>JAOANR010000007.1:42728588-43098189 GCA_030278955.1 Hygrophila difformis | reverse complement strand
CAAAGGAAGGTGGTGTGTTCCTCACAAGTGTAAGTCGAGGCCACTGAGTAGCAGCCAGACTTAGAACCTCACAGATCCACAAATCTGGAATCGCGTCATGGAGTTTGGAAATGGGCACGGAGCAAATGCTTTAAAGTGGCCACTATTTCCAATTTGACTAGGTGCATACCCTTACCCTTCTGATCCTTCCCAATAAATGTGTTAATCCTCCTATCAATCGCATTGCACACACCCTCTGCAAACCAGTGGAGTTGTATAAAAGTAGTTGGGATGGCCGCCCTGCACAGAGTAATCCGCCCGCCTTGTTTAAGAGTTTGTTAACCCATCCCGCTAGCTTGTTGTCGATTTTCTCCAAAATGAAGGTAAAATCCCTACACCGTCATCGCCCCTATAGAATTGGGAAACCTAAATAGGACCCTAGGGAATCCACTATGGGCATATTCAACACATTGGCAATCCAAATTCTCTCCTCTAAATTCTCCACAAGAGGTGTGTATACTACGGACTTAAGGGGATTAAGAGTAAGGCCCGAGGCTTTACCAAAGGTCTGGAGAACATTAACAGTCATCGTGATGTTGTCACGGTCCACCATATAGCAAAGAATGAGGTCATCCGCGAAGAGGAGGTGTGAGATCCCGATCCCATTATCCATGAGATGTACATGCTGTCAGCTTCCCTTTCTCACCAATTGATTAATCATAGCTGAAAGCTTTTCCATCACGATCAAAAATAAATACGAAGACATGGGGTCGCCCTGGCGAAGGCCCCTCCCCGGTTTGAATTCTTCCAGAGCTTGGCCATTCCAAAGAGCTGAATAACTTGAAGAAGTTACACAGAACATAATGAGTTGAATTATGTTGTCAGGCAGCTTCAATTCAAGCAAACAGTCCTGAAGAAAACCCACCTAACATTATTATAAGCTTTGGCAATGTCAACTTTCAATATAATGGCTTTGGTACGATTTTGAGAAACTGCCAGATGACCTATTAATTTTGGCTTTTGGCTTTGGTATGATTGCATTGTCCACGGGACTGCAGCATGGAAGGAAAGCACTTGGGAGAAAGGATATACCGATATACAGTTGATCAAGACGGGTCGAATCCCTGCAACAATAATTTTCATTAACACTTTGTACAACACATTATACAACGAGATAGGTTTGAAATTCTTGAAGCTAGCCGGGGTCACCTCTTTAGGAATCAAACAAATGTAAGTTTTAGCAAGCCGGGGCATAAAGCTCTGAACCTGAAATGCTTTCCCGACAAAATCCATCACCGAAGTAACCCAACTTATCCTAATACTTTTTGTAGAAAAAGGCCAGAAATCCATCCGGACCTGGGGCCGCATAGCTTTCCATACTCATACTTCTTCATCATTGACATCATGGTTCAAACATTCAATTGTGAAGGGAGGAATGGCCATTAGTGCAGGCATCTCAATAGGGCTAACAATGTCAGAGGTGGGCTGAGGGGACTCTGGTATGGGAGCATACACCTTGTTAAAATAATCCCGAGCAGCCTCCCAAATGACAAAGTCATCTTCAGACCAAACTCCATTTGGGAGATTTAACCCATGAATCCGATTTCTCTGATGTCTGCAATTTGCACGGGCATGAACGTATCTAGTGTTCCAGTCTCCTAACCGCACCCATTTCTCTCGAGCCCGTTGATACCAATGGAGTTCCTCTTGAGCCAGGATGGTTACACTGGTGTTGGAATGCACCTCCACCGGTGCAGCAACAGCAGGGTTCGATGGTCTTTGCTTTTTCGAGTTCGAGACTCCGACATTCAAGCGGGCCTTTCTGTCAAGTTTATGGGTCGAACCAAGGATGGTTGGGCCTTTATGACCAATATGTTTCTTCCGGTCTCTCTTATCCAGGTTGTTAGTGATCACCTGAAGTGGGCTTTTGGCCCAATGGGAAATTGAGGTTTTAGTTTGGATTTGGAGTGCAAAAGGGTCTTAGTTCTTGGTTTGCCCAAGTTCGTTCCTCCTCCTTTCTTAGTCCCATTAGGTCTTTTTTATACTACTTTTATCCAATCACCTCCTGCAGGTTGATGGGGATCTTCAATTTGCAGAGTAGTCTCCTGCTGTGCAAGAGCAGCACCAGTCGTGTTCTTGTGATTTCCCTCATTGGTGTAAACAACAGCCTCTGCACCTTGTGTTCCCGGTTCACAACTCTCACTTTCCATATTAGAGCATTCCTTCTGGTCAACTACAACTGGAGAGTAATCCAATTTGTCTTGCTTCCCAAAAGGTGTAACAACAACTTTCCCCTTTTCAGATTGCAGACTGCCATCCGACTCCACCCCAATCAACTTCTTCATCTCTGGCTTAGTAGTTTCTGGCGACTTCCCCTCCTTTAGCTCTGGTGCGACAGAGCAGATGTTGTTCGCATGCCCATAACAGTGGCATGTAGTACACAAGAGGTGAAACCCTTCATATGCAACTTTTTGCCATCTATCTCTAACAAGGATGCTGGACACCAAAGGGAGGCTCAAATCAATTTCAATACACACCCTTGCATATTTGCATCTGTTGGCACCCTTGGTCATTCCATATACTTGGACAGGCAGCCCTGTTGCTATCTTAGTGAGTAATAATTCATCAAAAAATTCTAACACTAAACCAGGGAATTTCGCCCAGGCCACTGTGTGCTTCGGGGTTTCCTTTGCCGCAACGAAGCTGGGACACCAAGGGCACACCGTGAGATAGCTATCAAAGACTATCCAAGGGCCATCCTTAAGAACCCTCAATCGATCATCCCATCTATCAAACTTAACAAGGTAAAAACCAACATCCATGTCCACTATCTGGAATCTATTCTGCATATTCCACACTTTCGATATTCTGTCCAAAAGGGCCATATATCCCACTTTCTTCCCTAACACTGAGATATAAGGCCATCTTTATAAGGCTTACAAATATGCTCGTTGAGCCTGGGGTCGATCATTATACGAGGTCTGAGTCGATCTCCATCTAGAAAGTTAAGAGTCACCAAGTCAGCATTTGCCGAATCGTCAAAAAGCGGTTTCGAAGCCGCATTTCTACCTTCCAATACTTTATCCCTTAAAGAAACAGTAGAGCCACCTGAGAAGACAAACGGAGAGGCCACAGGAGGGTTTGGGGGAGGCGGGGGGAGAGGAGGGGGCCAGAGCCATCGATTAAACGAAACAAGCTAGTTTAAGACAATGATAATATTGAAAGAAAAATAAAAAATACTTCATATTAAAAATATTAAAACGATAGTACGGGAAAAAATTAAAATGACTAGTATTTTGAAATTTTGGTAAAAAGTTTTTTATTTTTTTATTTTTTTATTAACACTTTAAAAACCAAACGAACTATCTGAATGGTATGAGACTCTGTTAGCTTAAACAAATATTTTATATTCGAGTATTTGCATATGTAAATTTCTGGTTTCATATAGACAACTTTTCAATTCCAACATATAATTAAGAGATTAATATTAACTTTAATGTTATCTGGATATCATAGAAAAAAATGACACTTTAAAAATAAAAAAATGGAAAGAAAGTTTTCTAAGTTATCCATTGCCGAACCCGACAATTTTTATGCATAGCATTTATTTTCTCTCAAATAAATATGACAATTACATCCGAACAAACATGGCCATGTTTCCCTTTTACTTCTATAACTCATTTTCAAATTCAATGATTATTGTACCGGCTGCCTGTTGTGAAGCATGCTGGCTGGCCTGTCAACACCCTGGTGGGCGTGACCCACCCATGTGGGGTCCACAAATGGGCCTTCCCTACATATCTAAGACATGAGTGTAATCCACTAGGGTGGCGTCGATGAGCTTTGTATTGTGATTCTTTTTATCTGTTGGCACGTTTTGTCTCACAGCCAAATCTGTCTCTTTTCCTTTTTCCCAATTTGCCTGTTTGAAAATTCTTTAATTCTTTCTTCCCTTCAAGATTCAGAATCAATATTTATATCCCATCAATTCTTGGAGCTTCGGATCATTGTTTATAACCTTTTTTCTGGAGTCCCCTTTTCAAACCCATTTCCAAATGCTTGTATATCAACTAACAATTAACTCAATCTTGCTTCTGGCGTCAAACCCTAGAACCCTCCTGCTTCAACTTTGACTGTGGATGGGTTCATATAGTTTTTGCTTAATTCAAATTCAAGAGTCACATTGAATCGGCTTATTGTCGTCGTTGCGCTTTTGGTACGTGTGCTCTATTGTAATTGGTATAAAGCTAAGGTAGGGATTCTTTGTGATTCTCTGTGGTTGGGTGTTCTTGGAAATTTTAAAGTTGGGCTTGACTTAGATGAAGTCGTTTGTTTGTTTGTTTGTTTTTGTGTGCTATTAGCTCTATTGGATTAATAATTTGTTTCTTTTTTGTTTTTGCCCCCGTTATCTTGCGCTATTTTGGCTCAAACCTGGCATTCTTTGATTGGTGTGTGCGATTTCTCTTTTTGTAAGTGGTCTTTCTTTAGTGCAGATATCTTCCTGGACAGTTATCTGAAGAGAAGGAAGGTGGATTTTGGGTTAATCATTGAGGACAGAATAAGGGGGATTTGTGGGTCGGTGAAGATTTAACTGCTCTTCATTGGGAGAGAATAAGGGAGGAGGTGCAAAGATGATGTCAAGATCTTATAGCAATCTTTTAAATTTAGCGTCTGGAAATTTCCCATCAATGGGTAAGGAGAAGGAACGGAAGCGTTTTCCCAGGGTAATGACACTGCCAGGGAATATTTCAGAGCTCGACGATGATCAAACAAATAGTGTTACTTCCGAGAATCCATCATCGATAGCTGGTGAACGGATGATCATTGTTTCAAACCTTTTGCCTCTGAAGGCAACACGTAGGCCAGACAATAAAGGGTGGAGTTTTAGTTGGAATGATGATTCCTTGATTTTGCAGGTGAAGGATGGATTTCCAGAAGACATGGAGGTACTCTATGTAGGTTCATTACCTGTTGATGTTGATCCAATCGAGCAGGATGATGTGTCCAATTATCTTTTGGAGAAATTCAAATGTGTACCTGCCTTTTTGCCACCCAGCCTTTTGGAAAACTATTATCATGGATTTTGCAAGAAGCTGTTATGGCCACTTTTTCATTATATGCTGCCTTTTTCATCTGATGGTGGTGGTATATTTGATCGGGCTATGTGGGAAGCCTATGTATCTGCCAATAAGTTGTTCTCACAGAAAGTTATTGAGGTTCTCAATCCCGAGGATGATTTAGTTTGGATTCATGATTATCATTTGATGGTTTTGCCCACATTTTTGCGGAGGCGCTTTGTCCGATTAAGAATGGGTTTTTTCCTTCATAGTCCATTTCCTTCGTCTGAGATTTATAGGTCCCTTCCAGTCAGAGAAGAAATCCTCAAGGCCCTCCTCAACTCTGATCTGATTGGTTTTCACACTTTTGATTATGCCCGGCATTTCCTATCCTGTTGCAGTCGAATGTTGGGCTTAGAATATCAGTCTAAAAGGGGATATATAGGGTTGGAATATTTTGGAAGGGCGGTAGGGATAAAGATAATGCCCGTTGGCATACATATGGGTCATATTGAATCTGTAATTAAACAAGTAGATAAAGAGCTGAAGGTTGAGGACCTAAAGCGTCAGTTCATAGGCAAGACAGTGTTGCTTGGGGTTGATGACATGGATATATTTAAAGGTGTAAACCTGAAATTTTTAGCTATGGAACAAATGCTCAAGCAACATCCAAATTGGCAAGGAAGGGCTGTCCTGGTGCAAATTGTGAATCCCTCTCGAGGGAAAGGAATAAATCTGGAAGAAACACTTACCGAAATAGAACAAAGTCGTGACAGAATTAATAAAGAGTTTGGGAGGCCTGGATATGAACCTATAATCTTTATCCATCGTCCTGTTTCAATCAGTGAAAGAATGGCTTATCATAGCATTGCTGAATGTGTTGTGGTGACGGCAGTGAGGGATGGGATGAACTTGACTCCTTATGAATATATTGTATGCAGACAAGGAGTATGTGGTGAAGAAACAGGGTCACATTTGAGTGGGCCTAAGAAGAGCATGCTAGTTGTGTCTGAATTCATTGGCTGCTCTCCTTCTCTAAGTGGTGCTATACGCGTTAATCCATGGAATGTTGAATCGACTGCTGAGGCAATCAATGAGGCCATATCGATGGCTGAATCAGAGAAAGAGTTGCGCCATGAGAAGCATTACAATTATGTTAGCTCCCATGATGTGGCCTTTTGGTCTAGAAGCTTCTTGCAAGATATGGAAAGAACATGTGTGGATCATTTAAGGAAAAGGTGCTGGGGAATCGGTCTTGGCTTTGGGTTTCGAGTAGTGGCTCTGGATCCCAACTTTAGAAAGCTTTCTGTAGATGATGTCGTTTCTTCTTACTGTAGGGCCAAGAGCAGGGCCATTCTGTTGGACTATGATGGCACATTGATGCCTCAAAATTCAATTATAAAAACCCCTAGTGCTCGAGTTCTCTCTCTGTTGAACAGTCTGGCTGCAGATCCGAAAAACATTGTTTTCATGGTGAGTGGTAGAGGGAGGGAGAGTTTAAGCAGTTGGTTTCTTCCTAGCAAGAGGTTGGGCGTTGCTGCTGAACATGGCTACTTTATAAGGTCTGGTTTACCTAATTTTTTCTGACTGATTAGCTTTAAGGCTATTCCATATGAAAATTAGTATGTTAATATAACTAGAATTGTTACACCTGATTCCGTTCTCTTGGTGATTCTGTTTTGGAATTGAATCATTGATGAAACCCAAGTGTAAATAATTGATGAAATCATTCTCCATTAGTTCTATGTTCAATTTTTAAGTACATACTTTCTTACTTTCATACAGATTGTGAAATTGGAAAATGATACAGTGGTTTCTGGATATTTATACAATCCTTTCCAAAGTTCTGTGCATTACTCATGTGGGCATCTTTGCTGCAGAAAAACTTACTGTAACCTCCTCAAATTTATTTTTAAATCATATAAATACATGCGTACTGATGTATTCAATTGCTAACTGGAAATATACATTTTTCTTTTGATCCTATCAGCCGTATCTTAATTTCTTATTGATGTAGCATTTCTATTTTAGCTGTAACGAGATGAGTATCTCATTAACACCCTGGTGGGGGCCATTTGGATTAGTGTTCAACTAGTTTGGATATTAAAATATAGTATTATGACATCTTGATGCTCATTTGCTTACACCTTCTGGGACAATGTTGGAGGTGCTTTTTTTCATGATGGTTGATTCTGTTGTAGTTTAAAAGTTTTCGCACTATAGGGTTGTTTTTGTAGTCCCGAAAACCCAAGGCATTTATCCATTTAGATTAAATATGAGCCATAAGCCTTACATGGGGAAATGTTTGGTAAAGTTTTAAGATTTGTTTTTGTCTGTTGGGAGCTTGCTTTTGTAGTTTTCAGGAAGTTTGATATCACGTGGGAACATATGATTGCAATAAATGGAAATGCATAGGTGTACTCTCGGTGGATATTCATTGTGCATGCTCTGGAATTTGATTTTGTTTTTAAGAATGGTCAGGATTATTGTTTTATGCTAGATGATTTATTTTGTGTGTATTTGCCCCCTATCCATTGTGCATGCTCTGGAATTTGATTTTGTTCTTAAGAATGGTCAGGATTATTGTTTTATGCTAGATGATTTATTTTGTGTGTATTTGCCCCCCTCCCCCACCTCTTGAAAAATCTTAGGTGATGCCAGAGGTGAATTTCATTTCTGCATATTGTGAAACTAGATGGTTCTTCAGTGTGTGGCTATTGCAATTTTAGCAGTAATGCGGAGGTGAATTTCATTCATGCGTATTGCAATCGAGAAAGTTTCAGTCCCTAATATGTCTACTTTCTTTTCTTATTGTTAACTTGAAATTTGCAGGTGGCCACAACATGAAGAATGGGAAACATATGGCCAAGGTTCTGAGTTTGGTTGGATGGAGATGGCTGAACCTGTCATGAAATCATATACCGAGGCTACAGATGGTTCAGGGATTGAAAGAAAAGAGAGTGCTTTAGTTTGGCACTATCAGGATGCAGACCCTGGTTTTGGATTTTCTCAGGCAAAAGAAATGCTGGATCATTTAGAAAGTGTTTTAGCAAATGAACCTGTTGCTGTGAAAAGTGGGCAGTTTATTGTAGAAGTTAAACCTCAGGTAATCTGCGAGTAACACTTATTTCTGATTTATATTTATGTTCCCCGTTTAACCTTCTCTACTCTATTTATGTTGGCAAGTTTTAACATAGTGGTTAATGTTCAATATCTCAATGTGCTCCATCTTTTTCTTAAAAAGATAAACTTGAATGAGTTCAAAGTTACGTGGATACTTTGATTTTTTGTGTTGTATTGGGCGTATATTATACTACCACCTTTCAATTGAAGTGTTACTGGCTTACTGCCGTCTTAGCTAATCTAACTAGTCTAGTGCTAAGTTAATTAGATTTGCCAATACAAGACTATGGGGTCAGTTAATTTAAATTTGCGAATGCAAAGATAAGTAGACAATAAACTATACACCATCACGTATTCACATAAGGCTCTCCATGCTTAATTAGTCTGATTTCAGATAATGAAAGCTGTAAATCATATAAAGACATAAAAACATTTATGTCATATAAATGCAAAAGGTCAATTGCAGTAGAGTTTAAAAGAACACAACTGTCTATTTAAAATTAAACTATTCACTAAGTCAAAAAGAAAAGAGTGAAAAATATGCATATCCTATATACATTAGTCTCAGTATCAAACTGAATCAAAACATAAGTTATGTACACGATCACTAGTATTCTGCACCCAAGTAGGTTCCTAAGTTCATCAGTGTATGCATAAAACTAAAAGCGTCAACACAATTGACCAAGGAGACCTAATAGTGAAAAATATATATTACAAAGTAAGAAGAGCATTAAATTAACGCCAACCAAAAATATACTACCGTGACAACAAAGGAAAACTGAACAACTTAGGTCGTTAACTTACAAATTGTCCGAATGCTCTAGAAACTGAACATGTTGAAAATTTGGTCCATGGCAAACATGATCCGATTAAATTAAATTCCGGTTGAGCTTTTGTGTAGCGCTTGTTCCTGTGATCACAACTTTCATCAACATGTTATGGGGGCTTATACACTAGATTTTTTTTCAGCCAAAGAAATGGAAATTATAGGAATTCCTTTTTCATGTATACAAAAGCAATTGCAGTATCTGTACATATTAGTAGGCAACCTGCATGATATAAAACCCATGGGAAGGGGTAAGGCAGTGAGGAAACATATAAATTTAAAAATATTGAACCATGATTTTTAAATAATTAGGCACGTCTGACGTACTATTTTTAAAATTTATCCCAAAATTTCACAACTTACCCATTATTACAAAATTAATTTAATTTACCTCTTTAACTCATCAAAAATTTTGCATATATTTCTGCAATACTGTTTGAATTTGAGATTTATGAATAAAATCTTGGTGCAGGGTGTTAGCAAAGGCATTGTTGCTGAAAAGATTTTCTCATCAATGACTGAAAATGGGAAGCAGGCTGATTTTGTTCTCTGCATTGGTGATGATAGATCCGACGAGGACATGTTTGAACTAATTGAGGCTGCAGTGTCTAGGCAAATTATCTCTTACTATACGGAAGTATTTGCCTGCACAGTTGGGCAAAAACCAAGCAAAGCCAAATACTACTTGGATGACTCATCTGAAGTGGTAGCAATGCTCGAATCTCTTGCAGAAGCTACGGATTCTCCAGCCTCATCTGATGAGGAAATTGATAGCTCCCTACAAAGAATAGGTTCCTTAAATCTTTGAATTCACAATGATCTAAGTTTTCTGTTGGCGTCTTCGCTTAAATAGATGGGTTTAGTCATTTGAGAATTCAAAGGGCAATTGGTTTTCCCCCCTCCCATTCTTCTCTAACCTTCTGTTTTAGTGTTTAGGCTTTTTCTGGGGGTAAAGTTCTCATAGACATTATTAGCTGATATTCTTTGGAGAAGAGTAGGGTAAAATGGAGTTTACAGCAGATGACTACAGGATACCGTTTCCGAAGGACGGGCTATTCACTGTGATGTTGTGAACTACTTTGATGATTTGATGTGGAAGGGACAAAGGAGATGTCCTGATCCAACTGTTGAACCTGTAGTCATCTTTCTTTTTTCTGGAATATTTAGTATAATATCCACAAGATATTTGTTGAGTATGGCTGTGGCTTGTGAAGCTGTAATTGTTCATAATGGGAACCAATATCGAGCTTCAAAGTCCTTGCAGTATTCTTTTTTAGTTGCTGCAGCATTCATTGAGGGGAGCAGTGTTGAACATTAATGGCCACTAGTCCTTCAAGTTATTCATTATATCCTGTGAACTTTGTGGGCAGTTGAACTTGATCGGCGAAGCTGCTTCTCTCAGTCTCCTGTACAGGTTGGCATGTGCTGCTTATGATACATTCCTTTTTTACATTTCATTTGTGCATTGGAAAAAATTATGTGAATATGGGCTGTATAATGCAATAATTCCTTTTGATTGTTGCCTACTCCCATGTGATGTTATAAGTGAACAGTTTCCTTGTTTTCTTAAAACTTAAATTTGTCTTATATTTCCAGATGTCGTTATTTGTTACCCTTTCGTATTTGCCTCGCACGCATTTCATTGACATGGTTGTTTGTGAATTGTGATTGGAAATTGTCTTCTATAATGTGGAGGCATAAATGTTGCTTTGATTTAGGGTAAATTGTCAATTACTTAGATTGTAGGGTAAATTGTGAACTTAGATTTATAGAGGGAGGGGTGAATAAGGTCGGCAATGGGTTTGGGCCAGACATGGAACCGAACTGAATCCGTCTCGGGTTGGGTCTTGGGTCCGGTCTTGGGTCCGGCAGGACAGACCTAATCCATTGCCATCTCTACCATTCCTAAAGGGGAAGGGGTGTGTAGTTAAGGTGATTGAGGATCCCATGACTTTATTGGTGCAAGCTATGAAAATGCAGGCTATATAGCACGTTGGTGCAGGAGTACAATGTCCGGCACGTCCTTGTGCAGACTCTGGCAGTGGTACAACGGGCTCCGGATGACAGCAGCAGCCTCTCCCTTACGTGATTGGTGACAATGGAACGGTTGTGTTGGGTAGATGGAGAATGAGGCTAATGGCAGCCTCGTTGCCAACCTTCCCATCTACAAGAACGGATGGCGAATGAGGCAAATGACAGCAGCGCCATCACCAACCTCGCAATCTTCAAAGGTAGAATTGCAGTCATGGTGAAGATTACACTTGAACGGATGATGAATGAGGTAAACGGCAGTGCCGTCGCCAAACTCGCGATCTACAAGAATGTCAAGTAACTACGGTGGTGCGCATGCCCAATCTGCAATTCCCCAATCTCGAAGGTAATCCTGTTCTTCATATGAAGCTTTGATATAAAGATTAATGAATGATTTATTTCTTGATTAATAAAGTTAAGTGTGGATGTGAATCCATGAATTCAATATGAAAATCTATTAATCAAAGGTGGATGGAAAATATCAATAGCAGTTGGCTTGAGTGGAATGAGGCTCTAGTCGCTTAAGCAATATTTCGGGTTCGAGCTTTGTGTATGCAAAAAACTGTTTTAGGAGAGACGCTCTTAATTGCCCATATAGATCATCGAGGAATTAGTTCTCGGTTCAATATGGCTTGGGGATATCCGGTTATTCACAAAAAAAAGGTGGATGGAAATTGATGAATAGACTATTAAATAAAATTCCAAATATGTGAGGCTTGGTTTGATATGGAGAATCTATGAACAGATATTTGATCCTAATTAAACTTAGTAGTTAAATATTATGATTTGACCCGCTATTTTTTTTTAATGTACTCCTTCCGTCCCGCGAAATGTGACACATATTCCTTTCTAAGTGGTCTCACGGAATTTGACACCTTTCTCTTTTTAGATAAATTAAATTAATATAAATATGATTAGAATCTTAATGGCTTTCAAATATCATTAAAAGTAATTATTTTAACTATTCTGCACAGCTCCCGATACACTTTATTTTTCCACACAAATTCCTTACATTTCTTTAATTCTTCATATTTCAAAATGGGTACAAATAAAAATTATATAAAATTTATATTCTAAAACTAGACGCCTAAACGATTCTAACAAGACCATACGTGAATATTTTTATCTAATTAAATCATTACTATAATATTAAGTCAACGTTAAACAATAAACAAATGAAAATTCATTAAAATTTTAAACACAATAACCACAATACTTTAACTATTAAATCCCACCATATAAATTACCATGCCCAAAACAAACGTGTTAAGTTTCGCGGGACAGAGGGAGTATTCATTAAAAAGTAGTACTCCCTCCGTCCCAGCTAACATGTCCTGTTTGACTTTTTGACACTGTTCATTGTTCTACTTTGACTCGATTTTATTGCATGTATATATTTCGAAAAAATAGTTGAGTTTGGTCTTGTTAGAATCGTATAGTCATGTAGTTTTAGAATATATATTTTACATAATTTTTTGTTGTATATATTTTGAGATATTACCGATTAAAAAAGTGCATTGGATTATGTGCAAAAGTGAAACAAGACAAGTTAAGTGGGACGGAGGGAGTATTTGGTAAAAAGTACTTAAGAATGAAAAAATTAGTTGATAAAAGTACAAAAGGTAACACCTAAAGTCAAAATGTTGGAAAAAATAGCGTTTTCGAAACTAGTTATTTGGAAACAATCCTCATTCTATAACTTCATTAAATACCAAACAGCTAACACCTTTATTAGTTGTTTTACCCAACTAAACATTGAACTCTAATTTAATAATCAATCATGGCCTAAATTTGAGTTGGATATGGATTTGGTTATCAAATTAGATCTACATGTGAGATTTGAAGATTTCTAGCGCAGACATATCCTTTAGCACAATTCGAAATGAATTCAAAAAGATTTTTGGTCAACATTATTAATTAACGCCCCTATCCCTCCCCTCTATCCTCTTTGTAATTTTTGTGGTTTGGGCTCCCACATACCTTTGCTGACACACGAGTGTCACCGTTTAAAAAAACACATTATTAATTAACGAACATGGATTTGAAGATTTTTGGATATCCCTTTTATTAATTAACGATGCCAAAATGCACACGTGGGCTTGGAATCAACATGGATTTGTGTTCTTGTAGGAAGCACTGATGTCTGGCAATTACGTAAATTTCCATCATTATGGTAAGCGTCATCTGAGGCATGTCATGCGAATAATACTTTAATAATGAAAGGAGTTCCAGCTGATTCAATAATCATTTTCTATAAAAGGATCGACCAGTGGACCATCAAAATAGGTGCAGGCTGCAGCCATGCCATTAAAGTGCTCGGTGGTGTATGGGCACTACTCCACACTAGTTGCCATTAGCCGAATATTTTAATGATGTTTGATATTCTTCTATTCATGTCCTAAATGTGCATCAAATTGTGGATGCAAAATGGCGGACATATGCGAAAAAAAAAAAAAAAAAAAAAAATCCATGCAAAATTATTTTCAAGATATTTCGAACACGTCACAAATATTTTATTTTGCTTTAAACAAGTCTGGGGCCATCTATGAATATTCACTCGCCATTAAAAATGTAACATGTAGTATAATTTTAAGTATTAATTTAATTATTTTAATATTTTAATAAATTAAATACTTAAGATAATTAATTATTTTAATATTTTAATAAATTAAATACTTAAGATAATTATTTATGTTCAAATAAATATTGGACCAATTAAAACTTGTTTTGTGGATAAATACACCTGCCTTCAAAATAATGGGCCCACATGTCACATGTATCAATGAAAATGTCACATAAACACTAAGTATACATTTAACTAGGTTGGGTTTAGAGTCTTGGATCAATCCATCAACAATAAGCCATAACACACCGTACCCCCTCTATAAATAGAGGTCTCCATTCACAAATCACCAATTATGGACGAAATCCTACAGCAACATAACGCTGCAGAAATCCCAAAGAGCCAGTAAAAAGCAACAAATCACGAATTATGGACGAGATCCTACAGCAACATAACGCTACAGAAATCCTAAAGAGCCAGTTAAAAAAGCAACAAGAGCTTTCAAGATTGGAGGAATCAAAAGAGTACCAGAATTTGAACCCATCATATTTATATAGTGAATTAATAAAAAAATTTGCAGTTTCTTGGTTATCAATTTTATGTTCTACAATTATATAAAACACATGCAACTCGAGGAAAATAAATCTGAGAAACTTGAAAGAATTTATGCCACGAGCTTCCTTTCATCTCATGTGAGTATTTCAAAAGTTCAACGTTCAAACGACAAAAAAAAGGGCATATATGCAAAATATATGTACTATAGTTTCTCCAACAAAAGTGAAAAGCGACTTATACATTATCTGCATAATAAATCAATGGAAGTTATGTTACATCATCGACTACTGTTTATGACATATTAAAACAGCTAAAGCAGATACTTTGGACAACTATATATATATAGGATGTGTAGAGGCAAGGCAGGATTTGAATGGCTACATCTCCCCATAGATACCATGATAACATATGGCCTGTTTAGTTTACTAAACATGACAGTACTCACCCAGTAGTAATTCACGCATATCGTCTGGGGTGAGAAATGTCGTTCCACCAAGTATGAGTTCAATATCGGGCCTGCTGCTCCCCGTCAGTGCCTCCTGTGCTTCACGCACCTGGCAAACCCACGAGAAATATTTAAGTTTCAATAACATCAAAGCAGCAAAGGCTTGATGTATCATACAAGGGCAGTTCAACACCAATTACATTATTCTGAAATCATCATGGGGGTAATTACACAAAAGAACCCATGGTATTTTCGTTTGGAATGTTTAAAGATGATGGAAAAGAATTTGTTATATAGATTCCAGGTTTTGAGCATAATAAAAAGTTCACGCATCAGGGGGAACATAAAAGGGAAAAGAATAGCTGCATATGACATGGAATGAAGGAACCAAACCTCAACCCCATTGATGCCCCCGATTACGAAAATCAGGATAACATTCTGCTCGGCTAGACTGGGTTTAGCCTGCACGATGCAGAAGAAAGTGTTAATAACCTTACAAAACTTTAGTAGGCATTGATACATAAGAGTTCCAGTAAGTCATACCTGTCCAAGGCCAAATCTTCCAAAACCACTTTTAAAAAGGCGGCCAACGGTAGAGGAATGATACTCTAGCCCAGGTATGTCTTGCTTGTCTAAAATACTAGTTAGAAGTTTGTAGAGCAACCCTTTAGTTGCATAAGGATCGTCAGTATGCCTGTTTGCCAAGGTCAGCATCCCCTCTCTTACAGTGGCATTGCTTCTCACTCTTGACAATTTGTGAAGGAATTTGAAAAAATTGTCCACCCTATCTCTTAATTCTAGTTTTAACTGCACGTCGCCATACACTTGCTTCTTGGTATTATTTTTATCCTCCTCATCATCACCCCAGCTATCCCATTGATCATCATCAAACTCAGCATCCTCCAAATGATCAGAACCAACTTTCTTTTTCTCATCAGATATTGTTTTGTTCAACTCGCTTTGAAGTTCTTCCGACAAGCCCTGGAGAAACTTTAGTTTTGAGACATTGGGATTCTCAAGAATCGCATCTACAATAGCATCCTTCATGAAATGCTCCTCCTGCCACGAGAAAGGCCCATCAGAACCAGAAGTTGGGAAATTCTCCCCGGCTAACACATATGCAATAATTGTCATTAGAAGAGCATCGTGTAGGTTGAAAAGCCCCTGAGATTTCTCTATATTTTCTTGTTTCTGAACTTGAGAAGAAACGAATGTGGTCTTGTTTATAAGGTCATTAATTTGAGAAGCAAGGCTTTGGGTTGTATCAGCAGCATTTACGTGTAGTATCTTCTCAGCGCTACTAAATGCATCCCAACTGGCAGAGGGTAGTTCATCTAAGGCTCGTAATGTGGCCACAGCTAATTGAACAATTCCTTTGTTCTTTACCAACGCGGCCTGCCTTCTGACTAGTGCCCTAACCAAAGAGTCCAGGTCTGACTTGGAAAACCCAGGACGGATTTTCACATCAGGGGATATATTCTCCCGCCTCAAACATTCTTGGAGCCATTTCTTGATCAACATGCACCCATCCTTTGTCCTCCGATCAAGTATTGCTTCCAGATATGGTGCTCCGCGAAAATTCTCAGTACATACAAAAGAACCACGCAGAAGTTCACTATCATTACACTGAAAGCGGCTTTCATCACTTGATCTCTTACTGAATTTCATCAACTCCATGTTTTCAATATCTGAATCAGTAGCACTCCACCCTTGCAAAAATGCTTGTATGCTTTCCAAGAGGTGAAAATTATTTTTGGTATCTTCTTCTATTATGAACTTTTCAATTGGAACCTGTACAGCTAAAGGAGCACGTTCTAGCTTAATAGGGCCCTTTTTAAGTTGGGTTTTAGAGCTTTTCACTTGGCTCGAGGATGCTATACGTGGCCTACGAGACAGAGATGTAAACATCCTATCCATAAGTGAGTCCCCATGACAGCATGGTGTAAGAAGGTCAAGTGTACGATCAATGAGCAGTAGTCCTGCTGATTTTTTACGACGACCAACATCATAAAGGCTAGACATGTCTGTCAAGAGCTTTCCAACATTCTTCGATAAATCACCCAGAGAAAATATTTCTAGTTTCAAATCCATCTGCAGATAATAGACAAAAAACAAAGCCTTTTGAAGTGATACAGAATTTTAAAATAAGCTAATGCCAAAATAAAGTTGGCGGACAATTAATACATTACTCAAAATATCTTACAGATGCAGATAATGTACAGGGATAGCATCAAGTTAACACATCACTCCCAATACACATGAAACTTTTATGGCAGAGTCCAACCATTACCTTTCTATTATCAAAGACACGGAATGAGAATATGTTATCAAATCCAAATTGGTTGGGTAATATATTTACATGATGGCACTATATGCTGTTCATTTTCCTAGAGGGTGTTTAATGGGGAAAAAAAAAGGACAGAAAATATAACATGATAGCAGATAAAGTTCTCCAAAAATTAAATATTTATCAAAGTAGAATCTATGCAAGAAACTCCCCAGATGGCAAAGCTGAATTACCTTCAAGGCAAAATGATAGAGGAACTGTGCCGTTAGAGTTGCTCCAGGTATGACATCCTCAGTGTCAGGATGCTTTCCACTGCTTAATGGAGGTAAACCATAACTTATTGAACTCTCATGCTTAGCCGATAAGCTTGCTTCTGCAACAGAGCCTTCTGAAGGCAGGACAAATACTCTGGGTGAAAGGGGACACAGAATCAAAGGAAAGTGATGTACTGAAATTTCTAGCTTTTGTCCTCCACCCTCACAGTGAGGTGAGTAATCTTCCTGTGGAAGCCTTACGCCAGACGTGCCATCAATATCATCTTCAATGGAAGTTAGCTGCGACCAACCTTCATTTTCAGTATGTTTTTGGGGCATGCTGTGGTCAGACACGCTAGAATTTGATTCCTGTTTCTTAACAAGCTCTTCATAATCTTGGTTGAGCAAAGATTCATATTCATAAAAAGCATCTGGCCCCAGAGGAGAATCAGGATACGTGGAGTGTGCAGCCTGTAATCAGCAGTAAAAAGATGAGCAAAAACATGTTCCAATGCCAATTTCCATTGTCAATTAGCAATAGAGTAGCCAAAAAACAAGTATTAGAACATGAAGGATCTGTTCTCGAGCTTTTTCAGGAGGAAAGGAAAGAAAAGAAAAGGGAGGAAATTAAAATTAAAAAAGGGGTGGTGTTACTGAGTTTCTTTTTTTTAAAAAGAAAAAAAAAAAAAAAAACAAAAAAAAACAAAAAAAAAACAAAAAAAGGAAAAGAAAGGATTTGGACCAATACTTTTCCTTTCTTTTCCCCTTAAAATCATCTGCCCAAATTTGGGCAGATTTCAAAGGAAAATAATCCGTAATTACCATGCTATCCTTATTTCACCTTCAACATTTTTTATATATTAACCAATGAGGGGAAAAATTGTAAAAGAGTCATTTTCCTTTCCTTTCCTTCCAACTAAAGAACAGAATTTTTATTCTATTTCCTTTCTTTTCCTTTCAACTCTAGAACACACATTTTTTTTGGAAAAAAAAAAACAAACCTTCCATTTCTTTTCCTTTCCTCTATTTTAAAACTCGAAAACATAACGGAAAACACTCTGGAGGTGCTAAGTTAAATATATAAGTGACTTGATAATGTTTCAATAAAACATTAAAACAATGATGCGTGATCGTCCCATATAGGGATAAAGTGTTTTGATGATAATAAATGATTAAATGACCTGTAAGCATACTATCAACCATGGGCTCAGTTACACCATTGGCTCAAAGTTGGTGGAAGTTCAATTTACACTTAAAGTCTATAATTAACAATCAATTAATCGGGCATGAACTAATTTACGAAATATTATATTGTCGCAGATCTCATCAGTTAATGTTCTTACCATAAATGGCATTTATCATCTGAGGTAATCTAAAACAAACATAATTAAGCGATGCAACATGTCTGACATTATCATAAAATAATCATACCCTAGGTAATTTAACTAGCAGAAAACATGTCTGACATGCTTGAAAGACCAAGTCTAAAAGAAACATCATTAAGTGACCATTTCACTAAAACCTTAAGCTAACAAAGTGATGCAACACTTCACATTTACTACTGCCTCCAACAAATTCATAAGCGTCACTTGTGGTCACCTAAAAACTCAAATAAACACCAAGAACAAGTTACAGAGTGGTGGAACCTCAAAAGAAAAGACAAAGTCGAAGCTAAAATGTACTACATTTTTTTATATGAAATAGCATAACAAAAATCTCTATTGGTAGAGCACAACCACACAATTAAACTGACTAAAATAACCTGATGCCACTCAACCGAAAGAAGCCATTTTTCAACTTCTAATAGCAATTCTATTTACTAAACTCTTCCTCTGGATGAAATTGGGGAGCGTTACAAACTAGTTCAAATTCTGCAGTAGATCCCACGACTCATGACGAAGATGACCCTCACAAACACCACAAATCATCCTCTTTTAAGTAGACACACAAGGAACATCTCCGATACTTGAAGAAGATACAACTACATAAGCAACGATATTCAACTGAACAACATAATCCACAAATTTGAGGTACAAGATAATCATCATGACTATTCAGAACACCTTGAACCACAAGGAGCAACCTCATTACTACTTGGAAACTTGGGGATGACTAAAAGAACATCTTCAGAAACCAGTTCAGAGAAGAAATGTTTTGTTTTTTTCTATAACAGTCGATAACTGTAACAATATTAACAACACCTAAAAACAATAAGTGCTTCATAAGTCTAATATAGGAAAGTATGAATGACTTTATTTCCCAGAGAACCTCCTTGAAGATAAAGTTTTTTTTCCTTTTTTCCGGGGCGTGCTTTGGGAGCAACTCATGGCCATATACAACTCTTGTTACTGTCATTAATCATGTCTTTATTTGTAGACACATGAGATACATTTCTAGTACAAGAAGATGAGACGAGACTTCATGAAAGCAATTGATCATTATTTATTAGTACAAGAAGATGAGACGAGATACATTAACTTCATGAATGCTGACAATTTCCTCTAGACAATGAAAGCATTGCAGCAGCAATCATGGGAGGGAAAAGAGTACAAATCTAGACAACAAAGAATTTGGAAGGAAGATATGCTTTACTAGCCTCAAGTGAACTATCTCATGCAGTGATAAAATCTTGATCTTCCCTTTCAGGAGAAAGTAATTAACTTCGCTCATGAGCGCAGCGATATTGTGATAGGAGTTCAGATGCATACCAAACCAGTGATTAACCCATCCCATACTAAAGTAACTTGGCATCAATAGTCAGAAAGTCTGGGTAATGTTGGATGTGTTCAGGATCAAATCAATGCATTAAGTTCACTTTTCAGTGGCAATCTACCATGTTGTCAAAACAAATGTGCAATGAGACAACTCGACAGGATGACAAGATGTTGGCTTATACTGAATTCATCAGATGATTGTTACGTATTCCTTGGATCGTATCATGGGCCAAAATGTTCCAGAGGCACAAATCATTGAGCAATATCTGGCACATGTCTTGCTAAAGTATCAAATAGAATTAATCAATAAATTACTCTCCCTCCAGTTCCTAAAGAAAGATAGCACCAATTCCCAATTTGGGATGTTTTTAAATAATTATTCCATTTCCTTTTTTTAGTTCCTCTTTCATCTTTCACCTTTAAAAAAAAAATACTAGTTTCCCCCTTCTTCACTAATCAAAAACCTTATATTCTCACTTCCTTAAATCCACACCCAATTGAATGGTGCAATCTTTAGGAAACAGAAGTACTTATCGGAGCAGTACCCCTCACAAAAATATGAAAAGAGTAAAAACAAACACATTCAAATTCATAGTAATATAGTTTCCAGAGAAATAATAGAGCATAGGATAATTGCTTTCAGCTGGCACGTCAGTAATATTTTACGCCCATCAAACTTGCAAATGGTTTCAGCATAGGTACCAATAGCAACCCTTCGCTCCATTAGGCTGAAAAATATTACCAGAGCCGCTTAAGAGAGCTTTTATTAGCTTCAATATGAAAAGATAAAATTATACTTCATATGGTATCATGAAAATTTTACAACAAATTCAGCTAACTTGAATTGGATTCTACAGGTTGAAATTTTTATTTGGCATACTATGTACAGCTTACCTGAATAGGGAAAGATCCATCTCCAATGAACACATCTGTCAGAATCTATACATACATACATACATATATATACACCCCTCCATACACTACTAAACACTATACAAGCTGCAGACTAAATGTGTTATATAGGATTTCTTATTATCAGCTCTTTTGTAGCATATCAAATCAAATTCAAAATTGCAAGTTATTATCATTTCAATGATGATGAAAGCTATATATCTCAGCTAGTTAACTAGAGAAGAATTTGGCACATTATGTACAGATCAATATTTTTAAGCAGATGCAACATTCTCATAATTGCCAATAGTAAATAAGAGCAATAACAATAAAAAATTCAGCACACCGTACATAGAACTGGGCAAATTGATACAAGAAACGGAAAGGTAAAGTTTCTAAAAGGTAAAGTTTCTAAAAAGTAATGAAAATGAACCTCTGAGACGGCCGTATATATAGCACAGTAGTGAACACTCCGTAACATGCTCAGGCAACGCAAGATATAACGGTGAGCGTCACTCAAAAGACATGACGTGATGACCACTATCTTCCTCACATGACTTGGGTCAGTCTTCCAATCAATAACCTGAAAAAAATGAACAGTAAGAAATTCTGCAGTTCATTGCCAATTTGTCATACAGTGAGAAATAAGATGATTCATTGTTAAACTATAAATCCATAATGACTTCAGCAAGTACAATAGAAAGATAAATAATATGAAGGTATCCTAGTACGCAATCCCCCAAATGTCAGTTTCTCCATTGTGCTTGATGTGATTCAACTTATGTTAAATCCTTATATTTCTGATTGTTGGTTAATCAATGTCACAATAAAAAGAGAGTGTACATCATGGCAAGATTTATCTAAGCAAATACATAAGTTATTCTGCATTAGTTCGCTAATATTACCCAATTGTTTGTCAAGGATACCCATCTGGTAGCAAGATCCCAGAAAATATGAAAATTACCGACTTAATTAATAATTAAAGATGATTCATCATTAAACTATAAATCCATCTGCATCAATTATCAAGTACACATATATTTCTGAATTATTCCTATTGCTGTCTGCATAAAATTCAACTGCAACTGTCATATGTCCCAAAACATTGAATCCAAAAGAGCCAGTACCCCTTCGTAAAATTAAAAAAAAAAAATAAGACTGTGCAAAGACAAAACACAATGCGAACATCAACAGTATGCCTCACCTTATCAAGAGCCGATGCATTCTCCAAGCTACAAACCCCTCGGGCACCTAGCTCCAGAAACAAAGGAAATGCCCCTAGAAACTGGAAACTCTCTGTACATCCAGCATCCAAGTATACAATTGCATCATCAATGTTCTCGGCTATCTGAAAAGCAAGCGCAACACAGAAAATTGTGGAAAGCCGAAAACAACCTAGTTACCCCCTAAAAAGAAAGGCTTTCAGCAATCCCAATCTAAGCTACATTTTTCTCCATGAAATGATAACCAGCAACAAAGGATTTAACTTGAATTCAAACAGAAATTATAATCTCACTGCAGTTCTAAAATAAAAACAGATTATAAACGAGGTAGAACTCACTTGGCGGATTGAATCAAGACAACATTTTACCACATCAACCGTGGCCATAGTTTTTTAGTTTTCTTCTTCACAAGATCAGCATACAATCAAAGTCCTTCGTTTCATTAATTCATTCAGCGCTGAGAAAGAAAAGAAAAATGTCATAAATTTTGTATAATTTGCAATAGAAGTAGCAGAGATCAGCGAAAACAGATGAAAGGATCAAACGAGAATTGGTAAAAGTACCTAAATTAACGATCGGAGAGATGGAGGTGGTAAAGAAGCAAGAACTGAAAGTCGCGAACGAGTGGAACGACGAATGACCGCTACGGACCACACGGTTCAAGTTCTTCACACTTCAGGTGCGATTGTCACTCGGGCCTTGTTCAGTCGGGCTTCTTTTTTCTTCTGTTATCCTATGAATAGCACCACTCTTTTTCTTTCTTTTTTTCACCCAGATTTAATCCAAAGTATATTTTAAATTATTAATAATTTTTTTGAAGAAAAATTATTTTTTTGGTAAACCGAAGAAAAATTATTAATAATTTAAGTTATATATAAGTAAATTTTAAAAATTTGATATTTAAAACTATTAAAGATGGATATAACAAGGTCATACTTATTTATATTTTAACTATAGAACCATATGATAAAAATTTAAATCAAATTAATACAATTAACAATAATAAAAATTAAATAAAAAAATAGAGAGAGCATTTCTACTTTTTTTTTTCTTTTCTCAAACAAGTAACGAGTCTTTGCTTGGCAATTAATCATATGAGTTGTTTGCTGCAGCCCAGCAAAGTGAAAACAACTTATATTTACATTCACTAGTTTCACTAGCTAATTATATTGTAGTTGTTAAATTGATAATGAAAAATCAAGGCATGATATATTTTATTAGCACTTGATATTTGTTTATTTTTTTGAAGCCGAGCGGTCAGATAACAAAGGAAAAACAAAATGAAATAAAAAAGCGAGTTAACATTCAAACAAAGCAAAATTGAAGCAGAGGAAACCACACTTCTAACACATCCGCCATGAGTTTTCCTATAACAAAATTAGGGAAAAAAAAGCACAAGTGGTAAATAAGTCATCCATGGAAGTCCCATGCTTGACCAAGGCATCCGCCACATTTTTACTCTCACGAAGCGAAGGGATGGAACTAGGGTTGATAACGAGTCGAGTCAAGCTCGAGTAGTGGGGTACTCGAACTTGACTTGATGTCAATTTTGAGCTCGAGTAGTGGGGTACTCGAGCTCAAGTAGCTCGAGTATTTTTTTTAATCAATCGAGTTGAGTAATCGAGCTACTCGAGCTCGATTATTTTTTTTATTTTTTTTCCCTTCTCGAGCTTGAGTACTCGAGCTCATTGAGTATTTTTTAAATTTTTTTCATTTTTCTTAAAAAAAAAGAAAAAAAGAAAATAGGTCTAGTACTCGATACTCGACTCGACTCGAGTGCCCTACTCGACTACTCGACTCGGCTCAAATTTTTCGAGTACGAGTCGAGTTTTTTCTGAGTCGAGTCCCGAGTCGAGTTCGAATAGTACTATTCGTTAATCACCCCTAGATGGAACTAGGGTTGATATCGACTCGAGTCGAGCTCGAGTAGTGGGGTACTCGAGTTTGATTTGATGGCTTTTTTGGAGTACTCAAGCTTGAGTATCATCGATCTCGATTCTTTTTTCTCTTTTTTTTGCTAATCGCAAGCTTGAACTCTAGTATTACCGAGTTCCAGCTCAAATTCAAGTCGAGTAGCTTGAACTTGACTTATTTTCTTTTCTTTTTTTTTTTTTTTTTTTTTACATTTGTGTGTTGATTTTGAATTTTGGAATCATGATCTAAAAGATACAATTCAATTTGATACTGGAAAAATGTTAAATACATACATTTTCTTTTCTAAAAAATCAAATCAGTCATTTTTCTATTTTACTACCAAAATAGTCTGCTACAAATGCTAATTATATCCAAATCAGTCTATTTTTCACTAATTATGCCCTAATTGCTGATGTGGCAAGGTTTAAATTTAAACTTGATACGTGGGTTTAATATTAATCTTTTTCTTTTATCTTTTGTCAATTCAGTCCTAAATTTTTGTTTTGTTCCATTTAGTCCTTTACCAAAATCAGTAATTTTTATATTAATTGGCCTCCAACTTTTTAAATTATTTCATTTTAGGCCCAGAACCTTAAATTTTTATTATTATTAGTCCATTTATCAAATAAATGCTCAACATACTTACGTAAATAAAATTAAATACCAAACCTCATACATACATTGGATTTGACTGCCTTGTTACCGGGTCTTCCAAGCTCCGGGTACAGACTCCCTCCAACCACCCGACCGCAACCGATGGTTCATGGGTTTTGGTTTCCTTCAGCAACAATGTAATACCCGAGACTTTTGATAATAGGAAATGGAATTAAAATCGAAGAGCAAGGGAATTTTAATTCCAAGAACCGTGAAGTCGAAAATGATTTAATAAATAAATCATTGCACGGGAATTGAAAGACGACGAATTCGATGCCGACGAATTTAAATTCAATGGATTCAAGAATTCAAATACGAAATCAATTAAAGACGAAATAAAATTTAGGATAGGAATCGTAATCCGAGAATGACCCGGAAAACCGAGCCCGAAAACATAGGAGGATAGAAACCCAAACGGGAGGAGGAAAAACCCGACAGATCGCACGGCCCGGCCCACGATGCAGCCCTGGCGAGAGCCGCGCGGTGGCTGCACGGTCTGGACAGAAACCACGCCGAGACCACGCCATCCCATAGAGGACATCAACTTTCGGTTTTCGATGATTTCTGACCTTATTTTCGACCCCCGACTTTGGTAACTCAAACCGGGTGAGGGAAAGAGTATATGGACGGATTGTGGAGTCTTGGGACTCATAATTTCGTCCAAATCCAAACCCTAGCAGCCTCCAACCTCTCCAAACTCTCCAAACTTCTTCCAAAACCCGAAATCACCAAGTTCGAGCTTTCCGATCACTTTCCGGCGACGAAAATCGATCAAGTAGGCGTGGAGGATAAGGATTCTAGTATCCCAGATTGTTGGTAAGTCATTCATAGGTTTCCGTTTAACTTTTCGAACCCGAAATTTCGATCTAACTCTATATTTCTTCCTTCGATTCGAATTCATGTCCAAAGTTGGAAGATTCGTGTTGAGAAGATCCGTTCGTGACAAATCTTAGAGCCCGGACGACCCCGAGACTGTCTAGGACGAAAATCAAGTAAGATAATGCCTTACATATCAATATTGGCGGCTTAGAACCGTTCGAAACATGAGTTTTAAACCAAACATTAAAATCAGACATAAAAGATTCAATCTTTACGCGTTTTCTGAAATTGGCCAAAAAACCCTATTTCGAGAATCCAAAACGAAAAAATCCGAACTAGAGATTTGTTCCTAACATCTTAATCTAGCGTGTGTCAAAATTTCATGCATTTTCATTGAGATTTGCTATTCCAAATCGCGTCAAACAGTTTCTGTGATGTACAAACTTTTCAAAAATCTTGACAGATTATATAGTCAAACTTAGTGTGCGTTTTTTTACCACTTATATTCAAAAATAATCTTTGATGAAAATATAAAAGTTGTAGATAAATGTCTTGAAAACATGCCTGTAGAAAATTTCGTGCATTTTCATTAACGTTTGGATAGTCGAAACCCGTTTTGAATACACTATGTCTGTGAAGAAAAAGTCGACAGATTTTAAGTCCGAACTTAGTGGATTAATCTAACTTAATCCATAATTAGTTTACATAATATGCCTATAATAAAACTTGTTTATTTTGATGTCTTTTAAGTGCCTGTAAAATTTTATAAATTTTGGAGGTCGTTTGATAGGTCAAAAACGCTTTTGAAAATCAGTGCGTTGGTTAGAAAAAGTTGTCAGATTTTATACTTTAGAAAGATTGTAAAATTTCACTCATTTCCTCACATAATTTCGAAAAACTTAAAACACGAAAGTTGTTTGTTAGCGTGTTTTTGAGCTACTGTGAAAATTTCAAGTCGATTGCCTTTGAAATGAATTTTTAAGCTGAGATAGTGTAAACTGTGGCAATGGCTTGGTAGAAATGTTGAAAAACTCGACTTTTGAGAAACACATGATTTGTGAGATATATCTAAAAAATAAAAACATTTTTTTAAAAATAAATCCCGTTAGTCTAGGCTGAGCTAGATCTCCACGTTAAGTAGGGGGTGAGTGCTCTACAGGGTGCCCCTCTATCTTGAAATTTGTGCCCGAGTGGACAAAATGTGAAATGTTGCGAAATTATGCCAAAACGGCAGTTGTGGACATGGTGTAACACCCCGGTTTTTGGTCACCCAGGTCGGGATGTCACCGCCACACCTCCCTAGCAAGACACGGTTTCTCCGAGCTTGGTAAAGAGATGCAAGGCTATGGTTTTTCAGAATTTAAAACATTCAAACAGCCCATTTATATATAATTTGAAAATAATATCGTTACAGTTGCAGCGAAAAATAAATATTTACATATATAATGCAGCGGAATTTAAATATAGGGCCAACATGGCCTAATCACGGGTTAAACAGGCCCGTTCATGCAAGTTCTAGTCTAAAGCAAAATTTAAGAATAAAGTGTTCCCCAACATTTCCATGAATGCATATGATGATGCATGTTCTCCAGCTCTGAAAGAAACAGGGGAAAAATATGGTTTGGTCAGCAAAGATTTGTTGAGTAAGTTAACACAGACATGATTATGAGGTTTCAAAGCCTTTAATTAAATTTAAAGAAAACATGTGCATAATATCCACGATGTAATTTTATCCATCTACTAGTAATTCAATTGCATAATTTAAAAGACAATGATTTCCATAAGATCACAATACAACAACATGATAAAATAATCGCAAGACATAATTTAAAGACATAATTTAAATAGGGACAATATTCAAGTATTTCAGGATTCCATTCTTCCACCCTTGTTCAATATGATCTAGTATAATTCGCCCTTGGGGAATCGAACCCGCAAGAACTCAAACGCATCCTAGGGAATCAAACCCGTAGGAATCAACATATATCCTGGGGAATCGAACCCGCAGGAAGACAGACAATCGCCCTTGGGGAATCGAACCCGCAAGAACTCACATACACCCTGGGGAATCGAACCCGCAAGGTTTGACACACATATCCTGGGGAATCGAACCCGCAGGAAGACAGACAATCGCCCTTGGGGAATCGAACCCGCAAGAACTCACATACACCCTGGGGAATCGAACCCGCAAGGTTTGACACGGACATCCTGGGGAATCGAACCCGCAGGAAAACATACACCCTGGGGAATCGAACCCGCAAGGCTTGACACAGACATCCTGGGGAATCGAACCCGCAGGGACACGGACGCCCTTGGGGAATCGAACCCGCAAGGTCAATACAAGTTTCGCAAATTTTCGCAAGTTTCAACAAGATTTCAAGATTTGACTCGGTCAACCACAGTTTACTCTAAAATTCGTCTAAAATCAGATTTAATTCCAAAAATTCCGAAATTTCACTACTAACTCAGAAACATCGAGATGAACAACTTTCGTGTTTTAACTTTTTTAATCTGAGATACCCAAACATGTCAAAAACGTCAATTTTCGCAGAAACCCAAATCTGTCCGAATTTTACGTACCACAGTTTAAAGATATCGAGTTCTACCATAGCAAATCAACTCCAAATTTAATGAAATTTTACAGAGACCATCTTAAGACAATTATCTACAACTTTCATGTTCGGCCAAAGATCTAAATCACCCTACCGTCAAGAATTTCAAGATCCACATCCTAGCAGTTCGGTTTCGGGTGGATTTCATATACCAAATCATCACGAAAAATTCTGAAATTTTATGGAGGTGTTCTTAACGCATAGATCTACAACTCTTATGTTCAACGCCAAGCCTAGATCGGTCTAGATCTAATGTAGAAATCACCAACAAGTTCGAACTAAAGTTCTGTCACCGTTTCAAGATCTAAACCCAAGGCAGGTCTGTTCATGGTCATTTTCGGATATCAAAACACGATGAAAAATTATGAAAATTTTACAGTAGATAGATCTATGTCTTAGGAACGTTTTTTGTGTTTTAAGCTTTTCCGTTTGAACAGGTTTAAGGGTTCTAAAAATTCGTGCACAGCCGTTGCGCCGTTAAGATTTCATGTTGACAGATTTTTACGTTCTTGGTCTAAATCGTTAGATCGGTGTATTCTAAATTCTCCCAAAACCATGTAAGGTTAACTTACCG
The DNA here is from genome assembly GCA_030278955.1 of Hygrophila difformis. NCBI lineage: Eukaryota > Viridiplantae > Streptophyta > Magnoliopsida > Lamiales > Acanthaceae > Hygrophila > Hygrophila difformis. The sequence continues at coordinate 43,069,668 of JAOANR010000007.1, read as the reverse complement.
ATCTATGGACGTTCCAGCTCGTCGATTTGGATGACAACGGCCTCTGCGTTCACCGTTTGTCTCCCGAGATCCTTCTTTCTCCTTTCCACAGTCCTCCTATGCCCGGGAACTCTTGAACTCGCCTGGAATACGTCCTCCTTCTCAACTTCTTGCCTCCAAAGATCTAGATCTAGGGTTTTCTTTGAATTTTAAATGTGGAGGAAGATGTATGTTTTTTTTTTCTTCTTCGCTTTCTTTTTTCTTTTGTACGTAGAATTCTTTTTTTTTGTGTATGTAGAATTGATATGAATAGCAAACTAGGAAGATGAAAAAGATTAAATTTAAAAAGAAGTAAAGGGCGCTTATTTAGAGACTTAGGATCCAATATTTGATTTTCAAATATTTTGCTATCATTGAAGGTTATAACAATATACTAAAGATAGGCTAAATCTTGCCAATATCTAAAGATATGCTAAATCTTGCCAATATCTAAAGATAGGCTAAATCTTGTTTTGATTACCATATACATATTATTTTATTGTGGTTATTATTACTACTACTACTATTATTATTATTTTAATTATATTATTATTATTATTATTTATTTATTTATTTATTTATTTATGTGTTTATTTATTTATTTAGGGGTGACTGATTTCACGGATATTACACATGGCCTGCCAGATCGGCAGTGAGATATACACGGCCTGCCAAAACGACAGTGAAACCGCTTGAAAGGCCTGTCAAACGACAGTCGATATACACGGCCTGTCAAAACGGCAGTCGATACACGGAGCTTGTCAAATGGCAATCGATACACGGAGCTTGCCGAATGGTAATCGATATACATAGCTTGCCAAAATGACAGTGAAATACACAAACCGAGATATGAGATATATGAGAAACTAGTGGAGCTCGATTGGCAGTAACGGGAGAAAATTTAAAAGACTTAAATTTTTATTTAGTTATTTATGTCGTTAATCATGCATTTTTAAATTATGTCTTTAAATTTATGCCTATGCCTTAAACCGTCATTTTTAAATTAAATTGATTATGGGAAATTATGGATTTATTATTGTCTAAACATGCATGCTTAAAATGATTTTTTAAAATTTAATAATTAAAAACCCCTTTATTGTTATGCTAGGAATTGTCTCACTCAGTATTCTTTAATACTGATAAATGTTGTTTATGTTTTTCTATGACAGAGTATGAAGTATGAGCATACATCCCGGGGGATTTATTTTGGACATTTTTATTATTTACAGCATGAGACTGCATACGGGTTAACCCGTGTTGTGGTCATGTCGGCCCTATTTATATTTATATTTCTGCTGCTATATCTATATTTAAACATTACATTCCGCTGCAACTTAGATAAAACTATGTAATAATTTTTGCTATATATTTATAAATGAGCTGTTTGAAATGTTTTTTTTATAAATTCTGAAAACCATAGCGAACGTCCTAACAAACAAGTTTCGTATTCTAAGTTTTTCAAAACGGGTTGAGGAAACGAGTCGAATTTAAAGATCTTTAACGAAAATATAATCTGTCCAGATTCGGACTTGTCACAGTTTAGAAATGGGTTTTTCGACATAGCAAATGAATTCCAGACATTCTGAAATTTTACAGGCACAAACTTAACTTGATTATCTACAACTTTTATTTAGAACTTGAAGGCTAATTCCCGTCGGGTCAGTGGTTAATATTTGGACCAAGTTCGGATTCAAAATCTGTCATATTTTTCTAAACAGCGCACTGATTTTCAAAAGAGTTTTTGACATAGCAAACGATCTCCAAAATTTATGAAATTTTACAGACACTTAGAAGACACCAAAATAAGCAAGTTTTATTAGAGGAAAATGTTAATGAAAATGCACAAAATAAGCAAGTTTTATTAGAGGAAAATGTTAATGAAAATGCACGAAATTTTACGGGCATGATCTTGAGACAATTATCTACAACTTTTATGTTTATACCAAAGATTAGTTTTGACCAAAAGTGATAGAAAAATGCACATCAAGTTCGAACGTGTGTTCTGTCAGGATTTCGTAAAGTTCAAAACAACTTAGAAAATGTACGACGCGTTTTGGGGTATCAAATCTTGATGAAACTTAAAGAAATTTTACGGAGGTAATCACGACTCATAGATCTACAAATTTTATGTTTAGCACAAGTCCTAATTCAGCATAGATCAGAGGTGAAAATGGCTAACAAGATTGAAAGTCAAATCTGTCAAAGTTCTAAGATTGAAAAATATGCAGAAGTGTTCAGATTCAGGTTTCGGGCATCAAACCTTAACGAAAAATTACGAAAATTTTACAGTATATAGATCTATATCTTAGGAACACTTTTTATGTTTTGAGTTTTTCTGTTTGAGTATTTTAAAAGGTCTGAAAAATTCATCCAAAAATTCTGCGCGTGTGGAAATCTCTTGTTGACAGATTTTATTAGTTCTTCGTTAGATCTTCGTGTTCGGGTTAAATTTTAGCCACCAAAACCGTAGTAAGGATTAACTTACATAATATGAGTTCTAAACAGTCCTTGGATTGTCGGAATCTACGGATGGCTACGAACGGATCTTCTCAACACAAATTTTCCTCCTTTGGCCACGAATCGGAATCGAAAAAAGAAATCTATAGTTAGATCGAATTTTCGGGTTCGAATAGTTAAACGAAAACCTATCAACGACTTACCAACAATCTGGGATACTAAAATCCTTGTTCTCCACGCCTCTTTGGTCGAGTTTCTTCGCCGGAAAGTGATCGGAAAGCAAGAACTTGGTGGTTTCGGGTTTTGGGAGAAGTGAAGAGAGTTTGAGAGAATATGGGACTGCTTCTAGGGTTGTTTAGGTCGAAATTACGGTGTAGGATCGATTATAATTCGTCCAATTTCCCGTCCACCGAATTGTGATTGTGTTTCCAAAGTCGGGGGTCGAAAATAAGGTAAGAAATCGTCGAAATCCGCAATATGATCGCACCCTGTCACATGGCGCGGTCTTGGCGCGCTATTCCTCTAGATCGCGTGGAGACCACGCGGCTCCGGTCTGGTCTGCGGTCTGGGCCGGGCCGTGCGATCCGTCGGGCATTTCCTCCTCTCCTTCGGATTTCTATCATCCTACGTTCTCGAGCTCGGTTTTCCGGGTCATTCTCGGATTACGATTTCTATTCTAAATTTATTTCGACTTAAATTAATTTCGTATTTGAAATCTTGAATTCGTCGAGTTTGGATTCGTCGGCTTCGAATCCCTCGACCTTCGATTCCCGTGCAATGATTTATTTATTTAAATCATTTCCGACTTCACGGGTTCTTAGAACTAAAATTCTTTTTTTTTTTTAAAATTTAATTCCATTTCTTTTGGGATCAATCATTGGAATATCTTCGGGCTTCTTTTCCCTCTTTTATTCCATTTTGAATTTTTAAATCTATCGGCATTTCATTTCCCAGCAATAATTTATTGTAATAAATTATTTTATTCTTCTCGGACGTATTTCGACCTTGGTCGGGTTACGAAATAAATTTTATACCTTTGGTCGCCGATAAAAATCTCGGGTATTACAATTCCTAACATAACAATAATGGGTTTAAAAATTTAATTAATAAAAATTCGCATTCTTACTCATGCACATTTGATAATATGAAAATATATTTTGACAACATTGATAATAAGGATTTAAAGGCATGATTCTAAATGTAAAGAGGCGTACAAAATACTATACACAATAATTTAGAAGGTAATTTATTTAAAAGGAATTTATTAAAAGACGGAAAATTTAAACTCACGGAATATGGTTTTTATTCTCGCATCAAGCAAAATTTCATTCTTTTACCATTCTTTCAATATGATCGAGGACAACTATCATTGGGGAATCGAACCCGCAAGAACTCAAATACATCCTAGGGAATCGAACCTATATGAGTCAATAATATCCTGGGGAATCGAACCGCAGGAAAATATACATCTTGGGGAATCAAACCCGCAAGAAAAACATACACCTTGGGGAATCGAACCCGTAAGGTAAGTGAATGCAGCGGACCCTATACAGACACACTCCAGAGCCCTAGATAACCCATACGGATACATCTAGGAGTATAGACTCATACATCACTAATCACAATGCCGTTTTGGCACATTTATCATAAAAGGGGTCACCATCGTCTGTTTTGGCACGAAGTGCAAAGCTAGAGGGGCACCCTGCAGAGCACTCACCCCCTACTTAATATGTGGAGATCTAGCTCGACCTAGATTAACGGGTTTTCAAAAATATTTTTATCATTTATACGTAGCTCGCAAATCGTGTGTTTCGAAAAGTTAATTCCTCAACATATAAAACAAAGTCCTTGACACAATTTACGCCTTTTCAGTTTAAATTCAATTTAAAGCCGAACAATTCAAAATTTAAACAGTAGATCACACACACACTGATGAACAACTTTCATTCTTTGTGTTTTGCGAAAAAAAGGTAAGGAGACAAGTCAAATATCATGATTTCTACCGAAAACACCTACTTTCAGGATTCGGCTTCATCACCCAGTTTTAAAATAATTTTTCGACACATCAAATGAACTCTAAAACTTATGAAAATTTACGGGTGCATACTAGACATGATCATCTACAACTTTTATTTGTAAAGCAAAGGTTATTTTTGTCCAGAACAGATAAAAATTCGTGAATCCTTTCTGAAAGTCAAAACTGTCAGTTTTTCTAACTTAATCAAGAACGCAGAATATTCTCGGACGGTTCTGGAGGTCCAAATGTCAACGAAAATTTATAAAATTTTATGGGTAAATCCTAGATACAATTATCTACAACTTTTGTTTATATCACAGAGTCTGAATCTGCCTGGGTCATTTAGAAAAAACGTTGATTAAATTTGGACATCAAAACTGTCAGTTTTCAAAAGAGATAAAATCGCAGGGTATTCTAGATCTGATTCGAGGGTCCAAACATCGACCAAAATTTATGAAATTTTAACACAACACTCTTCAAGATGTTAGGAATAACTTTGTAGTTTTGAGTTTCCCCGTTTGGATGCTTGAAAATGGTCTAACATTTGGATTTCAAAAATCGCGCGAAAGGGTAGTTGCTGACAGCTTGCGAAAATGTCACAGAGAAAACCAGATCGGATTTGGGAAATCAAACGTTGATCAAAACTCGTGAAATTTTAACACAACGTAGTTTAAGGTCTTAGGTACAAGATTGAAGTTTTACATTTTCACGTTTGAACATCCAAAGGGGTCCGAATTACTAGATTTCAGAAATTGCGCAAGGTGAGTTTTCTAATGTCAGTATTTACTGTGTTGCTCTAATCCTACGGTTTGCTCGAGTTCATGGCACCAAAATGGTTATATTAAGAATCAACTTACAGTAGCTAAGATATAAAGTCTTAGATTTCGTCGGGATGGCCTCCGGAGTCCGCAAACACGTCCAACCTACTCGTTTCTTTCTCTTCGGCCCCGGTTGTGAATACAAGAGCGAAAAACTAAAAGTTAGGATTCTAAATCCGATTAGGAACCATGATTTAAGATTAAAATCTATCCTTACCGCCACACGAAGTCTGAAAATTGTTTGGCCTCGTCCAAATCGTCGCCTCCTTCGTCGGGTGGTCTTTGAATGTCCAAAAACTAGGGTTTGAGTATTGAGAGGGAGGGTGGATGGTTTTGGGGCTATAAAGGGTGTAAGAATCTGAATTTAGGGTGTTAAAATCATCTAAATTTCGTCCATATCCCCCTTCCCCCATAATAGATCAAGTTTCCATAGTAGAGGGTCGAATTATGGTAAGAAATCGCGTGTTTCCATTCTTGTCCGCATCTATCCGTTTAGTTGCTGTGTTGGAGCGGTTTTCGCCAAATACCGCGCGGCGGGCGCGCGGCCTGGTCTGGGCCGTGCGATCCCGTCGGGCCTTTTCTCCTCTCTTTTGGGCTTCTATCCTCCTACGTTCTCGGGCTCGATTATTCGGGTCATTCTCGGGTTATAATTTTCTATTTCTAAATTTTATTTCGAACTCGAGATTATTTCGTATTCGAAATCTTGAATCCATCGAGTTTGAATTTCATCGGCTATTGGCTCCCGTGTAATAATTCATTTAATTAAATTATTTCCGACTTCACGGGTTCTTGGAATTAAAATTCTTTTCGCTCTTGAATTTAATTCCATTTCTTTTGAGTTCAAACCATGGAATATCTTCGGGCTTCATTTCCCTCTTTTATTCCATTTTGAATTTTTGAATTTATCGGCATGTCATTTCCAAGCAATAATTTATTGTAATAAATTATTTTCTTCTTCTCCAAAATATTCCGGCCTTGCTAGGATTATGATATTTATTTTTATTCCTATGGACGCAAATAAAATCTCGGGTATTACTTCAACATTTTTTAGGAAAATTAAAAATCTTCAAAACAGCACAGAAATTGTACCAATTTCGAGCAAGGCAATGTAGTACATTGGGCGTACAAACATAAATACCAGTTCGCAACTTATTAACAAAAATACAATGGAGTGCAAAATAGCAAACAACAAAAAACGTACCTACTGTCCCCATGCACGGACACAGCTGCTATGGGCTGACTTCTTCGCGACGGAGGGGGAGGCCTGCAGGGAGAGAGAGATGTCGGTGGTGTGGTCGGAGCTCCGCCGAGTAACGTTAGTCGGGTGCGTGGCGCCGCTGATGGGTGGGTTGGGTAGGGTTAAAGTGAAAGAGGAATTGTGTCCGTGAAAGTGAAAATGGGGAACCCTAATTTACAGACCTAATATCCGAGTACTTCTACAAGCTCTTCAACTCGGTTTTTTAAGCGCAAACCGGTTTTTTTTTTCTTTTTTAAATTTCCTGACCGGTTCATGATATCCGAGTATCTGTACTTTCTATACTACTCGGATATTTTAAATGTGTATTCTACTTGAAAACTGACTCACCTTTATGCTCGGATAATTCATTCCGCACTAGAATTCGTTCTCCCAATTAGGTATACTTTATTTTCTACTCGGAAGTTTCCGAATATTTTGTCGATTCTCGGTAATGGTAATTGGAAAACTTGTTTTTTCTTGTAGTGTAACTAATATGCTCATGCCACTCCACAAAATTTAGACCTGACTTTACGACTGAGTTTTCTATTTCCAAATTCACCGAAGCTCCAATTCAATTTCAAGAATCATGCCCATCAATTAATGCTTTGCTATGAATTGGTCTAGTGGTCAAGTCCCCTGACTCCCAACCTTTATGTTGGGGGTTCGATTGCCCACCCGCCCCCTATCCATCCCCTTTGATCCTTTGTAATTTGTATGTCATGTGCTCCCACCACCCATTCCCTAGCTTATAGAGGCTGTTCAGCAAAAAAAAAAATTAAATGCATTTAAGTTCACCTTTGGATAAACTCTAAACAAATATAAACTTCACATGATGAGAAAATCATGGTGATCGTAACAAAAGATACTTAAACGAGCATGTTATCTTTGGATATACATACAGAATAAGTCAGGTCACAATGACCCACCTTTAGACGGTTTAAAACATCGAATGAGTTTGTATCCATACTATGGATATCCATACTATGAGATTGTATCCATACTACGGTGTGATATTTTTTGGGTTTTGCCCAATATGGCAGTGAATTTTATTATATTATTTCCTTTTTAAAGTTTTATTAATTGATGGTTATTTTGGAAGTTAAAAATTGATTATTCCTGAAATCGTGGAAAGTAATGGGAGGAATTGTGGGCCATGAACGTTGTCCGAATTTGTTTAGATTGTGCGAATTTTTTTTATTTTTTTTTAGCAGATTATGTGGGGTTTTTTTTGTCTCCATATTCATATAATACATATTATTCATATATATGTGCTGCCATCCTGTTGTCAGTGTGTTCTGTATATGTTCAGGGTATGATGTAGTAAATAGTTTGGGGAAACGGTTACTGGTTTGTGCTGCCACCGCATTCATCTTGTGTTCTGCAATCGTTTAATTGATGCTATAGTCAATAGTTTGGGATAATAGTCAGCACTTCATGCTGCCAAACTGTTCAGGTTATGCTATATAACTGTTTCCCTGATGATATTGTCAATAGTCTATGAGCATATTCTATAGTTTGTGCTGACTATCTGTTCATATCGTGTTCTGTCACTCCAAAATGTATTGCATAATATATTGCATAATCGATCTACTCCTCCAAAAAAGACTTTCCCCAACCAAATATCATTCTGATCACGAGTTTCGCCATAACATGGCTGTTGGTCATATAATATCTATGGATAAATAAACACATACCTGACAAGATTGGTGCGACACGCCAGCCTTAGTACAGTACACAACGATCGTCAGTGCTACCAATTGTAACCGGATCCGAGGAACTTTCAAATTCCGCCATACCATCCGAATCGTTACCCGCAACACCACCTCCTGTTAATGGTATGGAATCATACTCACATGCCTGATCATTATTCTCAACCTCCGATGTCAAGCATCCAGCATCACCGGTGTTGCTGTCCGGGAAGGAATTTAGATCTATCATTTCCTGTCTATTCTCGCCGTCACAATTGGGTGTTGTACTGGAATTGAATTTCACAATTGGTAAGTCCATCATGTGAAGTTACAAATCATTCCCACAATTACGCATTTAATGTGGGATTTTGACATATCTACTTTCCTTTTCCCTTGATTGCACATAAATGGAAGGATTGCTCAACATTCAACTGCATAGCACACACTGTTCTCTATTGGAACACCTATGGATATCCAGATTTTCAAGAATCTGGATAGTAACTCTATTGTTAAAACATATGATTCAAAATTTAATACCAGGACTACATTTCCTTACATTGTAAGTCACAACTAATGATCCACCTGGGTGACATTATAATGTGTGACCCTGCAAATAAAAGCATTATGATTGAGTATAACTTATATACAACTAGTATTTTTTGCCCGCGCTCCGCGCACGGGCGATGCTTTTTTTTTTTAAAAAAAAATAAACTTAATAATTTGTTAAGTTAATTAACAAAATAAATTTACATCAAATACACCACATTTTTACCCTAATATAAGTACTCCCTCCGTCCCATATTTATCTTCTTACTTTCCGTTTTTGGACGTCCCACATTTATCTTCCTACCCCAAAAAGGGAATTTTTTTTTTACTAAAATGTCCCTATATGTCCATATATTTACAGAAAAACCAATACTTAATTTTACTAACAATTGCACTACAAGACAAAAAGAGACAAATTTACCCCTCAAAAAGTACACATGAAAATAATAAAATACAACTTTCTTAAACTCCGTATGTACAGTGTCGAAGAAGATAAATATGGGACGGGGAGTATATCCTTACTAAATTTTAAAAGTCTACATTTTTACCACAACATAAGTATAAAGGGGGTGCTCAATTAATAAATTAATAAAATACATCCACATTTTTACTCCAACATAAGTATAAAATAAGTTTCCCTCATAAAGGAATGCAAATTACATTCAAAATAACCGTTTTACCCTATCCCTCCCTTTAATTCCCCTTTGTAATTGTGTGGTATGGGCTCCCACCACCCTTTCCAGGCCTTCAATGGCTCCTCCAAAAAAAAAAAACACACATATCTTATGATGATTTTTAATAGTGCTTTTCAGGACAAAAAAGAATGCATAGATTAGATTCTTTAATACTATCAACTCTGTGCTCAACGTTCTAAATCACTTCAAATTGAAAATTTTGGACCAAATTTTTTGTACACATGACTGAAAATTTTCCTCCACATCAAACATTTCATATGTTAATATTCTAGTAAAAGGACAACAAACTATGCCTGTGAGAGATAACAACCTTGTTACCCTGAAGTATCTTGCTAAAACCGTCTACATGGCTCTTCTCAAGATCCATCTGATAAATAGAGGACCTCCTGAATTCCTCCAAGTCAAAAGGATTGTCAATGCATGTTGCAGCTGTAAGCGGCGCCCTCTCTCCAAATTCTGCCAGGTACTTTGTCAACATATTTGCACCATACCCCCAGCCAACTCCCATGCCATTAATGCCATCTATGGCCTTTTCTTGTTTATATACTGTACAGCTGTGGATACGTCATCGCTGTCAGCAGCCATAAATAACCTACATAAATGAAGTAATTAATGTATCCAAATATCAGCTTGTTTTAACAGCCAAGGAATGAAGATATCTTCTTAATCAACAACCTCAGCAAGGAATCATATGATCAACATCCATGTTGTTTTCTTGGTTGAATCTGTTAAAAATTTACCTTGGATAATTCCTAGACCTGCATTTTCTGGGGCTGCTACACACATCTTTGGAAATCAAAACTCTTGATAAATTTGAAATTAAAATAGACATTCCAATTGCAGCTTGCAGTATCCCAAATGAAAAAAAAAAAATGATTAAAAAATGAGGCCTTTATGCATCAAGCTAGATAACCCAAATCTGAAGAGCTCATTTCAAAATGGTGTAAGATAAGAGTACGCGTTCATGTAAATGCATAATACTACATCATTAATGCTTGACACAATTTTGCAAAGGCACAACATATTAGTAAGCAATTAGTGCATAAGAATAAAGATAGAACTTTTTTTTTTTTTCTTTTTTTTAAAAATATCCTAGTAAAAAGAAGGGTTTAGGACAACAGACTATGCTCTGTTATCTATATAGAATAAATAAAAATATCAATATATGACCATTTGTCTGGAATTCACTTCTCACTGACTTTACACAATAATATAATATAAATAAATAAATATTCTAGTTTTATGTTATTTAAATCCAAGTTAACAAACAGGTGGTAAAAAGAAACTTCTCCAAACTTACTGGATGATAGTTTCTTGCATGGTAAAGTTCTTTCCATATCCATGACTTTCTTAAAGTGTCCCAAAAGGCCTCTAATGGCAAGCCATCATGGAGAGTGTGGAATACAGATTCTGCTGCTAGCATGCCTGAGACAAACAAAATAGAAATAACTAAATTTTAGATTCTATTTCTTTTGTGAGAATTCATTTATATTATTTAATTTATTAATATGGAGAACAAAATCACATCCATCCCCTTGTGAAAAACCTATTGAAGTATTCAGATTGAACTTTGCATAATTCTAGTGTTAACTACTATCCAGATTGCATCATAGGTTCCTACAGGAACAGCCTTGAGAAGCGCAACTCATGGAAAGAAAATAGATGGAAATATAGTAACTTGAAAACATTTTGTCATTTAGATGTGCAAAGAAAGTATATAAAGGTAACATGGCGGCTATTTTTGACTTACCATCTCCAATGTGCAGCGACACACGAGGATGTCTAGATGTGCAAGATCCACTTACATAGCTACAAAAAATTAAAAGAAACTAATATGGTAGCAGAATTTTGAAACCAAGTCAATACCTGTTGCGCATAAGGAAAGTATGTAAAACAAAAGTAATAACTATAAGAGAATATATATACTCATGTCTACACATGCAAACGTAAATATTCAATCAGTACATGAAAGTCTGTAAATTTCCTTTGTAATTGTTCAAAAGAACCAATTGAACGGATCCTAGTGATTTCATCAATTGTAATCTCATTTCCAATTACAAAGGAAATTTACAACGCATCCTTGTATAGTAATCCTAGTGATTTCATCAATTGTAATCTCATTTCCAAAAGAAAGGATCAAGAAAGGATTATCTTATCTCATTTTTTCTAAATTTAGTTTCACATCAGCAAAAACATGAAGAAAGGATCAAGAAAACAAAGTCGCAGTAACTGAATAAATCTCGTTAACACGATCCAATTCCAGGAAATTAGTTTGTGCTCAAAGTCCACTGGGCATGGAGGTGACTGAATCAGGTACCAAGTAGAACTATGTTACAAATGCCCATAACATCAACCAATTCATGAAAAACGTGCTTGTAATTTTACATAAATAGAATTTTACCCACACTTATAGAATAACATAAAATAAAATAAAACTCCTCACAAATCTCATTGATTCTTACAGTTCATATATAAAATCATAAAACAAAAGACAACTTGAAGCCAAAGGAAGAACACAAACATACCAAGGATCCCAATCAAAAAACCTTTAGTACCTGGTGATCTCAGATTCAACATTGGATTGATCCCCCGGTGGATATCCTATTCACATATGTATAAGATCATGTAAGCAATAGTCCAAACATAAATAGGACACTCATTCTGAAGGGGAACTTACAGGTGAGGAGCTGGAAAATTTCTCATTTCATGTTGGAACTTGGGGAGACATTCTATAGTGTATATATTTGCTTCTCCATCAACGATATATCCGTCCATACATTTTTGGATATATCAACAGATGACACGGTAGAATCAACTGATACACTTGCTGGTACATTACTTGGAAACACAAAATTGTCAATTTGTGGTCTTCTTCTCTTTCTTGGCATTTGTTTTTCCAATATATCACGTTCCTTGTTCGGCCGTTTTTTTTTCTGAGCGATAAATCCTCCAACACATTTTTTGGTATTTCATTTGAAGTATTTTTGACAATGCTTACACTTGGAACCAAAAAATTGTCCATTAGTGGTCTCCCTCTCTTTTTTGGCAAACGATTGTCTGGAGTATCATTAGATTTGTCCTCTTTGTTATGTGGTGATGGGTGTTCCATTATCTAGTATGAACCATGAAACATTGCGGAAAAAGCAACCCACAACATCGAGATCATGATGGAGAACACCAAAAAAAAAACACCATTTCAATCGAAATTAAGGTATTTCTCATCACAAAATGACCAACAAAAACTCCAAAGGCAATAAAAGAAAAAAAGAACCAAAGGTGCTTTTCACTAAAGCATTAAGCTCACCTAAATAAATATTTATTCAATTTTTATAGAATTAGTTAAATGGGATAAATAAACTTTTTTTTTTGTTCTGGTTGAATTAGAAGAATTACTTGAATGGCCAATTTTAACAATTAACTTTACTATTTTTCTTTAAAATGCCACAATGCTTTGTTTTATGTTTTTTTAGAAATTAAGAAATTAAGTAAGATTGAAAAGCTAAGTGATATATTTACATGCAAAGGAGGCAGCTACCAGGATAAAAACAATGCTTTGTTTTATTTTATAAAGCTAAGTGATATAATTTTATAAAACAGTGCTTTGTTTTATGTTTGTTGCTTTGTTTTATGTTTTTAAGTGCAGGCATTTTAATTCTAACCTTCAAATGATAATCTAAAATGCATATAATAGAACATGAATTACATAAATTTTGATGAATAAAAACTCAAGCCACATTCAATTCACAACCATAATCAAATCCCAAACGAAACCTAAAAAATTACCAAAATAAAGATAAATCAAATGCAACCCAAGCTTAATAAATTTTTTTTTATATAAAAATTATGTGTTGCAGATACAACTACAAAGCAACAGAGGCAATCTCATATTCCTAGTAGTCGTTCTTGACATCAAGAACATAGGTTGAACAAATCTAACTTAAATCTAACGGTGACTTGATGAATAGATAGGGGCAGCGTGAGCGCAGTGTGACTTGATGCGCATTTAGCACAAAACAAACTAAAAAACATTTTGGAATATTTTCAAATCAAAACCAAACTGTGACACCAAGACTTGTTTAGGTCCAGTTTCATAAACCAACCAGAACTTATTTAGCATTCAATTCTCAATGCAAATCAGTCACTGAAGGAGCTAAAGCTGGAATTACTATATAAAACTAAAATATCAGTACTGATGAAAGAGATGAAACCAAGAGATGAAAGAGATGAAAGAGTCAATCAATTCTCACAGTAGGAATAGGGAGATATATTTAATGGCAAGAACGAAGAAGAAGAAGTTCATCCTAACTGTGAGCAGTCTATAGGAAAATTCACATAATTCCTGGGCATTCAGTCAAACATCTTGTAGGCATTTACAGTGAGCAATATCAAATTCATAACAACATCAACACTAAATTACTTTTGAAGGCGTTCGATTACGTGGGGAGGGAGACGAAACTCATCCATGTTCCAACTGCAATCACATAATACCAATTAGGTATCAACATCATTTTTCAAGGTAAAATGATTATAGCAAGTCTGAATATTCATATTTCTTAGATAGATGTTTAGAGAGACCAACTAAGAATATAATCCAAATTTCTATTATTAAAGAGACAAACTACCAAAATTTGGAATGCGAGTGGGATTGATATCATAAATTAAAGAGATGAACTACCAACAACCAACAAAATTTTCTCCTGAAATCCAAATCTAAATGTGCAACTGTGCAGAATTGAGTATCAACAGAAATCGTGAACTGAAAATTCAAAATTGTTGGATCATAACAAAAGGGGTTTGAAATGGGGTACAGGGGAAAGGGTGTGGGAAGGGGGTGAAGATTAATGGGGAAGGGGAAAGGGGAAAGACTGTGTGAACCAACAGGCAATTGGCAAAGACAAAAGGATTTCAGGAACAGCAGGATTGGTAAGGTGGGGAAATTAATCAATTCTCCAATATTATGATCCAATATAAGTGTATAGTAAATCTAATTTTCATTTTCTTTATTTTTTTAAATATGTTTTTGGCATGCTATAAGCAAGAACAGGATATGGAAATTGAAGCTTTAGAAGCTATTCTCGTGGATGATTTTCAAGGTTTGTAATTTTTCTTAACTTGATCATTTAATATTCTAATGGATTCATTATGCCAGAAATTGATTGTAATGAAAGTGGCCTAAATACTTCAAATTGATTGCAAAATTCACAATGCAAATTGCAGAATTGCAAACACAAATTCTATAAATATCTGGTTCAATATTTGCAGATTGCCAAACATGGGCACAAATTATACGCTTCGGCACAAATTGCAGATTGATAGTGATACTGACACGGAAGCAGCAATTCACTCAAGCAATTCACTTAGCTAGTTGAAACCTGACTCATTAATTAAATAAAGAAAGTGCCCTAACCAGAAACGCACTATCCCTTTTTGTAAGATTAGATATATACAGTATTTGACATTCACTCAAATATATATTAGTGGTTCATAACATTACCTGCAACTTGTCATAAGACTATGCAACAAAACCACCGAAACAAATGTTAGACAAAACCACCGAATGACGGGGGAATGCAACAAAAACTTTTAAAAAATCAGACATTAGCAGAATCACGTCTTACCAAAATCGGGTTTGGAGCAATTCTTGCTGTTCAGGGATCTCGCGGCCACGGAATTATGCTTAGTATAGCGGAACGGGAGTTGGAAAAGATTGGGAATTAGGGCACAAAATTGAGGGAGTACCACGAAGATGAAGAAGAACAACAGATTAGAAGTTAATGGAGCAGGGATCGGAGACGACAGGGAATTAGGGCACAAAATTGAAGAATTACCATGAGGAAGAAGGATAAGTTAGAAGAAAGTTGTAGAAAAAGATTTTGGAACGTGGGAAAGGGCGATCAGAATGTGGACAATTCGAATCCTATGAGAAGGCGAGGAATTTAGGAAAAGCGGAGAGGACATGAAGAAACGTCGGAAGGAATGTGGGAGGGGGTGATCGGAGCACAGCTGAAGTAGGAAATTTGGGGTTCGAGTTCTATTAATGATATTTAATTTGAATGAGAATTTAGAATTTTAAAAAAATCGATGACATGGCAGTAAAGTAGAATTAATCAAATGTATCTTTATGATTAATCAGCATATTAATTAGATTGGTTGATCTAAAAATGAGAATATAATGACTAATTAACCCCTTCTTATTTTTATGAGTAATAAGCGTTGATCTAAAAATGAGCATATAATGACTGATTAACCCCTTAAAATTAAAAAGGATAAATTAAAATTAACAAGGACAATAGAGTCTGAACGGATAAAAAAATATTCAGGATTTATTATATAGATAGACAGATAATTCACTTTTAGGCGATCTCATCACACAAACAACAACATCAATCTTTTTTCGGTCACAGCCATAAAGGCGAGCAAAGAAAAAGGAAAAAATAACAAATCAAGAGAAAATTAAAGACCCATCCAGCTCACAGCCGAGGGTACCGAACACCTGTCGCATCGTTGTTCATTAACACCAACATGCCATCCGGATGGAACGTCCAAGTAGTAAAGAACAGCTCAGCCAAGGTCGCCTCCCGAGCTAAGTAATCCGCCACCTGATTGCCCTCTCTCAAAACATGACAAATCCTGCACCTTTCAAACCTCACCTTACACTGCCTAATTTGATCCAACAGGGGCCATAAATGGTGATACAAGCAACTCTCCATCTCCTCCAACCGAATCGCCGACAGCGAGTCCGAGTACAAGGTTACTCTCCACGCCCCACAATCCTCAGCCAAGCTCAACCCTTTCCAAATAGCAAAGACCTCCACATCCAAGATTGGCCTCATCCCATGTCTGCCTCCACACCGTTTAATCCAACTCCCATTGCCTCTTCTGCACACCACACCATAGCCAGACCTGCTCTGTGCTTGAATTACACATCCATCGACATGTATTACAAATTCAGTCTCCCCAGCGTCATTCCACCCCACCCACCTAGCAGCCTGTGTGCTCGCCTCCCCTCTTACCTCTAGTGCCGACATAGCAGCAGCAAGCCTCCTCGCGCACCACAAAAGTTGAGACCGGCATTGGCTCCTCCCATCAAACACCCTTCGATTCCTTTCACACCAACATGTCCAGAGAATTGCCCGGAACCACTCTTTCTTTCGTCGATACCAATACTCCAGCCAATGCGTAAGGTCGATACTCCAGCCAGGAACAACATCAATCTTAATTATTTCCTTGCAAATAAAATAAAATAACAATAATACACAACACAAATTTTTTTTTGGAGGAGTCATTGAAGGCCTGGAAAGGGGTGGTGGGAGCCCATGCCACACAATTACCACACAACATAAATTTAGATGCACATATTAAGCAAAAGTATTATTATGTGAAGCATCATATCCAGACTAACATGTATATTTCAAGTACTGCTAAAAAACACCGACAAATTTTCTGGTACATTCAAGGAGTTAAACAAATAATGCAAAAAATTCACACGAAAGATAAACAAATAATAATGCTACAACGGTTTTAGAATTGACATGCAAACACATAATTTTAAAATTTACTTAAATGTTAATATTATACAAATACACAAAAAAAAAAACAAAAAAAAAACAAAATACAATCTACTAGACCTCAAAAAAGTTGAACATCACAGAATTTGATATCTATGAATAACTCTGCACAAATGTAAATTTGATACTACACATAAAAAAAAAATAATATGATGTTGCGCAACACTATAATTCTAATAAGACAGTACTCCTATATCTTTAAGTATCTGTTGGGGCCATATGGAATAATGGGCCGCGAAAGAGCTATTGGGCCATAAGACGTGGGCCGGAAGAAAGAGGAAATCCAAAAAGAAGACGGGCTCAAGATTGGTAAGGCCGAAAGTACATAGTAAACCGAAGGAAGGAAATCGAAGCTGATGAAGATTTCGGCCGAAATGGGAAGAAACAGCCGAAACCTAAACGACCGAATTGAAGAGAGAAAGAATTCGGCTCAGAGGAATTAGCCGGAGAGCGGTTATTCCAGCTCCGGCTATAAATAGGGGTCGACACACACAAAATCAGGGAGATCAATCCAACCCCCAAATTACTTTTATCAATTTTAATTCCTTGTTATCTTTACTGCTTTCTTTACAGCTTTCCTTTACAGCTTTCCTTAGAATCTAGACTAGTTTGTAGCGGTTACCATTTCCAAATCCACCGTTGCTCCTTAGCAGCTGGTAGTTTGGTTCTCTGTTTTTGGTGAATTCCGCCGTTGTTTCTTAACAACAGGCAGATTCTCCGTTGTATCGTGTTATTGTTGATCAATTCAAGGAAAATTCATTCAATTGTGGGCGCATTATTGTTAATCCGAACCCGTAATCGGTTTGATCCTTTTCCGATAGCCTCCCTTGAGGAGAAAAAGGTCCTTGGCTACACCCGAGCCAAACAGTGGCACGCCCAGTGGGACGCATAATGGCGTTTGAACAAGCAACTCCAGCAGCAAACACGGCGGCGCGGACTGATTTGCCGCCGATTCAGGAAGAGCGCGCACCAGAAGCCGGAGAATTCCCCCCAGGATTCCCCGGACCATCACATTTTCATAATCAGGAGTTTTCGAACGATGATTTAACCCCGCGATTCCGAGATCAGGTTCAATTTATGGTGGAGGCGGCAGTTACCAACTCGGTTCGCCAAATCGAAGGAAATATCCTGGCAGCGATGCCAGCCATGTTTAGAGCCGAAATCGCGAGGAGTATGTATCCGATGGGAGCGCAACAAGCTCCAGTGGCGCAAAATCCACCGCAAAATCCTCATAATTTTCAGCAGCAGGCCTTTAGGCCGCCAGGAGGGCATGGAGCTCGGCCTTTTGTTCCTCCGCAGCAGAGGTACGATCAGCAACAGAATCAACCGCCTCAACCAGCTGCTCAACCGCCTGCTCCAGTGGTTCAACAACAATACGCACCACTTCAGCAGAATCCACCACAACTGGTTGACAGAGAGCTGATTGCTGAGATTATTCGCACACAGTTTGGGAATCTCATCGGCCAGGAGAATAGGCCGATGTATCGGAAACCTTATCCAGATTACATTGAGGAGCAGTATCCACTGCCTAGAGGGGTGAAGGTTCCAGATTTTAACACCTTTTCTGGAGAAGTCGGCCGCTCTACCATCGAGCATATCGGCCGATTTACAGCTCAATGTACCAGAATCGCGCAGAATGATTTTCACAAGCTGATATTGTTCAGTTTGTCATTAACTGGCCCAGCATTCGAATGGTACATTAACTTGCCAGCGGGATCGGTCAATACTTGGGCCGAAATGGAGCGGTTATTCCATGACCGATTCTATAATACTAGTCCGGAAGTCTCGGTAGTCGATCTGACGTCAACCAAGCAGAAGGCGTCTGAATCGGTTACTGAATTCATTGAGAGATTTTATGCAGTGAAGGCTCAGGTGAAGACAATGTTGCCTGAGCATGAATACATTCAAATCTTAAAGCAGAATTTGAAGTTTGCCATTAAGGACAGATTGATGGTAACGAGACCGAGGACGGTAGCCGAATTGACGGCTGAAGCTATAAGGATGGAGACATATTTGGCAGAACAGGCGGCTTTCAGATCAAGCCGAACTCAGAGCGGAAGGTCACAACCCATCCAGTCAGCTGCCTCATTTGCTGAATCTCTGGATAGATGTGAAATTCAGGAAGAGTACAATACTGAAGATGTTCCTGCATTAGCCGAAGTCGCAAGGGCAGAGTTAATTATAAAAAAGCCTATGACTTGTCCAGCACTTCGGCCAGCCAGAGGCAAGGAGAAAGAAGGAGGAGATGAATCTCAAAGGTTTTACTCTTTCGACTTGTCACAAATGGACGAAATATTTGATTATTGCCAGAAGAACGGATTGCTAGAGTTTAAAGGAAACCATCCACAGCCTACCAAAGATCAGTTGGAGGCCGGATGGTGCAGGTTCCACGGATCAGCCACTCATTCCACGGCTATCTGTGGGCATTTTAGGAAGCTGATTCAGAAGCATGTCGATGATGGGAAGCTGAAGTTCCCAGAAAGGCTTATGGCAATCGATAAGAATCCGTTCCCAGCTGCCAACATGGTGATGGTGCAACCCAACCAGAATAAATCGGTGCATGACCGATTAGGGGATCAAACATCATCTAGTAAGAGTTCTGTGCACGATCGGCTTGGGGATCGGCCATCGGCTCAGAAGTCAGGAGTATGGAAAAGGCTAGGATCTCCGAAGGGAAAAGAGAAAGTTACAGATGTCTTTGACCGATTGGGGAATTATGAGGTGAAAGAGTGGATCAAGCAATCGGAGAGACATCAGGAGATCGAGGTCGGAGATAAGAGTGAGAGACCAACGTTGAAAATCATAACCAACGGATGGGACTCAGAGATGAAGTTAACAGCCGATAAGCAGAATGGAAAGACTGTGATACAGATCACAGTCCCTGAAGAAGCTGTTAGCCCCGAAATGAAAAAGCTTAGAAGGCCACCAGCAAATACTCAGGTAGGCCGATGGGTCCGAAACTCTCCAGAAAGAAGGCATTTCGATCAACGTCGGCATGACCATTCAGCTTGGAGGGCAGAGGAGAGAAAAGTCCCAAAAGGAAAGGGATCATATCGTACTTTCAAACGAAGAATGCAACGGCTTAAAGCAGCTGCTGCTTCTGAGCAAGAGGAGTATGATATGATGCATATGGAAGAGGACTTCCCTGATGACTGTTCGTTCTCGGGAGGACGAATACTCAATAGGGTATTTTCGGCTCATTTGAAATACGAATCAAAAGAAGAGAGGAAGCCGAAAGAAGGACAGGATCGGCTGAAGAACAAAACCGAATTTCGGCCAAAAGTAATACAGCCGAAAGTTGAAAGTGAGCAGCCGAAATCGAAAGAAGAATGGAAGCCTAGACCAGTCCGAACCAGGGAGTGGAAGCCGAAGACAACTATCATTCCGAATAGTGATACACCCCCTGTTGGGCAGTTTAAGTTCGACTTCGGATCTAGTGCGAATATGGTGACAGTAACCACCGAAGAAAAAGAGGAGTACTGGTCGGATTCCGAACCAGCTGTGGTTTTTTGTCAAAAGGATGGAGAATACTATGGTGATGAAGAACCCATAGTGGATTTTTGTTTCGATAAACTTGAGGTATTTCGGCCGGAAGCCGAAATAGAGAAATCTTTTGAGGAAGGATATAAGGCATTTGTTCCGGAAGCTCAACCAGGTACGATTTTGCCTCCAACTGCGCAAATGTCCCAGCATGTGAGGCCGTTATATGTTAAAGGTTGGGTCAATGGGAGACCACTTAGAAGAATGTTTATCGACGGTGGAGCCACAGTTAATATCATGCCGCTATCCACGCTAACGAAGATAGGCCGTTCGAAGGAAGATTTACTCCCTACGAGAATGAAGGTAATGAGTTTTGTGGGGGCTCAAACTGCGGCTGAAGGATGTATATTGGTGGATGTAACGGTCGGAACAATATCAATTCCGACCATGTTCTTCGTGGTGGATGCAGAAGTCCCGTATGCGGCCCTATTAGGCCGATGCTGGATTCATACATCCCGATGTTTGCCATCAACGCTTCACCAGAAAGTATGGTTCTGGAAGAAGGATGGCACAGTGGAAGAAGTAGATGGGGATCAACCTCCATTTCCGGTCAGCTCAGCCGGACGAATTGATGCGGTGTTATATGAAGAACCGATCCAACCATTCCTAGCAGTGGTAGGAGATCGGTACCCGCAGGTGATCGAGTGCGATTGGACAGATTTGGGGTTTGAAATCAGATACCAGGCCGATGAACGGCCAGTCGAAGAAGAAAGTAAGTGATGGAGGCACAACCGAATCAAGTGACCGAGTTCGAATCGGCCGAACTCGGAGTTTCAGACGACAAAGCAAGATGGAGCGATTTAATAGACGCAATTCCAAAGCGAACGCCTGATTTCAAAGCTCAAGACCCCTTGAAAATGGTCAATGTTGGTACAGACGAACACCCGAGGGAGATCCCGCTGAGTGCGAATCTTGATCAGCAGGTGACAAGCCGATTCAGGGAGGTTCTAGTCGAATTCAAGGATTGTTTCGCATGGGACTATACAGAGATGCCAGGATTGGAGCGGTCGATTGTAGAGCACAGACTGCCTATTAAAGAAGGGTTCAGGCCGCATAAACAGCCGGCCAGGAGGGCAGCGCCCGAATTAGTCCCAAAAATAAAAGAAGAAATAGAGAAGTTGTTAGCGGCCGGGTTTGTTAGGCCAGCTAAATATGTAGAATGGTTATCAAATATTGTTCCTGTAATAAAGAAGAATGGGAAATTGAGAGTTTGCATTGATTTCAGGAATCTTAATATAGCCACTCCGAAAGATGAGTATATGATGCCTATTGTTGACTTGTTGATTGATTCGGCCGCAAAACAGGGGATGCTATCTTTCATGGATGGATACTCAGGATACAACCAAATTTTTATGGCCGAAGAAGATATTCACAAGACTGCATTTCGGTGCCCTGGCGCCATAGGGATATATGAATGGGTGGTGATGCCATTCGGACTGAAGAATGCAGGAGCTACATACCAGAGAGCCATGAACTATGTTTTCCATGACCTCATAGGGGATTGTGTTGAAGTCTATATTGATGACGTCATGGTCCGATCCAAAGATATCGAAAGCCACTTGAACGATTTGCGGAAGGTGTTCACGAGGATGAGGCTGCATGGAGTCAAGATGAATCCAGCCAAGTGTGCTTTCGGAGTACAGGCAGGAAATTTTCTCGGGTTCCTGGTACATAACAAAGGAATAGAAGTTGACGCGAACAAAACCAGAGCTATCCAAGAAGCCAAACCTCCACATGATAAGAAGAGTCTACAGAAGTTTCTTGGAAAAATCGGTTTCTTGAGACGATTCTTAGCAAATGCGGCTGGAAAGTCGAAACCACTAACCGATTTATTGAGGTTGAAGAAGGAAGAGGAGTTCAAATGGGGAATCGACCAACAAAAGGCCTTCGAACAATTGAAGCAGGATTTGATGAATCCACCTGTGTTGGTTCCTCCAATTTTAGGACGGCCATTGAAGTTGTATATAGCAGCGGCCGAAGAATCTATTGGAGCATTACTGGCGCAAGAAGACGATGAAGGAAGGGATCGGGCGATTTACTATCTTAGTCGAATCCTAAGGGACGCCGAAGTAAGGTACTCGCCGATTCATAAACTATGTTTAAGTCTTTATCATGCATGCCAGAAATTAGAATATTATATTCAGCCAAGGCAAGTGATAGTGGTAGCTTCGGTTGACATAGTTAAGATTATGATGAATGATCCGGTCAGTAGCCGAAGAATGGCCAAATGGGCCATGAAGTTAAATGCATACGATTTGAGATACCAACCTTTGAGGGCTATGAAAGGACAGATTGTAGCCGATTTTTTGGCTGATCATGTGATACACCCGATAACCGATGACATCGATCATCAGGATCGGCCGAAAAAAGTTGAAGAGATAGGAATTGTATACTTGCAACCATGGGTAATGACATTTGATGGTTCTAAAGCCGCTTCAGGAGTTGGAGCAGGGTTTACCCTACAAACACCGGAGGGCAAGATATACAAATATTTCGTGCAACTACCAGAGTCATATACGAACAACCAAGCCGAATATAAAGCGTTAATTTCGGGATTACAACGGTTAATAGAAGAAGGAGTCAGAGCAATCATTGTCAAAGGAGACTCGCAAGTAGTTGTTCAGCAATTACTAGGCGATTTTTCGGTTAAGAGTTCGCAGTTGATTAGGTTGTATGAAGAAGCGGTTATTTTGTTAGAAGAATTTGATGAGGTGTACATTGAATATATCCCGAGAGAAAAGAACGAAGTAGCCAATGAATTGGCCCAACGTGCGGCTAAATATCGGCTGATGCCGATAGCAGGAAATGTAGAAGTACGTTTGGCCGAAACAGAGAAGGCCGAATGGGTAAAAAAGATAGCACAGACATTAGAAGATCCTTCGGGGGCTAGTCCGGCCGAAAAACGGAAAGCGATGGACTACGTCATAATAGGAGGATTATTATTCAAGCGTGCTATTGATGGAATATTGCTCAGATGCGTCGGAGAAGAAGACGCTAGAAGAGTAATGGGAGAGGTTCATGAAGGAATATGTGGTGCGCATCGGGCAGGAAAATCGATGAAGTGGAGTATTATTCGGCTGGGATATTATTGGCCGAATATGGGTCCTGATTGTGAGAAATATGCAAGAGGATGCACCGAATGTCAAAAACATGGGCCGATTCAGAAGTTACCGGCCGAAGAATTACATATAATGATCAAACCATGGCCATTCAGAGGATGGGCCATGGACATTATAGGAAAAGTTCATCCCTCTTCGTCGAAAAGACATGAGTTCGTGCTAGTGGCAACAGATTACTTCACAAAATGGGCCGAAGCTCAGGCGTATGTCAGTATTTCACAAGAGGAGGTGATTGAGTTTATTAAGAGACAGTTGATTTATAGATTCGGGATCCCACAGACGATTCTAACAGATAGAGGAACTGTATTTGTGGGAGAAAAGGTCAAGGCCTTTGCAGACGAATACGGGATAAAAATTGTACATTCGTCACCATATTACCCGCAAGGAAATGGACAAGCAGAGGCCACAAACAAACAGCTAATAGGAATTATAAAGAAAATGATCGAAGATCAACCAAGAAAATGGCACGAAAAGTTATCTGAAGCGCTGTGGGCTTATCGAAATGCCAAAACCTCAGCTACTGGGTTCACACCGTTTCGGCTGACTTATGGAGTGGATGCGGTGTTGCCAGCCGAAATAACAGTGCCGACTTTGAGAACAAGCCAGGCGGATTCAATGTCAGCCGAACAGTATGATTGTGCAATGAAAGATGAGTTATTGGAGATAAATGCCAATCGGGTGCAGGCCTTTGAGAATTTGCAGAAAAATAAAGATATTGTGGCCGATTGGTACAATAAGCGAATTCGTCTTAAGCGATTTGAAGTTGGAGACTTAGTTTGGAAAGTTATATGGCCGCCTAAGCAGAAGGATGGCCGATTAGGTAAGTGGAGTCCCAATTGGGAGGGACCATTTATTGTTCATACAAGATTACCGAATGGAGCGTACGTTTTGGTGGACGAAAATGGTGAGCAGATGTCAAATCCGGTTAATGCAAGATACATGAAGAAATATTATCCATCAGTATGGGATTAAGCGATGCGAAAAAGTAAAGATTTTATTGCATGAACGAATAAGTACAAAGAGGGTGCTACTTCGGCCGAGAGCGGCGTCGATAGCCCGAAATTACAATATACAAGGGAAACGTCCTATACTAAGCAGGCATATACAAGGGAAAGGTCCTTGAAAGACATTCAGCCTTGTAGAAATGCCGCTAAAACTATCGGCGACACAGAAGTGGGGCACAGTTGCTTGCCCCAGAACAGTATTGCCGATTTAAGTCCTACCACCGAACTTCTACTCTAGGATACGATAGAACGAAAAGTACAACGTCCCAGAGGTAGAAGTCAAACTCGGGTACAGCCGCCGCACGACCTCAGACAGAAGAAGGAGGAGTGCAGCGAGGCAGTCACCCAAAAGCGGTGGAAGGGGGAAAGGAGGGAGGAATAACTAGGGGTAGTTATTCCCCCCATTAGAAAAGGTCCGACAGGATATGCATCCGCAAAGTCGAAAAGGGGCACATCAGCATAGCCGTCGAGACCTTCATTTGGAATAACATATAAAGATCCTCGCCCATACGAACATGGTGAAAAGAGCATTAGTTGAACTCGTATTGCATAGGCAAAAAATTTTCGTATCACGTCTGGAAATCCTCGCACGAGAATACTTGCCAAATGCCATGGAGGAACTGGAGACAGGAAGTTGAACAAGGGAGAAGGGAGATCCATATTGTTATAAGAAAAAGGGAAAAAAGGAAGTGACAGATAAGTGTCAACAAAGCCGGGTATTTATAGGAAGAGATAAGTGCTTGGCGGAAGAAACGGTCAATAGTAAATGTTATTTATGGGAAACGTTACAGCTGATTCCCGGAAAAAGCTGCTAATATTCAGAAATCAGCAATAAAGGAGACCGAAAACAATGGAATTAACGGGATACGAATCGCATTACAAAAGATACAAAAGATACGAATCCAAGTACAATGTATCGGCCAACATAGTCTAAAAAAGGCCGATTACAACTGTCAAGAAAGGGAAGAGTGACCGAAATTTACACTTAACAAAGGACAAGTCAAAACACAGAACTGATATGCAAAGACAAATTAGTGGTCTTCCTGGGCGTCAGAAGGAACAGCATCATCCAAGCCTCGCGAGGTGGCGGTAGTAGGATTAGCCGAAGATGTCATCAGATTCGGACTTGCCGAGGGAAAAGGACCAGCAGTTTCACCAGGAGGGAGGTGAACGGTCGATGAACCAGCACCACAGGAAGCACCAGTTTTCCCTAGAAGAAAAGAAGGAAAAGGGAATAATAAGTAAGAGAGCATAAAAGAAAAATCACGACAGGAAATGGAAGGAAGCAGGGTACCTGAAGGAATGATTGGCAAAGGTGGGTTATCGCCCGAAGGGGAGGACTCTATTTCGGAAGGGTCCAAAGGAAACAAGACATGTGGAGAAAGGACGTGAACAACACTGTGCCCACCAAGGCTCTTGATGGCCGAATCCAATTGACCAACTAAAGACTGGGTTTCGGCCCATTTTTCTTGGAAGGTACCAATAATGTAATCGTTGAAACTGATCCGCATAGCCAAATAAGAAGCATCCTCCTGAGAATCCAAGATTTTGGCCCTAGGAGCTTCGGCCGATTGACGAAGGGTTTTGATCGATTGTTTCAGATCGGCCGATTTTCGCTTAGTGTGAGCCAAAGTTAATTCCAAATCCTTCTCTTGTCGCTGGAGCTTGGCTATCTCAGCCCGAATCAAAGAAAGGTCCTCGGACTGTTTGAGTTCCTGGGATTCCACTTCGGACAGCTTACTCATTTGAGCCCGATACTCTGCAGAATAGTTGTCAAAGATGGCTCGTGAAGCGGCTGCAGCCTCACGTTCGGCGGCAAGCTTATGTCGCATTTTTAAGTGAGCCAGGAGTTCCTGATCCATTGAGAGGACTGACTTCGTAATCATCTGAAGAGTACCATTCAGATTCAGGGATACCATCTCGTCATGAAATTGCTGCTCAAGATGAGACAAGAGAACAAGGATCGGTTTAGGGTTGACGAATTCCACGTCAGATTGCCGGCCGATTAGATTGCATAACCTGGCCAGACAATCGCCAAGGTGAGTAGAAAGATCCGACGGACGAGAAACCAGAGACGCGGGAGAAAAGAAATCGTCCAAGACATGCCGATCAGGGAATGGTGATAAAGGGACATGATCGGCAGGGGTTTCATCAGCAGTCATACCACTAGGTAGGGGGCCAGACGGTTTCGGAACAACTAAAGATGAAGGTGTAGCAGAATCCGTGATAGGCTGAGGACGATCGACCGAAAGAGGGACGGAAGGGTCGGCCGAAGTAGAGCTTGCAATCAAACCATGAGGGTTAACAGCAGAAGAACTAGCGTGAACGGCCAAATTACTGGTACTGGCCGATGTGCGAAATTCGGGCGCCGGAGAGGCCGATGCCACAGTTGGAAGTGGATGAACATCGGGTTGTGGCAAAATAGGTGGGACCTGACAAGAATAAGAAAAGAAAATTAGTCGAACGATAAGAGCCTGAAAAAGGAAAAGAATAGTGTAACGAACCGCAAAAAGGGAGGCAGGGATTCTGCCAAGCGGTGAATGAGACGAACGCCTTTTGGTCTGAGTAGGAGGGAGAAAGTCGATAAGAGAAGCCGAAGGCGAAGCAGGCCTTTTTCGACCAGGTTCTGAAGTAGAGGAGTGAGGAACATCTGAAGAAATCAGATAAGTGAGACACAGAGGAAAAGGAACAAGCAACGACCGAAGAAGAGAGGAAAAGAAAAGAAACATACCTGGGCGAGAAGCGGAAGACGGACCGAGAATGCGCTGAGGAGTGGAACCCGGAGATGATGAAGGGACAGTAGAGAATGCCAGAATAGGAGAGAAACCACCCCTCCGCAGAACCGAATCAAGGTTGGCACTAAAAAAGACACCAGCAACACCGTTCCACCAAGATTGGAAGCGGGAGGTAACGGACCCCGGACGAACGGCAAACTTCCAAACCTTGAAGGAAATCAAACGTTTATGATAGAGGGAGCATTGCTGACGACTGGTAGAAGCAGAAAGACGTCTACCGGCTCTGAGGGCCTCCACTAAGTCTTGACCAAAGCCGAATTGACGGCTAACCAGGTGGGGATTGTAAACTTCGAAAGGAATAGCAGACTTGGCAGATACAAATGTGGAACCATTGAAGATCGGGCGGGGTAATATACACCTGTTCCATATTTGAGCAAAAGCTAAAGGAAGAGGAGTCCCGAAGGGGGAAGTAACAATATCCCTGACCCAAGCAAAGTCAGCTTTCCGGTAGTGATAATGGGAAAAGGCTTGTTCGACAGTACGACCCAGGAAATAGTTGATCCAATGAGGGATCGACAAAGGAGGAAGGGGTGCTCTAAGAAGATCGGGAGCGATAAAATGGTTAGGACGAATATCATGGGGAGGAAATTGGGAAATGTCGCGAAAGTGCCAAACCAACCACAAGTAAAGGAACCATAACGGGCCACGGGCTTTATCAGGCGAACCTTTTTCCCAACCCGACACAGTAGCCGAAATACCCGCATACAGATGAGCGAGGAAGAAATCGGCTGAAGGCAGGGTCACATGATTAAGAAGTGCCGAAGCAAAAGAGTGTGTTTCGAGGAGAACACCCTTGGAAGGAACACACCAGAAGAATTTCGTAAGGAAATACATCATGAAAGCAAGAGGCTCTGAAGGGTGTGGAGCAGGCGAAATAGGATCACTCTGATGGGAAACGATCCAATTAGCAAAGGAATCGCCAGAGGAAAAGCCAGTGTTTTTCTCCCTGGGCAACGACATAATGGCGAGGTTATCCCCGCGAACAGAGAGGCCAAGGAGAAGTTTCACATCCTGAATAGTGGGAGTCATCATCCCCCACGGAAAACAAAAACAGTTCACAGAAGGATTCCAGAAGCAAAGAAGGGCTTGAATAGGGCGAAGATCTGTGGGAAGTGGCAAAGTACTAAGAGAAATCATACGGTAGACAGATGATTTATGCCAAGAGTCACGGCAGTGGGGTTCAAGGTAATGATACCATGCCACATAATCAGGAGAGGGCGAAGACCAATTAGCGAAAGATGAAGGGAAAAGCTTGGAAGAAAAACAAGGCTCATATAGAAAAACGGAACGATTATCAAAGATCCGAGCAGTACATTCATCGATATCTTCAGGAACGCCCAACGGACCTAAGGAATAGAAGCCCTCAGGCAAGAGGCGAACTGCGGAATGAGAAGCAAAAGAGTTCTCAATTCTGAGAAGATCAGCGGAAAGAGCAGTAACAGGTGCAGAGGGATTTTCCATCGGAGAAAGTGGAAAGAGAGAGAGAGAGAGGAGAAGTTGGAAAGGCAGTTCACTCCGAGTATGTGGTAGGCTACGTAAATAGGGGAGTGATGGAGAGCATCCTCGAGAAGAAGAAAATAACCGCCAAAAGGAAGAAGAAAGGGGGGTTACTTGGGCTCTTTCGCATGGAAGCAATTCGCCCAAGTAAGGAGGGCATCTGTTGGGGCCATATGGAATAATGGGCCGCGAAAGAGCTATTGGGCCATAAGACGTGGGCCGGAAGAAAGAGGAAATCCAAAAAGAAGACGGGCTCAAGATTGGTAAGGCCGAAAGTACATAGTAAACCGAAGGAAGGAAATCGAAGCTGATGAAGATTTCGGCCGAAATGGGAAGAAACAGCCGAAACCTAAACGACCGAATTGAAGAGAGAAAGAATTCGGCTCAGAGGAATTAGCCGGAGAGCGGTTATTCCAGCTCCGGCTATAAATAGGGGTCGACACACACAAAATCAGGGAGATCAATCCAACCCCCAAATTACTTTTATCAATTTTAATTCCTTGTTATCTTTACTGCTTTCTTTACAGCTTTCCTTTACAGCTTTCCTTAGAATCTAGACTAGTTTGTAGCGGTTACCATTTCCAAATCCACCGTTGCTCCTTAGCAGCTGGTAGTTTGGTTCTCTGTTTTTGGTGAATTCCGCCGTTGTTTCTTAACAACAAGCAGATTCTCCGTTGTATCGTGTTATTGTTGATCAATTCAAGGAAAATTCATTCAATTGTGGGCGCATTATTGTTAATCCGAACCCGTAATCGGTTTGATCCTTTTCCGATAGCCTCCCTTGAGGAGAAAAAGGTCCTTGGCTACACCCGAGCCAAACAGTATCCAAACTTGATAGATCTAAATAAACAAAATATAATATTGTAAATTTATTTACGAGTCAGATTTAATTTGTTGGAACCCCCAAACATTAGTTTGAGACACAGAACACAGAACGAGATTGCAAAATAAGTATATTCATATAGTGCATAAACAAATATACATGCATAAATATTTTATATGCCTAAACAAGATTAGGCATTCAGCGGAATCTAGTTTAAGCATTCTATGAACTACATATAAACTCTAGAAGTACAACGAAATAGATCAGAGCATCAAGAAATCACACAACCTTGCTTTCACAAGAATCCCTATTAATAAAACGTTCAAGAAGTTGTAAATTCATTAATCTACAACATTGAACTAGAAAATATATTTTCCTGCACGTATCCATTGCTTTCTGGATTTTGGACCTGCTTCCGGCAATGAATGGCCTTCCTTTCACACCTCCTTACAATTGATGATTAGGCCGTCCTTTTCGATCATTTTCTCTTCTAGTCGTGTCATTCAATTTTCTCACATAATTTCTTGATACGCAAAATACACTATTAAGTATTACTAATTTACTATTAACAGATAAAGAGCATAAGTGCACTATATAATATGTACACCCACTTCTTGATAATTGGCTCCATTATGCACAATTTTAGAAGTATAGCTTTGAGCCTTTGACTACATTCTACTTAATAAAATGGGCATAATAATAAATTTAAATTGAGCAAGAGTTGGGTAGTTAAGTTTTAAACTTCGATATTGACTGTTCTACTCTACACCATATCATCAAATGTGGGGTCTAATACCAAAACAAGTAATTTTATTTAATACTTTAAGTGTGATTGGGGATGAGGACTTAGTCCAAATGGTTGTCCTCGACTTCCAACAGAATGTTGGAGGTTCGATTCCCCACCGGCCCCTATCCCTCCCTTTTATTTCCCTTTGTAATTTGTGTGGCATGGGCTCCCACCACCCCTTTCCTAGCATGTATAGGCTGTTTAGCAAAATATATATATATATACATATATATATATATTTCTTTAAATGTGATCCAATATTCCAATGTGTGTATATCTAATTAATATATATATATATATATATATTTTTTCTTTAAATATTACACTTCTGATTTGCATGTATGTCAATGCACATTTTCAACAATTAATGATTCAAATTCGGTACAAGTAAAAACTCTAAAAATTTGATATTTAAAAACTACAAGATGAGACGAGTCCAACAAGATCTTACTTGGCAATATTTTGTCTTCTATACCTATAACAAAAATAAAAGTCAAAGTGATACAATGAACAGTAAAAAAAGTCAAAACGTGAATAGTAGACGTGAATAGTAAATGACGGTTTGAATTGCCAATTGTGCCCTCCTTGTGGCATTAATCTAAGGTGTGCGATTTGTTCCTCGAGCTATTGTCACTTGAATCGATTTGTTCCATGATTTTACGATCATACATCTCTAAAACGATCCCGATCTTTGTAGGATCTTAAAATTACTAAGATTTGGATAGATCCCGATCCTAATAGTAGCATATTACGATCTTATAGTCATACTCCCTTAAACGATTCTACGATCTTACGATCATTAGAACTGTCAAAATGAGTTTGGCCCGTTGGGCCAACCTGCCCCCAGCCTCCCAAAAGGGTGGGTTGGGCTGAATAAATAAAAGGCCCATTTGGAAGAGGGCCTAAATGGGCTAGCCCGCCTGAACCCGCCGTCATTTGGGTTGGCCCGCAGGCTAAGCCAAAATTTTAATTTATTTAATTTTTTTGTTAAGTTTGTTATGAAAATCTCAATAACATATGTATTAGTAAGAATATTGATTAGTTGAATTTTATTTGAAATCATGTATTTTAATTTGATAAATATAATTCAATTTATAATTTTTATATATTAAAATTTTTTAAAGTGAATTATGAAGTATTAAATAAATCAAAATAAAAATAATTTAATCCACCGAAAAAAATTAAAATAATTTAAAGCTCACTTTATATAACATGAGCTACTTAACATTACTTTTCAACTAATTTTTTCAAAAAGAATACTATACAAAATTAAACTAAATAATTTTAGATTTTATTAAAGGATATAATTAATTTTAAAATTTGATGATATATTTAATTTTCAATAAATAAAAATATTACACAATTTATTATATAATTTAAAATTAATTTATTAATTAGATAAATAAACCGCGGGCTATCCTGCCTGGCCCGCAACCCGCTGGTGGGTTTGTATGGGTGAGGTTATTCTAACCCGCCCCGCCGTGGGCCCAGCCCCTCTAAGCCCGTGAAATGGTGGGCTGGAGTGGGCTTTGCCCGTGTCGCCCCGACAGTCCGTCTTGACACCTCTAAGGATCATACACTCTTAAATGCATAAGATTTTTATAGGATTTTATGATTTGAGATCAAAATAACTTTTTTCTTTAATTTTAAACTTAATAACTTATATTCCTTATGTAATACCCGAAACTTTTGATAATAGGAAATGGAATTAAAATCGAAGAGCAAGGGAATTTTAATTCCAAGAACCGTGAAGTCGAAATGATTTAAATAAATAAATCATTGTACGGGAATCGAAAGACGACGAATTCGACGCCGACGAATTTAAATTCAATGGATTCAAGAATTCGAATGCGAAGTCAATTAAAGACGAAATAAAATTTAGGATAGGAATCATAATCCGAGAATGACCCGGAAAACCGAGCCCAAAAACATAGGAGGATAGAAACCCGAATGAGAGGAGGAAGGCCCGACGGATCGCACGGCCTGGCCCACAACGCAACCCTACCGAGAGCCCCGCGGTGGCCACGCGGTCTGGAGGGAAAACCTGCCGAGGCCGCGCCGCATCACAATGTGCGATCCACTTTCGATTTTCGACGATTTCTTACCTTATTTTCGACCCCCGGCTTTGGTAACTCAATCCCGATCGAGAGAAGGAGTATATGGGCGGATTATGGAGTCTTGGGACTCATTATTTTCGTCCTCCACCAAACCCTAGCAGCCCTCTCCTCTCCATTCTCTTCAAACTTCTTCCAAAACCCGAAATCACCAAGTTCTTGCTTTCCGATCACTTTCCGGCGACGAAAATCAACCAAGGAGACTTGGAGAACAAGGATTCTAGTATTCCATATTGTTGGTAAGTCGTTCATAGGTTTTTGTTCATCTTTTCAAACCCGAAAATTCGATCTAACTCTAGATTTCTTCTTTCGATTCGAATTCGTGGCCAGAGGAGGAAGATTCGTGTTGAGGAGATCCGTTCGTGACGAATCGTAGAGCCCGGACGACCCCGAGACAGTTTAGGACTCTTCTCAAGTAAGAGAATGCCTTACATATCAATATTGGTGGCCTAAAATCGTTTGAAACATTAGTTTTAACCCAAACACTAAAATCGGACATAAAAGATTCAATCTTTATGCGTTTTCTGAGATTGGCCAAAAAACCCTATTTTGAGAATCCGAAACGAAAAACTCCGAACTAGAGATTTGTTTCTAACATCTGAATCTAGGTTGTGCTAAAATTTCATGTGTTTTCATTAAGATTTGATACCCCAAATCGCGTCGAACATTTTCTGTGATGCATGAACTTTTCGAAAATCATGACAGTTTACATGATCGAACTTGATGTGCATTTTTCTATCACTCGTGGTGAAAACTAATCTTTGGTGTAAAAAAAAAGTTGTAGATAAAAGTCTTGAGAACATGTCCGTAAAATGTCGTGCATTTTCATTAATGTTTGGATAGTCAAAACCTGTTTTGAACACACTCTGTCTTTGAAGAAAAAGTCGACAGATTTTAAGTCCGAACTTAGTGGATTAATCTGACTTAACCCGTTATGAATTTGCATAATATGCCTCTAATAAAACTTGTTTATTTTGGTGTCTTTTAAGTGCCTGTAAAATTTCATAAATTTTGGAGGTCGTTTGCTATGTCAAAAACTCTTTTGAAAATCAGTGCGCTGTTTAGAAAAAGTTGACAGATTTTATACTTTACAAAGATTGTAAAATTTCACTCGTTTCCTCACATAATTTCGAAAAAACTTAAAACACGGAAGTTGTTTGTTAGCGTGTTTTTGAGCTACTGTGAAAATTTCAAGTCAATTGCCTTTGAAATGAATTTTTAAACTGAGATGGCGTAAACTATGGAAATGGCTTGGTTGAAATGTTGAAAAACTCGATTTTTGAGAAACACATGATTTGTGAGATATGTCTAAACAATAAAAATATTGTTTTTAAATCCCTTTAATCTAGGCTGAGCTAGATCTCCACGTAAGTAGATGGTGAGTGCTCTGTAGGGTGCCCCTCTATCTTGAAATTCGTGCCCGAGTGGACGAAATGTGATATATTATGAAATTGTGCCAAAACGGCCATTATGAAATTAGTCTACACTCTCAGGTGTATCCGAATGGGTTACTCGAGGCTCCGGAGTGGTACTGTGTATGGCGCGATAAGCGGGTTGCTTCGGCAATTTTCCGAAACTTGATACATGAGATACTTGAGATATATGGTTGTGACGTCCTCTTCTTAGTTAACAGAGAAAATTTAAAAGACTTAAATTTTATTTATTTATTTATGTCGTTAATTATGCATTTTTAATTATGTCTTTAAATTATGCCTATGCCTTAAATTATTATTTTTAAATTAAATTGATTATGAGAGATTATGGATTCTATTATTGTCTAAACATGCATGCTTAAAATGAGTATTTAAAATTTAATAATTAAAAACCCCTTTATTGCTATGCTAGGGATTATCTTACTCAGTATTCCTTAATACAGATAAATGTTGTTTATGTTTTTCTATGACAGAGTATGAAGCATGAGTATACATCCCGGGGGTTTTATTTTAGACATTTCTTATTCACTACATATGACTGCATACGGGCCTGTTAACCCGTGTTTTGGCTATGTCGGTCTTATATTTTATTTCCGCTGCACAAACTTACATTTCCGCTGCGTAGACTTGATTAGTATCGTGTATTGATGATTATTATTTTTAAATATAAGTACTTCCGGACTTGGTTATTTTAGATTATTTTTGAAATACCATTAGCCTTGCATCTCTCACATGAGCTCGAATGAAGTCGTGTCTTGCTTGGGAGGTGTGGCGGTGGCATCCCAGCCTGGGTTATCAAATCCGGAGTGTTACAAGTTGGTAATAGAGCCCAGAATATCATTAAAGCTAGTATTATTATTTTTAAACTATTATTTTAAAAAAAAACTAGTATTATTTTTAAACATATTATTTTTAAAACTACTAGTATTATCTTGAGGCCAAGTTTTTGGCCCAACCATTTTACTTATTATTTTATAAATCCTAAATTTTTGAGCTCAAAAATTTTAGCCCAAATTTTTTTTACTTAGTCCAATATTTTTAAGCCGAAGATTATTAAATTTTGGCCCAGTATAGAGGCCCAACATTTTAATTATTATTATCCATGAAGTCAATTTATTTTGAAAACACATGGATAAAATTAAATTTTTATTTGGGGGATTGCATATGCATACTAGCATGTAGATTTAAATTTTTGCATATCCTAACTCTACACTTGGCATGTTCTAACTCTAACCTGTCTTGTTGACACTAGATGGCCGAACCAAATGCGAATATGGTGAACCTTATGATGAAACTAGCCAATGCCTATCTCGAATCTCAACAACATATAAATTATTTCAAGAAGCGGGTAGGACAGTTAGAAGCTAGCATGGCCCATCTGGGACACCTTAGGGAAGCTGATCATCATGACATAACCCAACTCAAGGCCCAAGTCGCCGAACTTCAAGCCCAAGTGGTGGCACTCCAAAACAAGAACACTAACCTAGAAGAGCAAGTAGAGAACTTGGGGTGGGAGCTGACCAACCTAGTTGATGATATATTTCCTCATAACCCTGAGTCCACTCCTGATGCCTGGCCATCCAGCCCGATCGACATATCGAGCGACGAAGACGATCCCATTGAGGATGCACCTACTTATTCGCTTTAGACTTAGAGATATATTGATGCACTATATCTATTAGTACTATTCCTATTTTATTACCAGTACTACTATTCCATTCCTATGATGGTACCCGAGACAGGTTTTCTATTGAGCAATAAAAATTTCGAGCATTTATAAATTACACAAGTATATATAAATTACTAGTTATATTTTATTAAAACAATTTTTCAAATGCCTTGATGAGACACAATCGAACAAACATACAAGATATTTGTTAAATTAAATAAATAAATAAATATATATAAGTATATAATAAAGAGATAAAAATCAAGCAAGGGTATCCTAGACCCTAAACCCTGAAAACCCTAAACCCTAAACCCTTGAGTCGAAAAAAACCAGAACAGTTCGCTGTTCAACAAAAAAAAAAACAACAAATAGTAAACAACTCCCAATGACAACGAATAGTACACTAAACTCCAAACGACTTCTTCTAGCACCGTTCTAATACATTGAAACCTGTTAATACTACTCTTTTATTTATTAAATCACTTTACAAGCATTACATCATACCTATACAAGAAAATCTAACCTCTTGTGCTTGCAACAGAATGGCATCGATAGGCAGACCACGTAATGAGCTCGTCTCACCAAATACCAACGAGGCCCCGAGACAACCCGACTTGCCAATCCCAAATGTGGGTGTTCACGCTCAAGAAGAGCCGACAGCCCCTGAACCAAACAACATAGGCGACCGCCTACGCACCTTAGAGGAGGTTCTCATCGCTCTAGGGAACGCGCAGGTGAACCAAGGCCAAGCAGCTGCGGTGCCTCCACCGCAAGCTCGCATCAATTACCTGGCCATGGTAAACCAATATCACCCGCCACACTATGCCGGTGAAGAGGACCCTGCAAAGTTAGAAGAGTGGGTAAGAACGTTTGACAAGTTGTTAAACGCAGTCAAGTGCCCAAACGGGGAAAAGGTGCACGTAGCCTCGTACTACATAGGAGGCGATGCTGATGACTGGTGGCAAGCCACTCAAGGAAAGTTAGGTGAAGAGGACGAACCCTACTTTTGGGGCGAGTTTATGGAGCTGCTGCGAGACCGCTTTTATCCCTTAAGCACTAAGGCCTCAATGTACGAGGAGTTCCTATCCCTGAAGCAAGGGGGACAAACCGTGCAGGAGTACTACGCACGATTTAAGGAGCTGGTGCGTTTCGCGCCAAGGCTGGTGCCTACTGACGTTGAAAAGGCCCAAAAGTTTGAAATGGGATTAAACCTGGTCATCCGGGAAGTGATCACATGAGTTCACTACCCTGATCTGCAGGCAGTCTATGATCGTGCAGTGGCAGTGGCACGCGTGCAACAGCTGAAGAGGAGAGTGAGCGGGGAGCCCAGTCGAGGTCTCCAGGATAAGAAGGTTAGATACAACCGGAACGAGAACAATGAAAAAAGGAATGACTATCGGGGAGGACCAAATAGACCCCAGCAGGCAAACAACGGAGGGAACAACGGGAGGAACGATAACCGAGAAGGCTTTATACCGCCATGCCCAAGGTGCGGCAGACCTCATCTAGCGAGGGCATGCCCATAACAGGGTGCATGTTTCCGATGCGGTCGGATGGGACATCAGAAGCGTGATTGTCGCACTCGCCTCGAGAACATCACCAAGAGGGATGACTTGGTTGCGGGACCAGCGCCGCCTCATAATCAAAACGGTCGGGATGGCAACAACCAGGGATTCTGACCCCCTCAAAATCCGAATCCCAACCAGAACGAGTGCCCTCCACAGAACCCGAACCATAATAACCAGCCAAATCAGCAGGGCAACCAAGGACGTCCCATGGGACTGCTCAATGTGATAAACCAAGCCGACGTGCCTGAGCAAGGTGACGTGATGGCAGGTACGTTTCATGTTTTAAGCCTACCTCTTAAAGTTCTGTTTGACTCAGGAGCTAGTTGTTCTGTTATATCAACACGAGTTTTGCCTGAACTAGATTTACCTAAGTGCGAGATAATTAGTTTAGGAATTCAAATGCCTTCAGGAGAAGTAGTATCATGCTCAACACGTTATAACGGAATTCCTATAGTTATCAAGAACGTAGAATTCTTCGCAAACTTGGTAGAATTTAACTTAAAGGACTTCGACGTTATACTGGGGATGGATTGGTTGGCCCAGTATAAAGCGGTGATTGAATGTGAGAAGCAGAAAATCACCCTGTCGAAAAGTAAAGGAAGGAGAGTTATCTTTTACTCTCAACCCCCTAAGAGGCGTAACAAGATTGTTAATGCTCTCAAGTTATGTAGCTTAATGCGTAAGGGATACGCGTTACATGCATGCTATGTTCACAACCTTGAAGCGAAGAGGAAAAGGTTGACAATATCCCAGTGGTAAGAGAATACCCGGATGTGTTCCCCGAAGACATCCCGGGTATACCACCTGAGAGAGATCTTGAATTCACCATAGATCTCATTCCGGGAACAGAGTCCGTTTCCAAGGCTCCTTACGTATGGCACCACTGGAAATGAAAGAGTTGAAGGAGCAACTCGAAGAATTGCTGGAGAAAGGATATATAAGACCAAGTACGTCTCCGTGGGGAGTACCGGTCTTATTCGTTAAGAAGAAAGACAGAGGACTACGTTTTTGCATCGACTATAGAGGACTCAACCAAGTGACCGTTAAGAACAAGTATCCACTACCGAGGATTGAGGATTTATTTGACCAACTGAAGGGAGCTTCAGTGTTCTCGAAGATTGACTTGCAATCTGGGTATCATCAACTAAGGATCGCCGAAAAGGATATTCCAAAGACAGCGTTTCGAACTCGGTATGGACATTATGAGTTCACAGTGTTATCCTTTGGATTAACAAACGCACCGGCAATGTTCATGAACCTCATGAACAATGTCTTTAGAGAGTTGTTAGATCAATGCGTCGTAGTATTCATCGACGGCATCCTGATCTACTCGAAGAGCGAGGAAAAGCATTCCCAACATTTGCATCAAGTGTTGGGGATCTTGCGCAAGAACCAACTCTATGGGAAGTTGTCCAAATGCGAATTTTGGTTGAAAGAAGTAGCATTCCTTGGACACATAGTAACCACCAATGGAGTTTCAGTAGATCCGGCGAAGATTTCGACGATAACGGAGTGGGTATCGCCGACGAGTCCAACTGAAATAAGGAGTTTACTTGGTCTAGCTGGGTAGTATAGGCGATTTGTGTAAGACTTCTCGAAAATCGCACGTCCCTTAACTCAGCTGCTGAAAAAGGGAGTGAAATACGAGTGGACTAGTGAGTGTGAGTCCGCGTTTCAAGAACTAAATAAACGACTCACCACTACACCTGTGTTAGCACTGCCATCTGAGGATGATGATTTCAAGGTTTACAGTGACGCTTCGAAGGAAGGTCTAGGATGCGTCTTAATGCAAGACTCGAGAGTCATCGCATATGCATCATGTCAATTGAAACCTCATGAGGCGAATTACCCGACACACGACTTGGAGTTGGCGGCAGTCGTATTCGCTCTGAAGATATGGAGACATTATCTCTATGGGCGAAAGTGTCGAATGTTCACTGACCACAAGAGCCTCAAGTATATATTCACTCAGAAGGAGTTGAATTTAAGGCAAAGGAGGTGGTTGGAACTAATAAAGGACTACGATCTTGAAATTGCGTATCACGAAGGAAAGGCCAACGTGGTAGCCGATGCCCTAAGTCGGAAGACCTAGCATGTGGCGAATTCGCTGGTAATTCCGCCAGTATTGTATAAGGACTTGGCGAGATTGAGCTTAGAGCTGGTGCACCCAGGCACCGTAAGTGAAGTGCTCAACGCCATGGTGGTCGAATCGACAGTATTTGACGAGATCAAGCTCGCCCAACCGGGTGACGCGAAGCTAGAAAGGATTAAGGAAAACATTGCCGACGGGAAGGCGATAGGATTTGCTGTCCATGAGTCCGTTAAGTTGGGTAGAAAATTATAAGGCAGTGGTAGTAGGACCACAACTTGTTGATGATATGGCTCAAAAAATAAGATCATTCAAGGAAAGATGAAAGCGGCACAAGACCGACAGAAGAGTTATGCCGATGTGAGATGGCAAGACCTAGAATTTCAAGTTGGAGATAAGGTCATGCTAAAGATATCACCGATGAAGGGGGTGATGCGCTTTGGGAAACGGGGAAAGCTAAGTCCTCGATATATAGGACCTTACGAGATTCTAGAAAGAGTCGGTACTTTAGCATATCGACTAGCCTTACCGCCACAACTGGCTCGAGTGCACAATGTGTTCCACGTATCACAATTGAAGATGTATGTGCACGACCCAACACATGTACTCCAACCGGAAGAAATTGAATTTGATGATGACTTGAGCTACGAGGAGGTTCTGGTACGAATACTCGATGTGAAGGAGAGAATAACAAGAAATAAGACCGTGAGGATGGTTAAGGTTCGTTGGTCAAACCATGAGAGTGAAACGGCAACATGGGAGTTGGAAACAGACATGAGGAGCGTCACCCGACCATATTCCAAGACGATGCGACCACAGTTATGGGGACATAACTGTAATCTTAAGGGGTGGAGGATATAACGACCCGAACATTTTGTACCCCAAATAAACAAATTCAAATTTTTTTGAACTACGTAATGACTTGATCCCTTCACAGGGTACGTAGGCAACTTGGAAATTTCAATTATGGGTTCAGTCAAATAATCACAAACAAACAAACGACCAATAATAAAACAAATAATCAAATAATCAACCAATCAAACCACAAACAATCCCACATGATCAAACAATCAAACAATCGAACAATAAGTCGCGCAACTTCGAGGACGAAGTTTATTCTTAAGGGGGGTAGACTGTAATATCCGAAACTTTTGATACTAGGAAATAGAATTTAAATCGAAGAGCAAGGGAATTTTAATTCCAAGAACCGTGAAGTCGAAATGATGTAAATAAATAAATAAATCATTGCACGGGAATCGAAAGACGATGAATTCGACGCCGACGAATTTAAATTCAATGGATTCAAGAATTCGAATACGAAGTCAATTAAAGACGAAATAAAATTTAGGATAGGAATTGTAATCCGAGAATGACCCAGAAAACCGAGTCCGAAAACGTAGGAGGATAGAAACCCGAACGAGAGGAGGAAAGGTCCGACGGATCGCATGGCACGGACCATGACGCAACCCTACCGAGAGCCGCGCGGTGGCCGCGCGGTCTGGAGGGAAAACGCACCGAGGCTGCGCCGCATCACAGTGTGCGATCCACTTTCGATTTTCGACGAATTCTTACCTTATTTTCGACCCTCCGCTTTGGTAACTCAATCCCGATCGAGGGAAGGAGTATATGGGCGGATTATGGAGTCTTGGGACTCATTATTTTTGTCCTCCACCAAACCCTAGCAGCTCTCTCCTCTCCATTCTCTCCAAACTTCTTCCAAAACTTGAAATCACCAAGTTGTTGCTTTCTGATCACTTTCCGACGACGAAAATCGACCAAGGAGACTTGGAGAACAAGGATTCTAGTATTCCAGATTGTTGGTAAGTTGTTCATAGGCTTTCGTTCATCTTTTCAAACCCGAAAATTCGATCTAACTCTAGATTTCTTCTTTCGATTCGAATTCGGGGCCAAAGGAGGAAGATTTGTGTTGAGGAGATCCGTTCGTGACGAATCGTAGAGCCCGGACGACCCGAGACAGTTTAGGACTCTTCTCAAGTAAGATAATGCCTTACATATCAATATTGGTAGTCTAGAACCGTTCGAAACATTAGTTTTAATCCAAACACTAAAATCGGACATAAAAGATTCAATCTTTACGCGTTTTCTGAGATTGGCCGAAAAACCCTATTTTGAGAATCCGAAACGAAAAACTCCGAACTAGAGATTTGTTTCTAAAATCTTAATATAGGTTGTGTTAAAATTTCATGCATTTTTATTAAGATTTGGTACCCCAAATCACGTCGAACATTTTTTGTGATGCATGAACTTTTCGAAAATCATGACAGTTTACATGGTCAACTTGATGTGCATTTTTCTATCACTCGTGGTCAAAACGAATCTTTGGTGTAAACATAAAAGTTATAGATAAAAGTCTTGAGAACATGCCTGTAAAAGTTCGTGCATTTTCAGTAAAGTTTGGATAGTGAAAACCCGTTTTGAACACACTGTGTCTTTGAAGAAAAAGTCGACAGATTTGAAGTCCAAACTTAGTGGATTAATCTGACTTAATCCGTAATGAATTTACATAATATGCCTCTAACAAGACTTGTTTATTTTGGTGTCTTTTAAGTGTCTGTAAAATTTCATAAATTTTGGAGGTCGTTTGCTATGTCAAAAACTCTTTTGAAAATCAGTGCGCTGTTTAGAAAAAGTTGACAGATTTTATACTTTACAAAGATTGTAAAATTTCACTCGTTTCCTCACATAATTTCGAAAAAACTTAAAACACGAAAGTTGTTCGTTAGCGTGTTTTTTAGCTACTGTGAAGATTTCAAGTCGATTGCCTTTGAAATGAATTTTTAAACTGAGATAGCATAAGTTGTGGCAATGGCTTGGTTGAAATGTTGAAAAACTCGATTTTTGAGAAACACATGATTTGTGAGATATGTCTAAATAATAAAAACATTATTTTTAAATTCCGTTAATCTAGGCTGAGCTAGATCTCCACGTAAGTAGAGGGTGAGTGCTCTGCAGGGTGCCCGTCTATCTTGAAATTCGTGCCGAGTGGACGAAATGTGATATCTTGTGAAATTGTGCCAAAACGGCCATTATGAAATTAGTCTGCACTCTCGGGTGTATCCAAATGGGTTACTCGAGGCTCCGGAGTGGTACTTTGTATAGCGCGATAAGCGGTTGCTTCGGCAATTTTCCGAAACTTGATACATGAGAAACGAGATACTTGAGATATATGGTTGTGGCGTCCTCTTCTTAGTTAATGGGGAAAATTTAAAAGACTTAAATTTTATTTATTTATTTATGTCGTTAATTATGCATTTTTAAATATGTCTTTAAATTATGCCTATGTCTTAAATTATCATTTTTAAATTGAATTGATTATGAGAGATTATGGATTTTATTATTGTCTAAACATGCATGCTTAAAATGAGTATTTAAAATTTAATAATTAAAAACCCCTTTATTGCTATGCTAGGGATTGTCTTACTTAGTATTCTTTAATACTGATAAATGTTGTTTATGTTTTTCTATGACAGAGTATGAAGCCTGAGCATACATCCCGGGGGGTTTTATTTTAGACATTTCTTATTCACTGCATATGACTGCATACGGGCCTGTTAACTCGTGTTTTGGCCATGTCGGCCCTATATTTTATTTCCACTGCACAAACTTACATTTCCGCTGCGTAGACTTGATTAGTATCGTATATGGATGATTATTATTTTTAAATATAAGTACTTCCGGACTTGGTTGTTTTAGATTATTTTTGAAATACCATTAGCCTTGCATCTCTCAAGTGAGCTCGAATGAAGTCGTGTCTTGCTTGGGAGGTGTGGCAGTGGCATCCCGGCCTGGGTTATCAAATCCGGGGTGTTACACCTTATGTATGTATGATGTGTAAAAAATATATAACATGCATATATGTGGAAATATTTTATATTTAATTGTGATATTTTTGTATTGTATTGTACTTCCTCCGTCTCGATATAAATGTTACGTTGGATTTTTTGACACTATTCACTGTGTAACTTTAATTCAAATTTTTATCACCGTTATGTAAGGAAAAATATAGTCATGTGAGATCTTGTTAGATTCGTCCAATCTTGTAGTTTTAAACAATCAACTTTTTATAAGTTTTTATTATACACAATTTAAGTTATAAACCGTAAAAAATATGTATCGGCAAACGTGTCGGGAGGGAATGTAACAATTATATTGAGACGGAGGTAGTACTAATTAATTTGCAATATTCATAAATACACGAATTAATGCTTATATTAATTAGTATGCATTCACCTATTTTTGCAATTTCATAACATGATCTTACGAATCCCAATTCGATTCGATCGTGCGATCCCATATAGAATATACTCATTCCGTTCATTATTGATTAATTTTCCACTTTTACCCCTACTTTAAAAATAAGTAAAATAGAAATGGTGAGATATTGCATAATATTTTAGGAGTAATATTTATGAAAAGACAAGGTAACGGTGAAAAGTATGATAAGGTAATATTCTTAAAAAACACAACTAAAAAGGAACAGTACAATCTGGATCTTAACAAAGGTGCCCCTCTGTTGTCCGTGTGATCGGCGCCAGCCCTGCGTCGAACGAGCGTGGAGGTCTTCCGCCTCCAGCTATTGTCCTCGGAGTGTTTCATGCGTCGCATTCCCACCGCGCTGAAAGTGCAGCACGATTGTCAGCCTTCGTTCAAGTTTCCATGCCTCTCTTCCTGACTCCGGCTGATTCGCCGGTAGTCCCGGCTGTCGCGCCCACCATATTCGGCGCCGTTCCAGTCGCGTTCAAGGCTCAGTAAAGTTCCCGCCTCCGGTCGTTTAATTTAATGAAATTTCGTCATCCCTAATTTTTTCCCCCATTTTGTAACCCTAATTGTCAGCAGCCACTGGATTTAAATTTTAGAATTGGCGAAAAAATACAGCCGCGGCCCCAAATCTATGGTTCCCCGTGTTTATACCTGGCGGATTGGGCCTCCCGCGCTATTGGTACTGCTGTTAGTTGGTAATGCCTTAATTTTGATACCTCATTTTGTACATTTGTGCTCCGGGTTAAAAATCCTTGGCCTTGCTTGTTCCCGTTAGGGGTGGGCAAAAAATTCGAACCGAACCGTTGAACCGATGATTCGAATCGAATCAGACTCGAATTATCGGTTAACCGGGGTGTTCAGTTCGAATACAAATTCCTCAATATAGATATTTGCTCGGTTCGGTTCGGTTACGGTTTTTAGGATTTTTTTTACCCCGATTAACCGAACCGAACCATATATTATTAATAATTTTAAATTTTAAACATATATTTATATAAATTACATTTATATTGATTTTTAAATAACAAATTCAAAATACTCTAACCTTAACCCTAATTGAGACTTTGGAATACACTTCACAACGCCGCTGTCTTCTTCTCATCCTCTTCAGCCTTCCGATCTCGATACTTGATAGCGCACAGTGCACGCCGC
The DNA here is from genome assembly GCA_030278955.1 of Hygrophila difformis. NCBI lineage: Eukaryota > Viridiplantae > Streptophyta > Magnoliopsida > Lamiales > Acanthaceae > Hygrophila > Hygrophila difformis. The sequence goes on along the minus strand of JAOANR010000007.1, from coordinate 43,024,753 downwards.
TGTTCAGCCCTTCCGGCCTTCCCTTCCTTCGCGAGGCCGCTCAGCCCTTCATCTCCGTCTCTGCACATCCCCGTCGCTGCAGCTGTTCATCTCCGCTGCTCATCCCCTTCGGTCTTCCCTTCCTTCGCGAGGCAGCCCCTTCCGGCCTTCTCTTCCTCTGGTCGCTACTCTGTTGTCTGCATCTCGCTGGAGGTAAAGTTCCTATTTTTGCCTCCTTACCTTCTGCTCTGTTTTTGATTAAATAAAACTACTTAAAATTTAGATGAAGTTAATACAAAAAAGTAGTACGTTTGGATCCAAAAAGCATCCATAGGCGTTGTTTGTTTCCGGTTCCCACACAACGAATTCATCCAATTTTTGGAATGGTTAATCGATTTTGAGAACGCCGCCAACTTTTCATGTTTATTTTAACAAGCGCTACTTTATGGAATGAGATATATGCCTGCTTCTAGTTGTGAAATTTTAGTGGGAATTTCTTCGAATATTAATTATAGTTCATAATTTTGCTAATTGCTAATTCCAGTCAAATAATTAATTGTGGGTATATAGAAGACGATGAACACAGTTGGTGTTCAGTATCAATTTTGTTGAATCGATTCATAGACTGAACTTAGTTATTACAGATCAGTATGTGACCTTTGTTGTCAACAGAAAAAGTTTGAAAATATAATGATGAAATACTTGACATTACTTTTATAGGTTCATTCCACATTGCTTATCAATTGCTTTTGTTTAAATCTGTACAGGCTTCTGTATATGCACCTAAACTAGCTTTTGAGCAATGAATATATATCTTATTTACTAGGTAACTTTCATCTTATTTACTAGGAGTCCTTTCTTTTATGAGCAATGAATATATACCTGTTGTTCATTGACTATAATATCTCTTGTTGGATCTTGCAACTATTATTGTTTAGGTTGAAGACAAGAATCAAAGACGCCGGATGTTTTGTTATGTGGGGATGGTTTGATCTAATTAAGTATGTTGTGGATGTTTTGTTTTGTGGGGAATGGTTTGATGACTTTGATCTAATTAAGTATGTTGTGTATGATACTTTGATAATCATTTTGTTGAAGATTGTGACTTATTGGCATTTGATTTTGAATATTTATGCTCTAACATTGTTTTTGAAACTTTATGGTTCGGTTCGGTTTATATTATTTGCAAATAGGAGATTCTTGTTTCGGTTAACCGACATTCGGGTTATTCGAAGAGCAAATTTGTCATATGATAGTTCGATTCGGTTCGGTTCGAGTAATCCGCGAATAGTGAGATTTTTCTCGGTTAATCGAACTTTTGGTTAACCGAATTTTTCGGTTAGGTTTCGGTTAGTATTTTCGAATATTTGCTCAGTTCGGTTAGCAAATACCTAAAAAATCCCGAGTATCCGAACCGTGCCCACCTCTAATGCTTTGTGCTTTGTGGGGAAAAAGAATCTGGACAAATAAATAGCTACAACAGGAATGAGAATGATGTTGGAATTGAAGAAGAGGAAATGAATGAAACAGGAGTGGATACTGGAAAAAATCCACAGGGTGAAGAAGGTCATGCGGTTAGAAAACAAGCTGCCATTACACTCCGGTGCATGCAAGATCTAATAAGGGTTCAGGCTCGTGTCAGAGCTAGGCGGGTTCGTATGGCATTAGAGAATCAGGCTGCTGATAATGGCCAAAATTGACCATTATTTTCAATCTATTTCCGTGTCTAAATATGGGCATTTGATCGCATTCCGGTCTTATTTAAATAAGAAAGCAGTTGAATTTGACAGATATATGCAAGTTTGTATAAATAACAAGCTGGTATTGAGAAATACAAAAATATTGCATTTTTATTTAATTTATGTTAAAAAAATCCAAAAACATGATAAAAATATTAAAAATCTCACGTTTGATAATTATGGTTTGGTAGTATCTGTTCGGTGGAACACGAGTCCATTAAACGGAACACAAACAAAATAATCAAGTGGAGCAAATATCCGTATTTATTTTATTTTATATTTTGATGTATATATTTTTATTTATATTTTTATGTTTAATTTTCTCTTATTATTATTAATTCTATCTCCTCCTTTAATTAAAATAATTGGTCCACTAATCACTCTTAATTTTAAATTGCAGGTGATTTAATTTAATCCGGCCCAATATTTTCAGTCCAATTAAGTCAAGTTCCCCAACCATTGTCCAGGCCCAATACCACCCCAATGGCCCAAACCACCCCAAGCCCAACATCATCCCAAACCCTAACCCTAACCCTAACCCTAACCCTGCCTTCCGGCGCCGCCACCGCCGCCAGCAACTTTTTCCGGCCATCCCTCCGGCGAACCTCCACCTTTCTCATCTCCACCATTCACGCCACGGCCGCCGCCGTCCCAGACCTCTCTCAGCCCCCGCATCGCCACCATCTCCTCCATCATCACAACAGCAGCCCCCACACCACCACCTCCGACCATCTCCTCCGTCCAAATCCGATACCGCGACCATCATCACCACCAACCCGTCGCACTCTGTCTTCCTCCATAGGCCAACTCCTCCGCCCATCACCAGATCCAGTCTCCAGAAGCCGCAGCCACCGCCGCTTCCCCTGTTCCGCCAACGCTGCGCCTCCATCCCCGAGGCACCACCTCAATCCTCTCCAACAGCCGCTGCAGCTCCCGTTCGCCACCAGCGCCTCCGGCAGCCTCGCTGCCGTCACCAGCAGCACTGCCGCATCTCCATCGACGGCGTCGCCACCACCGCAGCCCAGGCATCACCATTTCCTCCTACCGCCTCCTGCCATCGCCTTGCTCCGGAGAGCTCTCCACCACACCTCTGGAGAAGCTCCCTGCCCCAGCCTCCATTCCGACAGCCTCCTCCGGCGTCCTAATCTCCGCCGGCCACCATCCTCAATGACACAGAAAAGAAAAGAAAATAGAAGAAGAAAGAGGGAAGAAGAAAAATTGAGAATAAAGGAGGAGAGAGAAGAGAAAAAGAAGCAGAATGGGAAAAGAAAATAAGCTGCTACGACGCAGAAGAGGGGAAATAGAGAGGGTACGACGCTACACCAGACAGAAAAAGCAGCTACGACGCTGAACAAAAGGACTACGACGCTACACAAGAGCAGCTACGACGCCAGATAAAAAGCTACGACGCTAGTGTAGCGTCGTAAAAAGGACTGCGTCGTAAGCTCTAAATTAAATTCTCCCACGTGCAAAAATAGTTGGAAAGTCCCAGGACCTGAGGTCCCGTAGGAACAAACAAGTTTGGTTCTTCTTCCTGGACTCCGGCTCCTGTCCTCTCCTACGCAGTTAATGGGCCTAGGGTTTTATTACTCACCTATAAATAGCTGTTTCCAGCTCGTTGAACAATATCTTCCAATTTTTGAACAGTGCAGCCATGCTGCTGGGATGCTCCAAAAAATCAAAAATCAAGATAAATTAGTTTAATTTTTGCCATGTAATTTTATTTTTGTTAGTTTTAGTTATAGATTGGTTAGTAAATTTCAGTTTGAACCTTTTTAGAGTAGACATCTCTATATTTTCATGCTTGTTAGTGTAGAAATAATTTGGGAATACCCAAATTAATGGGTTGTTCCTAAACATTTATTGCTTTGTTGATGAACACACAAGAAATTGCTTCACCACAAATATGAGATGGAGTTTATTCCATGGTTTTATGGCTTTATTTTTCTGTTTTGTTTTTATTTTGGTTACTTGACCATTTTTCTTTTTATTTTAGTTAGGTTTTGATGCTTTGTTAGATTTAATAAATGCACAAATGCTAGATGTTCATCCCTTTTTAGATTTGTTAGTGTAGTTTAGATTTTATTTTAGCTTAGTGGTGGTTTTTATTACTTTTTATTTTTATTTTATTTTATTTTATTTTATTTTTAGTTTAGTAAGATAGATCTAAAAAGTGGATGGTATTTTTGTGTTTGTGCATATTCAAAAACTTGAAAATAGGGTTTGCAATCGCATAGATTGCATTACCCGACCAACTATTTTAGGGTTTGCAATCGCATAGATTGCATTACCCAACCAACACTTATGTTTTGGGGTAGCTACGACGCTAACCGCCCTACGGCGCTAACCTAGGTTAGCGACGTAGGGGAAGGTTTGACGTCGTAGTTGCTTCGGACTTAAGCAAAATTTATCCAACGACGCTATCCTAGGATAGCGTCGTAATTTTCGTCTAGAGTCGTAGGACACCAAAATACTTCCATTCTTACAAAAACCCACATACGGCGCTATACCCACGACGCTATCCTCGTAATTTAGTGTATAGCGTCGTAGCATCCCTACTTTTTCAAAAACCATCTTCTCGATACTACGACGCTGAACCCTACGACGCTAACCTAGGTTAACGTCGTAGTGCTTGCTTAGTGTCGTAGTCCCTTAATTTCTAAACTTCCATGCACGACGTCAACAATACGACGTGAAACATTGTATAGCGTCGTAATAATGTGTAGCGTCGTACACAACCCTTTAACTCCAAAATTTTTACATCTTCTTTCACCAACCCATGACGACGCTAGCCTCACGACGTGATCCTAGGATCACGTCGTAATATCTGTCTAGCGTCGTAATTGACATTTTTTTGCCAAATTTTCCATTTCTCCATTTTTCTCACTTAATTAATTGAACCTTTATATTAATATTTTGAGGTTGAAATCCAATGATCTCAACCAATGATTAAGTTGATCTAAAGAACTTTGTTCAATTCCATTAAAAGATTTTTCTAAAAAATTAAACTCTAATGATCTAAGTATATAACCCGGACTGTAAATAATTAATTAATTATGGAATGAGTGATAATTTGGACATAATGAGTAATCGTGGATTAACTTCCATAACCTTGCATGAGAAACCAATGTCTCTCATACAAGATGACACAAAAATATTTTCTTTTAGTTATTTTGTCTTTGTCCGTATTGTGTGAAATGAATAGTGAAAACATATCATAGAATAATGTTGGCGAACGGTCCCTTTACCGGGAATGAAGTAGCCCGTAGTCTGTGTATTAATTACTATTTGTTATTTTGCATGGTTTGAATAGTGACTGACGAGGTCAGGCGAACGGTCCTCTTACCGGGAAATGAAGTAGCCACTCAGTCAGTCCCTGTTTGAATACAGTTTTATTTTCTTATTTTATTTTCAAACCCGAATTTCAAACTGTAATATTATCAGGTGGTGTCGATCAACACTGTTTGACTGGTATTATAGTGAGAAAATATGTAGGTTTTTATCTCAATTCTCAGATAGTAGAAATCTTGATGATAGCGATCACTGTCATTTAAGGTCTTCTGCTGTCTAAAATCATTCCACCCAAATGAGAGGGAAATTGGACAGCAGATGTTTGCAGTCCACCCAATCATTTTGCCATCTTTTTAGCCAAAAATAAATTCTTCTCATCTCCGGCTATTTCACCTCTGTGTCTCACATTCTGTCTAAACCTGCTTTATATTTTGGGTTAATTTAATTTTACACTTCTCATATAAAATTATGCATGATAATATTATGTAACTATTGTGGTCAAATTATTTTGGGATCTTTCCCTTGGACATAGAAGTCTTGATTTTAATCAGATGTCTCATAATAAGTTTCCAACAAAAATTCATTTATAAAATCCGAATCTAAGTAAGGGATAAATTCCACAGTTATGACTAATTCACATCCGACTGGGGGTTGATTTTGGGAAATTAGAAGCAGAGTCAGTGATTAGGTCTCGCCTAGACGGAAAGGATCTGTGTTTTAATTGAGAGTCTAGTACCTGTTTAGGGAATGATTTTCAAACATCAATTATTTTCCAAAATTGTTGTATGTTGGAATTCTTGTATTAAATATTGCACTGAATCAGAGTCCACTTGGATTCAGATAAGGTGTGATAGAGAATACTAGAAGAACAACATGTGGGCCTTGGTTATTTTCTAAGGTAGGGTTGAGTATTCTTTCAACTACTATCCTCTTCTGCCAAAGCCTATTTTTTTTGAGTCCTGAGTGGGTGCATCCGGAACGAACTAATTTATTAGTTCGTTTCATTAGTTTGTACCACATAACCACCCGGAAGGAAGTGAACACTGCGAGCGGTTCACCGAGATCCGGAAATTCTTGATCCACATACAGTCATTCAGACTGGGGGCTTTCTTTTACTACCAGTACGAAGCTTTTGAAACTTCCGAGTGATAGGATTTTAAATGCTTTCTTTACTGCTTTATTTTAATCGCTTTTATAGAGGTCACTCGGAAGCATCACTAGATCTTCTAACTGCTACTAGGACTGAGAGTTAAGGGATAGTTTAGGTTTGATTAGAATCTTTGGGTGTGACCGGGGGAATGATGGGAGTACTTGACATCTCAATAAATGATTTGTCAGGTGTTGCTTGTCCACCACAGATAAATAATGTAACTTTGCAAGGCCTGTGAGCGGAGTTATGAGTCTGTGGTATCTTAGATTATGATTTCTTAAAAGCATGTAAATTCTTACTGTAAGTACCTGTCTGTTAAAGGGAACAGAGTATAGAAAGCATGAGAGTTAGCTAACTGACAGGATTATCCCAAACTAAGATCTGTGTAACAAAATAGAAGTTTAATTGTGTTTCATCTGAATCTTATCCAATTTTTATTATTTTCTTCCTGTCCCTTCTGTCTCATTTTAGATATGCTTTCGTAGAATAATTTTAACCGCTTTCTTAGAATACTTTTATTGCTTCCTTAGATTAAATTTAATTTATTTTCTAGAATAATTTTATCTGCTTTGTAGAATAACTTTAATTGCTTTCATAGCTTAGTTTAAATTATGTCAAGTAGTTGGTAGTTAAAACACAAACTTGAATCGAGTAACCGAGTGGAAAATCTTAGTAAACGATGTGGGCCCTGCTTCTATCGCACATCCTCCAGTGAACGATCCGGTACTTACTATAAATACTGCAATTTTTGACTCCGTGCGCTTTCGGGGGCACAGTTTCTTAACATGAGTAAATAAAAACGTGACAACTTATAAATATATCCCTAATCCCAACCCCGCCTTCATAAATCGGTTTCATTAAATAAATCAAACCGGGATTATATTATATTATTTTGGAAAATACTCGTGTGGGAAATTTCTCAAAAGTTTCATGGCGCCGTTGCCGGGGAGGATGCAGCGTCGTTTATTAAGAGAATTACACTCCTGATTACTCATAGTTAGTTTAGTGTATTTATTTCAGAACAGAGAAGTACCTTCAAATCAATTAAACATTTAGAGTACTAAGACTCTAAATGTGAGGATGTTGATTTGAGGGGAAAATCTAACCATTTGGGTATTTTGTCTTGAGGAATCATGGAGCCACCAAAAATGGTATAAGGAGTTAGATGTGGAAGTGTAGCATTGGGGCTACACTAATTTGCAATTGTGAATTGAAAAACACGTGAGACTCACGTGTTTGTCATCTCCACCATCTCCGGACCACGAAGCTCCACCGCTGCTCCATCGCCCATCCACCTCATTACCACCACTGCGCTGAGGAAACCCTCATCACTGGTGAAACAAAAAATGGAGCAGCAGACCTTCGGACTACAGGTTTCCGGTTGGATTAGTTCTGTAATTGACCGAAGATTATATCCGGAATTTAAAGAAATTTAAAATCCGGAATAATTTTCACAAGCACAGAATTAACCCAACCTAAATTTCTGCAAGTAAAAATCATATATATATATATACAAACCTGTTGTGCATATTATATTAAATAATTCGGGTATTAATCAATTAACTCACATTTAGAGGATGTTGATAATTTTTAAGAAAATCCGATAATTTATTCTGTGTGTGTTTTGCAGGAATTCGTGGGACCAACAAAAAGAGAAGTAAAGCTTCAAAACAGGTTCCCGGTTGGATCAATTCTGCAATTACTTGAAAATATTCCCGGAACTTAAAGCAATTTAAGATCCAGAATAATTTTTATAAGAACAAAATCGATCCAACCTAATTTTTGTAAGTAGATTAAATTTTATTTTTGTGTTTAGAAAATTCAAAAAAGTGATTGAGCAAATTTTGATGAAAATCAGAATTTTTCTAAGTATTGGGCATCGAACAATCACCTTGTTTGATAGACCAAACGATCACACATAGCCAAAACGTCGAACACTTAGTTGGTTTGACGAAAAAGGCTATCGGAAGTATGTTCATAGTTTTCATGTAAATATTTTTTACCCTCCCTCCCTCCTCTTTTATTTTATTTTGATTTCAATAATTCGTTTGAGTAGGAATTGGTTAACTCACATTTAGAGCAAGGCTCAAAATGTGAGGATGTTGATTCTTCACTTAATTATTTCTCAAAAAAAAAGTGTGTTATTTTTATTTTATTTATTTTTATTATTTTACATCTAAACCCAGTACAAAGCATGCATAAATCTGTCAGTTTAAATTCACATATTTAATTTTGGTTTATGGTTAAATTTCAAACTTTTAAATTGGGATAATATAATTGAAGACATGCATGATATGAATTCTTGAGGTTTTGAGCCATAAAAATTCAATGATATAATCATCTTGTTGGGTAATGAGTCCTCATGTTGAGAATTTAATTGAATATATTGTAAGAATTCTTTCAAAGATTAAATTTGAGAATATTGTATGACATGAATCAATCCAACCTTGTGAGATTTGAGCCATGAGTCACTTTTACTCATTCTTTTCTTTGATTGTGTGAAAATCATTTTGATTAAAGGAAACTAGAACTTGCGATTGGGACCGATTCAAGACCATGCCATATTCCGAAAATCGAGCATATGATCGAGGCACCTAGAGAATCCAAAAATTTTGGCCTTCTTTTGAATTCCAAACCCAAAATATTTTCCCCTTAGGATTAACCAATTTGAGCCTTAAGCCTAATTTTTCTTGAAGCCCTCTATATTATTCGTAGCCCTACAAAAAGACCAAAAAAAAAAAAACAATTCAAACCCAAGTGTGCAAGAATGAAATTTTATCAAGGCATTACAAATTATGATCATCAATTCATCAAATCGGTATTCAAATCCGATCAAAAAAAAAAGAGAAAAAGAAAAAGAAGAGAAGAAAAATGTTGAGTTCATTTCAACAAAAATAATTTGCAAATGACAAGCAATTAGACATAGTCTAACGTCATGCAATAGAAAAAGAAAAGCCAAAAAAAAAGAAGAAATAAAAAGAAAAAAAATATTGATGATCATAAATTTTAAATAAAAATATGCAAAGTTATGATAGAACAAATTCTTGCCACTTCTTAACCCAATAATTCCATTTCCTACCAAATATTACAACCGTATGCCCCGTTATAACCCTTAAATAAGACCTCATGATCTCGATTTAAAGAAATGAGCCGGTGGCGAGTTGGTCCAATCGCAAGCTTATGGAATAATTTAATTAAATTTGATTATGAGTGTTCAATGATAAAACCCAATTTTGAGAGTGAGTGAAATTTCCGCATCTACTATATATGCGGCTCCTATTTGATTTTTATGTTCATGTCATGCTTAAATTCTAGAATTAAATCAATGATTATTTCTAAACATGCTGTTCATGAAGAATTATCAATAATGACTGATTTGTATGTCTGATTAAGTGAGAAATATCATTTTATTAAACACTGCAATCCAGAGAATTTAATACTTGTAGTTTTTGATTGTCTTATCCAAATATAAAAAGAATGTAATTTTTGAAGCCACGAAAATAGATTGAATATGCTCTTAGGAGCACTGACTCTGACTGCTCGGGGACGATCAGTATTAAATGTGAGGATGTTGATAATGGCCAAAATTGACCTTTATTTTCAATCTATTTCCGTGTCTAAATATGGGTATTTGATCGCATTCCGGTTTTATTTAAATAAGAAAGCAGTTGAATTTGACAGATATATGAAAGTTTGTATAAATAACAAGCTGGTATTGAGAAATATAAAAATATTGCATTTTTATTTAATTTATGTTCAAAAAATCCAAAAACATGATAAAAATATTAAAAATCCCACGTTTGATAATTAAGGTTTGGTAGTATCTGTTTGGTGGAACACGAGTCCATTTAACGGAATACAAACAAAATAATCAAGTGGAGCAAATATCCGTATTTATTTTATTTTATATTTTGATGTATATATCTTTATTTATATTTTTATGTTTAATTTTCTCTTATTATTATTAATTCTATCTCCTTCTTTAATTAAATTAATTGGTCCACTAATCACTCTTAATTTTAAATTGCAGGTGATTTAATTTAATCCGGCCCAATATTTTCAGTCCAATTCAGTCAAGTTCCCCAACCATTGTCCAGGCCCAATACCACCCCAATGGCCCAAACCACCCCAAGCCCATCATCATCCCAAACCCTAACCCTAACCCTAACCCAGCCTTCCGGCGCCGCCACCGCCGCCGGCAACTTTTTCCCGCCATCCCTCCGGCGAACCTCCACCTTTCTCATCTCCACCATTCACGCCACGGCCGCCGCCGTCCCAGACCTCTCTCAGCCCCCGCATCGCCACCATCTCCTCCATCATCACAACAGCAGCCCCCACACCACCACCTCCGACCATCTCCTCCGTCCAAATCCGATACCGCGACCATCATCACCACCAACCTGTCGCACTCTGTCTTCCTCAATAGGCCAACTCCTCCGCCCATCACCAGATCTAGTCTCCAGAAGCCGCAGCCACCGCCGCTTCCCCTGTTCCGCCAATGCTGCGCCTCCATCCCCGAGGCACCACCTCAATCCTCTCCAACAGCCGCTGCAGCTTCCGTCCGCCACCAGCGCCTCCGGCAGCCTCGCTGCCGTCACCAGCAGCACCGCCGCATCTCCATCGACGGCATCGCCACCACCGCAGCCCAGGCATCACCATTTCCTCCTATCGCCTCCTGCCATCGCCTTGCTCCGGCGAGCTCTCCACCACACCTCCGGCGAAGCTCCCTGCCCCAGCCTCCATTCCGACAGCCTCCTCCGGCGTCCTAATCTCCGCCGGCCACCATCCTCAATGACACAGAAAAGAAAAGAAAATAGAAGAAGAAAGAGGGAAGAAGAAAAATTGAGAATAAAGGAGGAGAGAGAAGAGAAAAAGAAGCAGAATGGGAAAAGAAAATAAGCTGCTACGACTGTAATACCCGAGAAATCGACATCAAGTTTTAAATCCGAAGTTTGATTTAATTATCGAAATCGAATTAATTCCGAGAGAACGGAATTAAATATTTCGGATAGTCGCGACTCGGGATAGAGGTATCGAATTATCCCAAATATTTCGGATAATTCATATTATGATTTTTTAAAAGATTAAAATCATAATATTTAAGTAAAAAAAAAAAAAAAATTTCGCGCGGTGGCCGCGCGCAGCGCGCCACCAGCGCGCCACCAGCAGCAGGCCTGCAGTTCAGGCGTTACACTTGATGTTTGCGTTTGTTTTGGCTTAGGAAGTTTCTAAACGTTGGGAATTCAATTCTCAGATGTTGGTGGACGTTGTGGGGTGCTTGGCAATGATTGTTGGGTGCATTTAAGTCCCCAATAATCAGCTCTTAGTGGAGATATGGGTCATAGGATCCTTGGAGGACAAGTGGAGTGTAGGGGGGGTTTTGGATGAGATTTGAGGGGATTAATTCGGGAAGTTATGAGTGGAAACTCATCCCTTCACCTCCCCACTATCCCATGGCAGCAATTGAAGCTATTAAACCTCTATAAATATCTCCTACTCAGCCTCCATTCCACTCATTTGCAATTCATTCGAAAATTAGAATCACAGTTGAGTGGTGAGAGTTTTGTGAGTTGTTCATCATCTTGGCAGAGAGTTGGACGTGTTCAAGTGATCCAATCCTTTCTTCTAAGGTTAGGTAAGAGTTCTACTTCATTCCATTGGTTTTAGATTCGAGTTTGTTGCCTAGAACTAAGAATTCTTTCGACAACTCCAAAATAGATTCAATCGGAGGGAGGTGTTGATTCGTCGGGCTGTTCCGGGCGATCTCGGGGATTCTACCAAGGGGAATTTCGACCCTAAACTTATCTCAAGTAAGTTAGTATTGTGCACGTCGATTTTTAGGAGTTTTGGTTGAGTATAACTCGAGATATAGGGTTATCTTCTCATTTGACAAAATCTGCCAAATAGGGTTTTCCTATGACCAATTTTATTGTTCTATGAATTCGACCATGATACGTACATTTTTAGGAGAACCTTCCAAAATGAAACTTGTTCCTAACGTCCTAAAGATGCTCTCTGTAAATATTTGTAATTTTTGGACATGTTTTGGTCATCCAAATTCGATCTGGTATTTTCTGCGTATGTGTGAACAGTTTTGATGAATGTATGTAGTCAGTTTTGTTGTTCGAATCACTCTCGCCTATGGACGTTTTTAGTGCTTGATGTCTTCACGAAATTTGTTCCATTATGTGTCTAGAACATCCCTGTAAAATTTCATGATTTTTGGAGCATATATGAAATTGTTATGAATTTTTGAACTCACTGTGGTCGAATTTACTGAAGCAAGAGAAATTGTAATTCAATAGCTTTCTGAAATCAATTAAAATGACCAGTTTAGAGTCCGAATTATGAGATGGCTATTTCTATGAAAAATGCTTATTTTGATGTTTTCTAGCTACTGTAATTTTTCCAGAATTTTTAAAAATAATTTGTTGCATTTTTAAATGCGATTTCGAAAACTGCCACAGTGTTACCTTTAATCGGTAAATGCTATTTTGATTATTCGATGAACTATGAGTCGAGTGTTACTCATTTTTGAAGAATATGGATTCTGGAAATGTGGAGATGTTATGAAATGATAAAATGTGGTTTTAAAACTTTGTAAGTTTTGATCGAGTGGGATGCCCAATGTGGTGAAAATTATGTCGCCCCCTCTTTTGTAGCCAAAACGGCATTGATTATTGTGATGTATGAGTCTATACTCCTAGATGTATCCGTATGGGTTATCTAGGGCTCCGGAGTGTGTCTGTATAGGGTCCGCTGCATGCACTTACCTCGTGGGTACGAGTCCCAGAGGTTGATCCCAAGGGTTCGTCCCTAGGATATGTTTGAGTCCTTGTGGGTATAAAGTCCCAAAGGTTGGTCCTGTGGGTTCGTCCCTAGGATATGCTAATGGGGTGTCCTCGATCATAACTAACATTGGTAAAGTGTTCGTGGAATATGTGTAAGAGGTTTTTAAATTAATTTTATTTACTCGTTTTTTTTAAATAAATATATTATTTTGTATATTCTCCTAAAAACTTTTAAAATTCGTTGTGCTATATATTAACTTACGCAGTACCTTTGTACTGATAAATTGTTGTTTTATTTTTTCTTTCAGATTTCGCAGAGTAAGCATCGCATGGAGGGATGGATTTCCATTTTTTTTAAAAGAAGACTTGTCGCATTTTATTTATTTAAATTTATGCATTGGACTTAGACTCTGGTTTTGGCCGCATGTTTTGGCCCTGTTTATTTTTGCTTCCGCACTGCTTATTATTATTATGTGTGTTACACTCTGATTAAACTTCGGGCTTATTTGAATGGTTTTTAAATATTTTTAAGTCAATGATGCAACTTAAGCCTTAGCATCCTTTTAAATAAGCTCGATTTAATCGGGTCTTGTTTGGAAGGGTGTGGCGGTAACGTCCCGGCCTGGGTGACCAAATCCGGGGTGTTACAAAGTGGTATCAGAGCCCGAATTATTTATTTTCAAAAGCTATTATTTTTCGGCCCAATATAGAGGCCCAAAATATTAAATATTATTTTTAAGCTTTTTAAATATTATTTCCATGGAAAGGAAATTTATTTTAAAACCCATGGAAAAATATATCTCAAAAATTCGACAAGTCTCAAAATATTATTTTGGGGGTTGCATATGCATTAACATATGTGCTTGAAATGTGCAAGATATTGATTTGTTAAAAATTTATTTTTAGATGGCCGACCCAAAGCTTTTTAACATGATGACCGATATGCTATGTTCGATGACTAGCATCATGCATGAGTTAAGACATAGCCGTGATGAGGTTAGTGCATATAAGGACCATGTTAAAGGTATCGAGAAAGAGTTGGAGAAATTGAGGAATGCTCGACAGGAGGATTTGGGTCGCATCGCTGCTCTTGATACTCTGTTTCATGAGGAGCAACACAACAACCACATGCTTAGGGGACGTGTGTTTACTTTGGAGCATGAGATTGTTGACCTTCAAAACCGACTCAATGCACCGGAACCTGAGGAGGAAGAGGAAGAGGAGGAGGACCCGGACATGTATATTGATATTGAGGGCGTGGATGAGGAGGAACCAGAGGCAGAGATAGTGGACCCACCGATACCTCTTGACTCCGATGGGGAGTATGAGCATGACAGGGCACTCCTCGGCTATTCTCCCGATTATCTACTAGATTGATCGCATCATATCGTGGATTATCTATTGCTTTCCGTATTTTATATTACCTTGATTTGCCTTCCATTGTAGCTGCTTTAAAATTTTTCCTAAAAGATCTAGTGAAGCATCTTCCCTTTCCTTTGTTGCGTCGTCTCTTTTAGAATTCTGCGTAGAGATGTTAGAACTTACTAACTTGACTACTAACCTACCGTAGAATTTGATTCTTACCCTTGCGTGCTTATCTAACAGAATGCCGCCAAGGGGAAGACCGCGAAGGGAAAACCCCGCTGCTAACAACGCCAACCCTAATGTACCAGCCGAAGGTGGCGCACCACTGAACCCGGACGGGGCAAATGGGCCAGTGGGTGCAAACCCACCTAATGTTGGAGGACAGGCGGGCGCTGTACCCAATGTTGTAGACGCACGGTTGAGGACTGTAGAGCAAGTCCTCATAGCACTGGGCAACGCCGAAGTTAATAGGGCCCAAGCGGCGGTACCTCCGCCGGCAGCCCGTATTAACTATCTGGCAATGGTAAACCCATACCAGCCGCCCCATTACGAGGGACAAGAGGATCCCGCAAAGCTAGAAGACTGGATGAGGACATTTGATAAGCTTTTGAACGCCGTCAGATGTCCCGAGAATGAGAAGGTGAGAGTAGCTACGTACTATTTAAGTGGGGAGGCGGATGAATGGTGGCAGAACCACCAAGGGGGACTAGCGGATGGCGAGCAAGTTTATTTTTGGGAAGAATTCAAGGAGATGATGAGAGAGAGATTTTACCCTCTTAGCACGAAAACGGCTAAGTACGAAGAGTTTATCAACCTTCGTCAGGGTACTCAGACAGTACAGGAGTACTACGCGAGATTCAAGGAACTCGTCCGTTTCGCTCCAAGATTGGTACCGACTGATGCCGACAAAGCCCAGAAATTTGAGATGGGGCTGAACCTCAGCATCAGAGAGATTCTAGTTGGCGGACAGCACACAACTCTGCAGGCTGTTTACGATCGTGCAGTGGCAATCGCACGGGTTCAACAGCTGAAGCGCAAGGACCATGGGGAGTCGAGCAAGGGCTCGAATCAATTTGATAAGAGGAACCGGAACAACAACAATGGTAACAACTTCAGAAAAGGGAACGACCTGGCAAAGAATGAAGGACAGAGAAGAATTGAGAACAAAGGGTTCAACCAAGGAGGGAATGGAAATCGGAGGCCTGGGAATCAGGGTGCTTTCATACCCCGATGCCCGCAATGCAACATTCCGCATCTGGTGCGCGAATGCCCGAAACCTGGGTCTTGTTATAGGTGTGGCAGAGACGGCCACCTGAGAAGGGATTGTAGAATTCGAGAGGAGACAATCGAGAAGAGGCTGGACTTAGTGATTCGACCAACTGGGAATCGCCCAACTGGGCCGAATCAGCATAACAATCAAGGACAAAGGTTCCAACAAGCTCAAGGGCCACCCCAGAATCACAACCAGCAGAGAAATCAAGGCGGAGCCGTGGGACGCTTGAACGTGATCAACCAAGCGGATTTGGCCGCTCAGGGAGAAGTGATCACTGGTACGTTTACTGCTTTAAGCGTGCCCGTTAAAGTTTTGTTCGATTCAGGCGCGAGCTGTTCTTTAATATCTACAAGGATTATATCTGCCTTAGATCTACCAGCGCCTACGAACATTAACTTAGGAATTCAATTACCATCGGGCAAGGTGATATCGTGTTTGAAACGATACGATGGAACCCCGATAGTAATCAAGAATCTAGAATTCTTCGCGAATCTAATTGAGTTTGATCTTGGGGATTTCGACGTCATCTTAGGCATGGATTTTCTGACTCAATACAAAGCTGTTATTGAGTGCCAGAAGCAGAAGATTTCCTTAGCCAAGAGTCGAGGGAGGAAGGTTGTGTATTACATGCAGCCTCGAAAGAAAAACGCTAAGGTAGTGAATGCCTTGAGGTTCTACAACCTCATACGGAAAGGCTATCACTTATATGCATGCTATGTGCATAACCTCAACGATGAGGGAAACAAGATAGACGAGATCCCAGTCATAAATGAATATCCTGACGTTTTCCCAGAAGATATTCCAGGGATGCCACCGGAGCGAGAGATTGAGTTCACGATTGATCTGATACCTGGAACCGAACCGGTATCCAAGGCACCATATCGCATGGCACCAGCAGAAATGAAAGAGCTGAAGGAACAACTAGAAGAGTTGTTATCAAAAGGTTATATTCGACCGAGTACGTCACCTTGGGGAGCGCCAGTCCTATTCGTTAAAAAGAAGGACGGTGGACTTCGGTTATGCATAGACTACAGAGGTCTTAATCAAGTCACGATTAAGAATAAATACCCGCTACCTAGGATCGAAGACCTTTTCGATCAACTGAGAGGAGCTTCGGTATTTTCCAAGATCGACCTGAGATCGGGATACCACCAACTGCGTATAGCCGAGAAGGATATACCGAAGACAGCGTTTCGTACGAGATATGGGCACTACGAATTCACCGTAATGTCCTTTGGTCTCACAAACGCTCCCGCAGTATTCATGAACCTCATGAATAGTGTTTTCCGAGAGTTGCTGGATTCTTGTGTCGTCGTATTCATCGATGACATTCTAGTTTACTCAAGGGACGATGAGGAGCATACGAAACACTTGCATCAAGTGCTCAGAACTCTGAGGAGAAATCAGCTGTACGCAAAACTGTCAAAATGCGAGTTTTGGATGAAGGAAGTCGCATTCTTGGGGCACATAGTATCGGCTAAGGGAGTGTCGGTTGACCCGGCAAAGATATCGGCAGTGATTGATTGGCCGGCACCGACGAGTCAGACAGAAGTAAGAAGCTTTCTTGGACTAGCCGGATACTACAGAAGATTCGTGAAAGATTTTTCCAAGATTGCAAGGCCAATGACCCAACTGCTGAAGAAGGGATTAAAGTTCGAATGGACTACAGAGTGCGAAAAGTCTTTCCAAGAACTCAAGAAAAGACTTACAACAGCGCCAGTCCTGATACTTCCATCAGAAACGGAAGATTTTGAAGTGTACAGTGACGCTTCAAAAGAAGGACTCGGGTGTGTACTTATGCAAAACCAGAGGGTTATTTCCTACGCATCGCGACAGCTCAAGTCGCATGAGGAGAATTATCCGACGCACGATCTAGAATTAGCCGCGGTGGTGTTCGCTCTCAAGATTTGGCGACACTACTTATACGGACGAACATGTCGAATGTTCACGGACCACAAGAGCCTCAAGTACATATTTACTCAAAAGGAGTTAAATATGAGGCAGCGGAGATGGCTTGAGTTAATCAAGGACTACGACCTGGAGATAGCCTATCACGAAGGAAAAGCAAACGTCGTGGCAGACGCATTAAGTCGAAAGGCGAAGCACACGACAAACACTCTTATTTTACCGTCAGGACTATATATGGACTTAGCAAGGTTGGAAACTGAACTAGTCCATTATGGGACTGTGGTGGAAAGGGTGAATGCCGTGACGATTGAATCTACCGTATTTGACGAGATTCTGGTAGCTCAGCCGGACGATGAGAATCTCAAGAGGATCAAGGAGAAGATGGACGAGGGAAAAGCGGTAGGATTCGCAATCCACGATGACGGGAGTATCCGTTTTAAAGGGAGGTGGTGTGTTCCTCACAAGTGTGAGGAATTGAAGCAAAAATTGATGGAAGAAGGCCACAGAACGCCATATTCGGTACACCCTGGCGGTGATAAGTTGTACAAAGATTTGAAGAAAATCTATTGGTGGCCGAGGATGAAGAAAGATGTTGCGGATTTTGTGGCTAAATGCATAACTTGCCAAAAAGTAAAGGCAGTACGGCAAAAGCCATTGGGATTGCTGAAACCGTTGGAGATCCCAAGTTGGAAATGGGATAGTATTTCCATGGACTTTGTCTCGGGCTTACCAAGATCTCCTCGAGGGATGAACAAAATTTGGGTAATAGTTGATCGGTTAACAAAGACTGCCATCTTTATACCAATGAAAGACAATTGGTCGATGGATCAACTAGCCAAGGAATATATCGATAATGTGGTTCGAAGGCACGGAGTGCCACATGATATTATTTCGGACCGAGACAGTAGATTTGTCTCAAATTTTTGGACAAAATAACAAGAAGCCTTGGGAACCCAAATCAAGATGAGCACAGCCTTTCATCCGATGACCGACGGTCAAACTGAGCGGACGATACAAACACTTGAAGATATGCTTAGAGCGTGTGTACTTGAATTCAAGGGAAGTTGGGAGAACCACTTACCGCTAATAGAATTCTCGTATAACAACAGTTACCATGCTAGTATTGGCATGGCACCGTTCGAAGCTCTCTATGGACGCAAGTGTCGCAGTCCGATATGCTGGACAAAGGATGAAAATTCTGTAGTTGTTGGACCTCAGCTCATTGAAGATATGAGTAAACAGATCCAGATTGTCCAACAAAAGATGAAGGCCGCACAAGATCGCCAAAAGAGCTATGCCGATACGAGGCGACAAGAGTTCGAATTCCAAGTGGGAGACAAGGTTATGCTAAAGGTGTCAACCATGAAGGGAGTGATGCGATTTGGCAAACGAGGGAAGCTGAGTCCTCGTTACATTGGTCCATACGAGATTTTAGACCGTGTAGGTACCTTGGCTTACCGATTGGCTCTTCCACCGGAATTATCACGGGTGCACAACGTGTTTCATGTTTCTCAGCTGAAGAAATATGTGCACGATCCAACTCATGTCTTGCAAACTGATGTGATTGAGCTGGATGATGACCTGACGTATGAGGAGTATCCGATCGAGATACTAGACGTCAAAGAAAGAGTCACAAGAAACAAGACCGTGAGAATGGTAAAGGTACTATGGTCTAATCATGGTACCGAAGAAGCGACGTGGGAGTTGGAATCGGATATGAAGCAGAAATATCCCAACCTTTTTCAACACGACTCGTGAGCAGTTATGGGGACATAACTGTAGTCCTAAGGGGGGGAGGATGTGATACCCCGCAGGGAGTCGACACGCGCCGAGGTAAGAATTTAATTTTCAAACCTCAAATATTTTATGCGTGTCAATTATTGCATGCATTACTATTAGTCCGAATGCGACCCAACTTCGAGGACGAAGTTGATTTCTAAGGAGGGTAGACTGTAATACCCGAGAAATCGACATCAAGTTTTAAATCCGAAGTTTGATTTAATTATCGAAATCGAATTAATTCCGAGAGAACGGAATTAAATATTTCGGATAGTCGCGACTCGGGATAGAGGTATCGAATTATCCCAAATATTTCGGATAATTCATATTATGATTTTTTTAAAAGATTAAAATCATAATATTTAAGTAAAAAAAAAAAAAAATTTCGCGCGGTGGCCGCGCGCAGCGCGCCACCAGCAGCAGGCCTGCAGTTCAGGCGTTACACTTGATGTTTGCGTTTGTTTTGGCTTGGGAAGTTTCTAAACGTTTGGGAATTCAATTCTCAGATGTTGGTGGACGTTGTGGGGTGCTTGGCAATGATTGTTTGGTGCATTTAAGTCCCCAATAATCAGCTCTTAGTGGAGATATGGGTCATAGGATCCTTGGAGGACAAGTGGAGTGTAGGGGGGGTTTTGGATGAGATTTGAGGGGATTAATTCGGGAAGTTATGAGTGGAAACTCATCCCTTCACCTCCCCACTATCCCATGGCAGCAATTGAAGCTATTAAACCTCTATAAATATCTCCTACTCAGCCTCCATTCCACTCATTTGCAATTCATTCGAAAATTAGAATCACAGTTGAGTGGTGAGAGTTTTGTGAGTTGTTCATCATCTTGGCAGAGAGTTGGACGTGTTCAAGTGATCCAATCCTTTCTTCTAAGGTTAGGTAAGAGTTCTACTTCATTCCATTGATTTTAGATTCGAGTTTGTTGCCTAGAACTAAGAATTCTTTCGACAACTCCAAAATAGATTCAATCGGAGGGAGGTGTTGATTCGTGGGGCTGTTCCGGGCGATCTCGGGGATTCTACCAAGGGGAATTTCGATCCTAAACTTATCTCAAGTAAGTTAGTATTGTGCACGTCGATTTTTAGGAGTTTTGGTTGAGTATAACTCGAGATATAGGGTTATCTTCTCATTTGACAAAATCTGCCAAATAGGGTTTTCCTATGACCAATTTTATTGTTCTATGAATTCAACCATGATCCGTACATTTTTAGGAGAACCTTCCAAAATGAAACTTGTTCCTAAAGTCCTAAAGATGCTCTCTGTAAATTTTTGTAATTTTTGGACATGTTTTGGTCATCCAAATTCGATCTGGTATTTTCTGCGTATGTGTGAACAGTTTTGATGAATGTATGTAGTCAGTTTTGTTGTTCGAATCACTCTCGCCTATGGACGTTTTTAGTGCTTGATGTCTTCACGAAATTTGTTCCATTATGTGTCTAGAACATCCCTGTAAAATTTCATGATTTTTGGAGCATATATGAAATTGTTATGAATTTTTGAACTCACTGTGGTCGAATTTACTGAAGCAAGAGAAATTGTAATTCAATAGCTTTCTGAAATCAATTAAAATGACCAGTTTAGAGTCCGAATTATGAGATGGCTATTTCTATGAAAAATGCTTATTTTGATGTTTTCTAGCTACTGTAATTTTTCCAGAATTTTTAAAAATAATTTGTTGCATTTTTAAATGCGATTTCGAAAACTGCCACAGTGTTACCTTTAATCGGTAAATGCTATTTTGATTATTCGATGAACTATGAGTCGAGTGTTACTCATTTTTGAAGAATATGGATTCTGGAAATGTGGAGATGTTATGAAATGATAAAATGTGGTTTTAAAACTTTGTAAGTTTTGATCGAGTGGGATGCCCAATGTGGTGAAAATTATGTCGCCCCCTCTTTTGTAGCCAAAACGGCATTGATTATTGTGATGTATGAGTCTATACTCCTAGATGTATCCGTATGGGTTATCTAGGGCTCCGGAGTGTGTCTGTATAGGGTCCGCTGCATGCACTTACCTCGTGGGTACGAGTCCCAGAGGTTGATCCCAAGGGTTCGTCCCTAGGATATGTTTGAGTCCTTGTGGGTATAAAGTCCCAAAGGTTGGTCCTGTGGGTTCGTCCCTAGGATATGCTAATGGGGTGTCCTCGATCATAACTAACATTGGTAAAGTGTTCGTGGAATATGTGTAAGAGGTTTTTAAATTAATTTTATTTACTCGTTTTTTTTAAATAAATATATTATTTTGTATATTCTCCTAAAAACTTTTAAAATTCGTTGTGCTATATATTAACTTACGCAGTACCTTTGTACTGATAAATTGTTGTTTTATTTTTTCTTTCAGATTTCGCAGAGTAAGCATCGCATGGAGGGATGGATTTCCATTTTTTTTAAAAGAAGACTTGTCGCATTTTATTTATTTAAATTTATGCATTGGACTTAGACTCTGGTTTTGGCCGCATGTTTTGGCCCTGTTTATTTTTGCTTCCGCACTGCTTATTATTATTATGTGTGTTACACTCTGATTAAACTTCGGGCTTATTTGAATGGTTTTTAAATACTTTTAAGTCAATGATGCAACTTAAGCCTTAGCATCCTTTTAAATAAGCTCGATTTAATCGGGTCTTGTTTGGAAGGGTGTGGGGGTAACGTCCCGGCCTGGGTGACCCTCATCACTGGTGAAACAACAAATGGAGCAGCAGACCTTCGGACTACAGGTTTCCGGTTGGATTAGTTCTGTAATTGACCGAAGATTATATCCGGAATTTAAAGAAATTTAAAATCCGGAATAATTTTCCCAAGCACAGAATTAACCTAACCTAAATTTCTGCAAGTAAAAATCATATATATATATATTTATATATACAAACCTGTTGTGCATATTATATTAAATAATTCGGGTATTAATCAATTAACTCACATTTAGAGGATGTTGATAATTTTTAAGAAAATCCGATAATTTATTCTGTGTGTGTTTTGCAGGAATTCGTGGGACCAACAAAAAGAGAAGTAAAGCTTCAAAACAGGTTCCCGGTTGGATCAATTCTGCAATTACTTGAAAATATTCCCGGAACTTAGAGCAATTTAAGATCCAGAATAATTTTTATAAGAACAAAATCGATCCAACCTAATTTTTGTAAGTAGATTAAATTTTATTTTTGTGTTTAGAAAATTCAAAAAAGTGATTGAGCAAATTTTGATGAAAATCAGAATTTTTCTAAGTATTGGGCATCGAACAATCACCTTGTTTGATAGACCAAACGATCACACATAGCCAAAACGTCGAACACTTAGTTGGTTTGACGAAAAAGGCTATCGGAAGTATGTTCATAGTTTTCATGTAAATATTTTTACCCTCCCTCCCTCCTCTTTTATTTTATTTTGATTTCAATAATTCGTTTGAGTAGGAATTGGTTAACTCACATTTAGAGCAAGGCTCAAAATGTGAGGATGTTGATTCTTCACTTAATTATTTCTCAAAAAAAAAGTGTGTTATTTTTATTTTATTTATTTTTATTATTTTACATCTAAACCCAGTACAAAGCATGCATAAATCTGTCAGTTTAAATTCACGTATCTAATTTTGGTTTATGATTAAATTTTCAAACTTTTAAATTGGGATAATATAATTGAAGACATGCATGATATGGATTCTTGAGGTTTTGAGCCATAAAAATTCAATGATATAATCATCTTGTTGGGTAATGAGTCCTCATGTTGAGAATTTAATTGAATATATTGTAAGAATTCTTTCAAAGATTAAATTTGAGAATATTGTATGACATGAATCAATCCAACCTTGTGAGATTTGAGCCATGAGTCACTTTTACTCATTCTTTTCTTTGATTGTGTGAAAATCATTTTGATTAAAGGAAACTAGAACTTGCGATTGGGACCGATTCAAGACCATGCCATATTCCGAAAATCGAGCATATGATCGAGGCACCTAGAGAATCCAAAAATTTTGGCCTTCTTTTGAATTCCAAACCCAAAATATTTTCCCCTTAGGATTAACCAATTTGAGCCTTAAGCCTAATTTTTCTTGAAGCCCTCTATATTATTCGTAGCCCTACAAAAAGACCAAAAAAAAAAACAATTCAAACCCAAGTGTGCAAGAATGAAATTTTATCAAGGCATTACAAATTATGATCATCAATTCATCAAATCGGTATTCAAATCCGATAAAAAAAAAAGAGAAAAAGAACAAGAAGAGAAGAAAAATGTTGAGTTCATTTCAACAAAAATAATTTGCAAATGACAAGCAATTAGACATAGTCTAACGTCATGCAATGGAAAAAGAAAAGCCAAAAAAAAAGAAGAAAAAAAAAGAAAAAAATATTGATGATCATAAATTTTAAATAAAAATATGCAAAGTTATGATAGAACAAATTCTTGCCACTTTTTAACCCTATAATTCCATTTCCTACCAAATGTTACAACCGTATGCCCCGTTATAACCCTTAAATAAGACCTCATGATCTCGATTTAAAGAAATGAGCCGGTGGCGAGTTGGTCCAATCGCAAGCTTATGGAATAATTTAATTAAATTTGATTATGAGTGTTCAATGATAAAACCCAATTTTGAGAGAGTGAAATTTCCGCATCTACTATATATGCGGCTCCGATTTGATTTTTATGTTCATGTCATGCTTAAATTCTAGAATTAAATCAATGATTATTTCTAAACATGCTGTTCATGAAGAATTATCAATAATGACTGATTTGTATGCCTGATTATGTGAGAAATATCATTTTATTAAACACTGCAATCAAGAGAATTTAATACTTGTAGTTTTTGATTGTCTTATCCAAATATAAAAAGAATGAAATTTTTGAAGCCACGAAAATAGATTGAATATGCTCTTACGAGCACTGACTCTGACTGCTCGGGGACGATCAGTATTAAATGTGAGGATGTTGATAATGGCCAAAATTGACCTTTATTTTCAATCTATTTCCGTGTCTAAATATGGGTATTTGATCGCATTCCGGTTTTATTTAAATAAGAAAGCAGTTGAATTTGACAGATATATGAAAGTTTGTATAAATAACAAGCTGGTATTGAGAAATACAAAAATATTGCATTTTTATTTAATTTATGTTCAAAAAATCCTAAAACATGATAAAAATATTAAAAATTCCTCGTTTGATAATTATGGTTTGGTAGTATCTGTTCGGTGGAACACGAGTCCATTTAACGGAACACAAACAAAATAATCAAGTGGAGCAAATATCCGTATTTATTTTATTTTATATTTTGATGTATATATTTTTATTTATATTTTTATGTTTAATTTTCTCTTATTATTATTAATTCTATCTTCTTCTTTAATTAAATTAATTGGTCCACTAATCACTCTTAATTTTAAATTGCAGGTGATTTAATTTAATCCGGCCCAATATTTTCAGTCCAATTCAGTCAAGTTCCCCAACCATTGTCCAGGCCCAATACCACCCCAATGGCCCAAACCACCCCAAGCCCATCATCATCCCAAACCCTAACCCTAACCCTAACCCTGCCTTCCGGTGCCGCCACCGCCGCCGGCAACTTTTTCCCGCCATCCCTCCGGCGAACCTCCACCTTTCTCATCTCCACCATTCACGCCACGGCCGCCGCCGTCCCAGACCTCTCTCAGCCCCCGCATCGCCACCATCTCCTCCATCATCACAACAGCAGCCCCCACACCACCACCTCCGACCATCTCCTCCGTCCGAATCCGATACCGCGACCATCATCACCACCAACCTGTCGCACTCTGTCTTACTCCATAGGCCAACTCCTCCGCCCATCACCAGATCCAGTCTCCAGAAGCCGCAGCCACCGCCGCTTCCCCTGTTCCGCCAACGCTGCGCCTCCATCCCCGAGGCACCACCTCAATCCTCTCCAACTGCCGCTGCAGCTCCCGTCCGCCACCAGCGCCTCCGGCAGCCTCGCTGCGTCACCAGCAGCACCGCCGTATCTCCATCGACGGCATCGCCACCACCGCAGCCCAGGCATCACCATTTCCTCCTATCGCCTCCTGCCATCGCCTTGCTCCGGCGAGCTCTCCACCACACCTCCGGCGAAGCTCCCTGCCCCAGCCTCCATTCCGACAGCCTCCTCCGGCGTCCTAATCTCCGCCGGCCACCATCCTCAATGACACAGAAAAGAAAAGAAAATAGAAGAAGAAAGAGGGAAGAAGAAAAATTGAGAATAAAGGAGGAGAGAGAAGAGAAAAAGAAGCAGAATGGGAAAAGAAAATAAGCTGCTACGACGCTACACAAGAGCAGCTACGACACTAGATAAAAAGCTACGACGCTAGTGTAGCGTCGTAAAAAGGACTGCGTCGTAAGCTCTAAATTAAATTCTCCCACGTGCAAAAATAGTTGGAAAGTCCCAGGACCTGAGGTCCCGTAGGAACAAACAAGTTTGGTTCTTCTTCCTGGACTCCGGCTCCTGTCCTCTCCTACGCAGTTAATGGGCCTAGGGTTTTATTACTCACCTATAAATAGCTGTTTCCAGCTCGTTGAACAGTATCTTCCAATTTTTGAACAGTTCAGCCATGCTGCTGGGATGCTCCAAAAAATCAAAAATCAAGATAAATTAGTTTAATTTTTGCCATGTAATTTTATTTTTGTTAGTTTTAGTTATAGATTGGTTAGTAAATTTCAGTTTGAACCTTTTTAGAGTAGCCATCTCTATATTTTCATGCTTGTTAGTGTAGAAATAATTTGGGAATACCCAAATTAATGGGTTGTTCCTAAACATTTATTGCTTTGTTGATGAACACACAAGAAATTGCTTCACCACAAATATGAGATGGAGTTTATTCCATGGTTTTATGGCTTTATTTTTCTGTTTTGTTTTTATTTTGGTTACTTGACTATTTTTCTTTTTATTTTAGTTAGGTTTTGATGCTTTGTTAGATTTAATAAATGCACAAATGCTAGATGTTCATCCCTTTTTAGATTTATTAGTGTAGTTTAGATTTTATTTTAGCTTAGTGGTGGTTTTTATTACTTTTTATTTTTATTTTATTTTATTTTATTTTATTTTTAGTTTAGTAAGATAGATCTAAAAAGTGGATGGTATTTTTGTGTTTGTGCATATTCAAAAACTTGAAAATAGGGTTTGCAATCGCATAGATTGCATTACCCGACCAACTATTTTAGGGTTTGCAATCGCATAGATTGCATTACCCAACCAACACTTATGTTTTGGGGTAGCTACGACGCTAACCGCCCTACGGCGCTAACCTAGGTTAGCGACGTAGGAGAAGGTTTGACGTCGTAGTTGCTTCGGACTTAAGCAAAATTTATCCTACGACGCTAAACCTACGACGCTATCCTAGGATAGCGTCGTAATTTTCGTCTAGAGTCGTAGGACACCAAAATACTTCCATTCTTACAAAAACCCACATACGGCGCTATACCCACGACGCTATCCTCGTAATTTAGTGTATAGCGTCGTAGCATCCCTACTTTTTCAAAAACCATCTTCTCGATACTACGACGCTGAACCCTACGACGCTAACCTAGGTTAACGTCGTAGTGCTTGCTTAGTGTCGTAGTCCCTTAATTTCTAAACTTCCATGCACGACGTCAACAATACGACGTGAAACATTGTATAGCGTCGTAATAATGTGTAGCGTCGTACACAACCCTTTAACTCCAAAATTTTTACATCTTCTTTCACCAACCCATGACGACGCTAGCCTCACGACGTGATCCTAGGATCACGTCGTAATATCTGTCTAGCGTCGTAATTGGCATTTTTTTGCCAAATTTTCCATTTCTCCATTTTTCTCACTTAATTAATTGAACCTTTATATTAATATTTTGAGGTTGAAATCCAATGATCTCAACCAATGATTAAGTTGATCTAAAGAACTTTGTTCAATTCCATTAAAAGATTTTTCTAAAAAATTAAACTCTAATGATCTAAGTATATAACCCGGACTGTAAATAATTAATTAATTATGGAATGAGTGATAATTTGGACATAATGAGTAATCGTGGATTAACTTCCATAACCTTGCATGAGAAACCAATGTCTCTCATACAAGATGACACAAAAATATTTTCTTTTAGTTATTTTGTCTTTGTCCGTATTGTGTGAAATGAATAGTGAAAACATATCATAGAATAATGTTGGCGAACGGTCCCTTTACCGGGAATGAAGTAGCCCGTAGTCTGTGTATTAATTACTATTTGTTATTTTGCATGGTTTGAATAGTGACTGACGAGGTCAGGCGAACGGTCCTCTTACCGGGAAATGAAGTAGCCACTCAGTCAGTCCCTATTTGAATACAGTTTTATTTTCTTATTTTATTTTCAAACCCGAATTTCAAACTGTAATATTATCAGGTGGTGTCGATCAACACTGTTTGACTGGTATTATAGTGAGAAAATATGTAGGTTTTTATCCCAATTCTCAGATAGTAGAAATCTTGATGATAGCGATCACTGTCATTTAAGGTCTTCTGCTGTCTAAAATCATTCCACCCAAATGAGAGGGAAATTGGACAGCAGATGTTTGCAGTCCACCCAATCATTTTGCCATCTTTTTAGCCAAAAATAAATTCTTCTCATCTCCGGCTATTTCACCTCTGTGTCTCACATTCTGTCTAAACCTGCTTTATATTTTGGGTTAATTTAATTTTACACTTCTCATATAAAATTATGCATGATAATATTATGTAACTATTGTGGTCAAATTATTTTGGGATCCTTCCCTTGGACATAGAAGTCTTGATTTTAATCAGATGTCTCATAATAAGTTTCCAACAAAAATTCATTTATAAAATCCGAATCTAAGTAAGGGATAAATTCCACAGTTATGACTAATTCACATCCGACTGGGGGTTGATTTTGGGAAATTAGAAGCAGAGTCAGTGATTAGGTCTCGCCTAGACGGAAAGGATCTGTGTTTTAATTGAGAGTCTAGTACCTGTTTAGGGAATGATTTTCAAACATCAATTATTTTCCAAAATTGTTGTATGTTGGAATTCTTGTATTAAATATTGCACTGAATCAGAGTCCACTTGGATTCAGATAAGGTGTGATAGAGAATACTAGAAGAACAACATGTGGGCCTTGGTTATTTTCTAAGGTAGGGTTGAGTATTCTTTCAACTACTATCCTCTTCTGCCAAAGCCTATTTTTTTTTGAGTCCTGAGTGGGTGCATCCGGAACGAACTGATTTATTAGTTCGTTTCATTAGTTTGTACCACATAACTACCCGGAAGGAAGTGAACACTGCGAGCGGTTCACCGAGATCCGGAAATTCTTGATCCACATCCAGTCATTCAGACTGGGGGCTTTCTTTTACTACCAGTACGAAGCTTTTGAAACTTCCGAGTGATAGGATTTTAAATGCTTTCTTTATTGCTTTATTTTAATCGCTTTTATAGAGGTCACTCGGAAGCATCACTAGATCTTCTAACTGCTACTAGGACTGAGAGTTAAGGGATAGTTCAGGCTTGATTAGAATCTTTGGGTGTGACCGGGGGAATGATGGGAGTACTTAGCATCTCAATAAATGATTTGTCAGGTGTTGCTTGTCCACCACAGATAAATAATGTAAGTTTGCAAGGCCTGTGAGGGGAGTTATGAGTCTGTGGTATCTTAGATTATGATTTCTTAAGAGCATGTAAATTCTTACTGTAAGTGCCTGTCTGTTAAAGGGAACACAGTATAGAAAGCATGAGAGTTAGCTAACTGACAGGATTATCCCAAACTAAGATATGTGTAACAAAATGGAAGTTTAATTGTGTTTCATCTGAATCTTGTCCATTTTTTATTATTTTCTTCCTGTCCCTTCTGTCTCATTTTAGATCTTCTTTCGTAGAATAATTTTAACCGCTTTCTTAGAATAATTTTATTGCTTTCTTAGATTAAATTTAATTCATTTTCTAGAATAATTTTATCTGCTTTGTAGAATAACTTTAATTGCTTTCATAGCTTAGTTTAAATTATGTCAAGTAGTTGGTAGTTGAAACACAAACTTGAATCGAGTAACCGAGTGGAAAATCTTAGTAAACGATGTGGGCCCTGCTTCTATCGCACATCCTCCAGTGAACGATCCGGTACTTACTATAAATACTGCAATTTTTGACTCCGTGCGCTTTCGGGGGCACAGTTTCTTAACACGAGTAAATAAAAACGTGACAACCTATAAATATATCCCTAATCCAAACCCCGCCTTCATAAATCGGTTTCATTTAATAAATCAAACCGGGATTATATTATATTATTTTGGAAAATACTCGTGTGGGAAATTTGTCAAAAGTTTCAGCTGCACAACAGAAACTTCAAGCACAACTTGATCATAAGGCTCATGTTAAGGAAACTGAAGTAATTTACCATAAACTAATCTCTTCTTAATGGCTTCAGCGCTTCATTAATCACTTAGAACATCTGGTATGAATTGGGTGGATGACTTGCATGATTTAGATCAGTCCCTTTTGTCAATGGGTGGTTTATGAATATTCTCTCATCCAGCACCGCCATAGCTTTATGTTCCTTTAATATGCTAGCTGTAAATCAGGATGTCTGGTGTGACAATGTGGGGTCTGTTGATGAAATTCAAGCCAAATTGTTGAAAAGGAAGGAGGCAACTGCTAAGCATGAAAGAGCAATGGCATATGCATTAGCTAATCAGGTAGACTATCTAATTAGTTTTTACATATTTTACCTTGCGCATGGTCGTCAATTGCATGTCTTCATCACATACAATCAAGACAGGTTTTCATATAAAATGTAACATGCGTTTCATAGTTTCTTTCCATTTTTCCTTATTAGTATTGTACAATTCAAAGAAATGAAAATAAAAATAATATCCACTTTGCCAAAGCAATAAATGAAAGTTAGTAATATTTTCTTGTTCTCCTTTGAAGTAACTAAGAATTAGGAATTTCAAATTAGATTGTCATATTCTACCTACAATTAATTATCTTCTATGATTTTGTTATATTCTGCTAAAAGAAAGTTGTGCTAAGAATTAGTCAGACAAGGAAAACCTAAATGAATACCTATGTATGAAGTTTACATATCTTGACATGGAAAGGGTTAAAATTGGATAGGAAGTAGAGGTGACATGTTTTTTTCGTGAACACATGAACAAAACCAGTTCCATATTGCCATTAGACCAGAAAAAAAGAAAGAAAATTGTTGGGAAATACTGCTACGAAACACAAACACACATGCTATAAAGGACCTATGACAGTTCACTCACACAACACCAACACTTTAATGTTGATTAGCCTTTAACTAAAATCCTTAGTGCACAAGGATACTTAGGCGGCATGGCCGACCATATATCATTAGGCGGTATAACCGACTATATATTAGTTAGGCGGCAGGGCCGACCATATAACTAATGCAAGTGCACCAAGAACTTAACAAACCAAGACTTAAACACGAGAGACTTAAACAAAGACAACACTTTTATAAATACAAAACACAATTACAAGAGAACTCACCACTCACAACTCACACCTCCACTCACACCTTTACACAACTCTTTGCCACTCAACTCTTTTCCACACTTCACCACAAATGAAGGGCTCACCCCTATTTATAGAGTGACCAAGGTTTCTAGATTATTCTAAATAAATCTAGATATTTTTAGGAAATTAATATTAATACTAATTCTAGAATATTCTAATGCATTCTAAATAATTCTATTACTTTCTTCTCTAGAATATTCTAACACTTATAATTTGCATTAATATTTAACACTCCCCCTCAATGCAAACTTCATTCCATGGTCGATTTGCAGATCTTCCCAAGTGCTTTTCTGAACTTTTCGAACTTAGGTTTACTTAGGCTCTTTGTGAAGATATCTGCAACTTGTTCATATGTCTTTGTTGGCACCATCACGATCTCCCCTTCTAGCACTTTCTCGCGAACATAGTGATAGTGCACTTCTATATATTTTGTCCTTGCATGGAAGACTGGATTCTCTGCTAAACGTATAGTTGATAGATTATCACATAAAAGCTTTACTTGATAATTTACTGGTTGGTGAAGATATTCCATTAGTTGCTTTAACCAAGTGCTTTCCTGTGTTACTGATGTTGCCGATCGATATTCTGCTTCGGTGCTTGACAACGATACTGTGGGTTGTCTCTTGCTACACCATGATACTGCTCCCGATCCAAGATTAAACAGATACCCAGTTGTCGACCGTCGCGTATCATAGTCTCCAGGATAATCGGCATCGCAATATCCTGTCACATGGCATTCCTTTGTTTTCCTATATAAAATGCCAAAATCAATGGTGCCTTTAACATACCTCAAGATAAGTCGCACTGCATCGACATGAGGCTTCTTTGATTTGCTCATGAATTGACTAGCCACTCCAACTGCATACGCTATGTCTGGTCGGCTTAGCGTGAGATATATAAGACTTCCGACCAACTGTCAATACATGGTAACATCTTCTAAACTTTTCCTATCATCTGCTCGCAACTTTTCATTGTGGTCCATCGGAGTTGCGATGGGCTTGCAGTTAAGCATTCCATACTTCTTCAAAATATCCCGTGTATATTTCTGTTGTCCCATAAATAAGCCTTCACTTGTCTGCTCCACTTCGAGTCCAAGAAAATGATTAAGTCCTCCAAGCTCCTTCATATGGAATCTGATGGAGATATTTTCCCTTGTTCGTTGGATCTCCTCGCAATAATCTCCCTTGATAATTAAGTCATCGACATATACTAATATTATGGCTAGCTTTCCTTGATCTTCTTTCACAAATAAACTTGAATCTGAAGGAGCAACTATAAAGCCAATTTGTATCAAAAACTCACCGATCTTCCCGTACCAAGCTCTCGGAGCCTGCTTCAAGCCATATAGTGCCTTCTTCAATTTGTAGACATACTCGGGACGGGTCTTGCTCTCAAAGCCTCTTGGTTGCTCCATATAAATGCTTTTGTCAAGTTCTCCATGTAGGAAGGCATTCTTGACATCCATCATCCATAGCTTCCAAGACTTGCTAGCTGCCAAAGCTAGTAGGACTTGAATTGTTGTGATCTTTGCCACCGGGCTAAATATTTCTTCATAATATAGCCCATATTGTTGAGAAAAACCTCGAGCAATGTAACACCCCGAAATCCATCCTCATAAGGTTTCAGAATGTTACCGCCACACTTGTCAGTCAGGCTCGCCCTTTGGCTAACTTAATTGACAAGTGCTACGGCTAAATATAAATTTTTGTAGCTAAATATAAATTTTTGTAGTATGAACTTTAAAAATAATTGCCAATTTTATAAAATATAGACATAAGAAAATTTAAAGTACTTAATACCAGAGTCATTGTTCTTTCTCACGCGGAAGCATAAACTAAAGGCAATATATATGACATTAATATTTAAAAGTACGTGGTTCCTTAAAGAAACAATCTTTTGATGAAAGGTAATCCCATCCCCAAATGCTCATGTCATGAGATGCAGTTCATATGTCAGCTCCAATATCTGTAAAAAGATAACACAACAACTTTTTATCAGTACAATGGTACTGAGTAAGTCAACCCGCTCCACTTCAAGAAGTGGGTTTTAAAATAGTGGTTGACACTCAAAAAATAATAATAATAATTTTCACTTTTTCTTTTAAAATGATCACACACATTACCTTTAACAAAATAAATAACTTTCATTCTTACCATTGTAGCAACTATGCACAAGAGGACACCATTTTCCGTATATCATATCATATCATATCATATCGATCATAAGTCATGATCAGCATGCAGCGGACTCATATACAGACACACTCCGGAGCCTCGGGTAACCCATCATGGATACACCCAAGAGTATAGACTCATACATGCAATAACGCCGTTTTGGCACAATTTATCAACAATGCCGTCTTGGCATATTTAGAGGGGGAGGCCCCGCAAGACACATCCCTAGTGCATTAGCCCTCTATCAAGTATGGCATCTTACTAAAGTTAATAGTGCACAATGGATTTAAAAGAGTTTTCCACAATTTTCCACATAATATCCTCTTTAAAAGAGTTTTCAACAATCTCAAGGGAGTAACCTCATCACAAGGGCATTCAATAATGCCAAATATCATTTCAACATTTAACTCCCATATCAATATCTCATAAATATAGAAATATCATTTCATGGATCTCAAAATCCAACAATTTCTCATTTGGACCAAAAATCAAGTCCAACATCACAGTTTACGCCAAGTCAGTTTAAAAATTCATATGAAAGGCGATTGCTATGAAATTTAAACTGTAGATACTCAACACATAGTTGAACAAGTTTCATGTTTTACACTTTTCAAAATAAGGTATGGAAACATTTCAAAAATTGAGTTCTTTACAGAACATGTATTCTGCCAGAAATTCAATAGTGACTCTATAATTTTCCGCAGGTTTTAAAAATAGTAATTCGCGACCAAAAATTCTAAAATTTTACCACAAGGTAGATAACACATAGATAAATATTTTTCATGAAGAAACCATTTGGCTTTGAGACACTTAAGACCTTAAAAAATGTGGATTTCAAAAAACACTATCATTTCTTAGATTTCAACAAAAAGAGATTTCGACCTTTCGATAAAGCGGATCCCATAACTTTTTCATACGATTTCTAAAAATTATAAAAGTTTCCAGAAATATACTCAACTCAATAAGGAACAAGTTTTATGAAGGAACCTTTGAGGGATATTGTACCAAAATAGTTTAAAAAGATGGATCTTTACGTAAACGAAAAACTGACAGATTTTGGTATAATGTGGGAATTCTAATTTTGTATTCTTAAAACATGGATTGGAATCTCCAAAACTTAAAGTAGAGAGTGTTAACTTACTGAATGGATGTATAAGAGCAAGGGGATTTAAAGATAATGGCCGTTATAACACAAGATTCGCACCACAAATTACGGGTTTCGCTGAAATTCGACAAATAGAGGGAAATCAATTTATAGTATAAAAATAAAAGATTTAGATCTCTAAGATACAAGTTTCAAGGATGATATCTTACTAACCAAGTGTTGAGAAGAGTTAGAACTCTTAGAATGATGAAGGTTGCCAAGCCTACAAGACTCCACAATTCTTAAGATATGCTCACTATGTGGGAGAACTTTGAAGAATAAAATGGGTAGTGAATTTGGCTAATGAGATGGATGAGATTGGTGTGTTTGAAGGCTAGAAACTCCCTCTATTTATAGGCTAAGATTTGAACAATTGAACATGACACATTGTGAGAGTGATTACAACCTCACCAATCATCCAATTAAGTGTGTCTTGAGCAATAATGGTTATAGTATTTGTATCCACTCATTTGGTCCTTATAGCCTAACAAAGAGGCTATTAATTTGGGAGGCTATTAATTTTGTCCATCATGTTGTCTATTAATATAATGGTTTGCCTATTATGGAGGCTATTAATCTTGGTGGGTTCAAGAGATAATTTATCACCTTTCTTTGCTAGCCATTCATCCAAGACACTTGTTAATCATGTGGATTTTTCATCTATTTGTTTAGGAAGAAAATTTCTTGCAATTGCTTTTAACCTTATATTTGTGTAAGTAGTGTATCATGAAAATGATTGAAGTATTAGCTTGTCTACAAAAATCATTATTCTTGCCATTATTTAGTGGCATGCATTTATACTCAATGAGTTGGATATGATAATATAATATTTATTTATTTATTTCAAGTATTATATTTATATTAATGTGCTTTCAAAAAGATAATAATAATATACTTGCATGGTTTTATTTTATTCATAACAATACTCAAACCACAAAGTCTTCATGTCATCATCAAATAAAAATTATAATCTATGAATATATTTTCTTATATATAAAAGTTAATTCTCATAGATTCACATAAAAACTCATACTTTTATTTTTATAAAAATTTATTCCATAATGAATATCAAAGTACTTAAAATATTCACATACTATCCTCATAATAATTTTCAAGACCAATGTGTATATATATAAAAACTTATATATATAATTTAAACAATAGATTTAAAAAAATATTCCATAAACTATATAATTCTATTACCCATGATATTGAAATTCATATTTCTTTTGGAAAAGACAAATTTACACATATAGTTTTTCAAGTGTTGTTTTGTAGAAAAATCAATATACTAATTCTTTAAGCAAGTGATTAAATATTTAATAAAAGTCTCTTAAGTGAATTACAATTATTTCGGGTAATTTCTATGGTATTACAATCCACCCACCTTAAGAATCAACTTCGTCCTCGAAGTTTTAATGAAAACTACTATGGCAATCTAATATGCGGAATATAAGATAAAAGTTAATGGAAAAGAAAGAAAAAAAAAATTAGGAGATTTTGAACATACGCTATCAAGATTGTGTCGGGTGGTTACATCCCCCTCCCCTTAAGCCTACAGTTATGTCCCCATAACTGTTATTTAGTCGTTTAAAAAGAGATTGGGGTAGCGTTGCTTCATATCATCCTCTAGTTCCCATGTTGCTTCTTCCGTACCATGATTGGACCAAAGTACTTTAACAATCCGGGTGGTCTTGTTCCTTGTCGTTCTTTCTTTGATGTCGAGTATTTGGATTGGATACTCTTCATAAGTTAGATCTTCTTTGAGTTCAATTACTTCCTGTTGAAGTACATGGGTTGGGTCATGCACATATTTCTTTAATTGTGAAACATGGAACACATTGTGCACTCGAGATAGTTGTGGCGGTAGGGCTAGTCTATATGCCAGGGTTCCGACTCGTTCCAGAATGTCATACGGTCCAATATATCGAAGACTTAACTTTCCTCGCTTTCCAAAACGCATCACTCCTTTCATAGGTGATATTTTCAGCATAACCTTATCTCCAACTTGAAATTCTAGGTCTTGTCGCCTAACATCGGCATAACTTTTCTGTCGATCTTGTGCTGCCTTCATTTTCCCTTGGATCATCTTGATCTTTTGGGTCATGTCTTCAATGAGTTGCGGCCCCACCACAATAGAATTCTCACATTTTTCCCAACATAATGGGCTTCGATACTTGCGTCCATAGAGTGCCTCAAACGGTGCCATACCTATACTAGCATGATAGCTGTTATTGTAAGAGAACTCTATCAAAGGTAGATGCTTTTCCCAACTTCCTTTAAATTCAAGAACGCATGCTCTCAGCATGTCCTCCAGTGTTTGGATTGTCCTTTCTGTTTGTCCATCCGTCATCGGGTGAAAAGCGGTGCTCATTTTAATTTGGGTACCAAGAGCTTCTTGCAGCTTGATCCAAAAATGAGAGACAAATCTACTGTCTCTATCAGAGATTATATCATGTGGCACTCCATGTCGTCGAACCACGTTATTGATATATGCTCTTGCTAATTGATCCATAGACCATGTATCCTTCATTGGTATGAAGATCGCAATCTTTGTCAATCTATCAACAATTACCCAAATTTTATTCATTCCTTTTGGTGATCGTGGTAGTCCTGAAACAAAATCCATTGATATACTATCCCATTTCCAACTCGGGATTTCCAATGGTTTCATGAGTCCTAAGGGCTTCTGACGTACTGCTTTAACCTTTTGACAGGTTAAACATCTAGCCACAAACTCAACAACCTCATTCTTCATCCTTGGCCACCAATAAACCTTCTTTAAATCCTTATAAAGCTTATCACCCCCTGGATGTACTGAATACGGGGTGTTGTGGCCTTCTTCCATTAGTCTTCGTTTTAGCTCTACGCATTTATGCGGTACGCACCATCTCCCTTTGAAACGAATGCTTCCATCATCATGGATTGCAAAACCAATTGCTTTTCCTTCAGCAACCTTCTTCTTGATCCTTTCAAGCTTTATGTCGCCTGGTTGAGCACTGCGTATTTCATCAAATACCATAGATTCAATGGTCATAGCATTAATGACATTTTCCACAGTTCCATAATGGACTAGCTCCGTGTCTACCTTGACCAAGTCCATATACAGTTCCGAAGGTAAGATAAGAGTATTTGCCACGTGTCGAGTCTTGCGGCTCAACGCATCTGCGACCACATTAGCTTTCCCTTCATGGTAGGCGATGTCCAAATCATAATCCTTGATCAACTCTAACCATCTGCGTTGCCTCATGTTTAACTCCTTCTGAGTAAATATGTACTTAAGGCTCTTGTGGTCGGTGAGTATCCGACAAGTTCGTCCGTACAAGTAGTGTCGCCAAATGTTTAATGCGAACACTACCGCTGCTAATTCTAGGTCGTGCGTCGGATAATTCTCCTCATGAGGCTTCAATTGTCGTGATGCATATGCAATGACTTGTTGTTGTTGCATTAAAACACACCCTAGCCCCTCTTTTGAAGCGTCACTATACACTTCAAAATCTCCATTCTCTGTTGGCAATGTTAAAATTGGTGCTGTTGTGAGGCGTTTCTTTAACTCTTGAAATGATGATTCACACTTTTCTGTCCATTCATACTTCAAGCCTTTCTTCAAAAGTTGAGTCAGAGGTCGTGCAACTTTGGAAAAGTCCTTGACGAACCTCCTGTAATATCCAGCCAGTCCAAGAAAACTTCTCACTTCTGTTTGATTAGTAGGCGTAGGCCACTCGGTGATTGCTGATATTTTTGCTGGGTCAACAGAAACTCCATCAGCTGATACAACGTGGCCTAAAAATGCTACTTTTTCTAGCCAAAAGTCACACTTGGACAACTTGGCATAGAGTTGGTGTTTCCTTAATGTCTCTAGCACCTGATGCAAGTGTTGCTCATGCTCTTCATTGCTCTTTGAATAGATCAAGATGTCGTCGATGAAAATGACTACACATTGATCTAACAATTCTCGAAACACGTCATTCATGAGATTCATGAATACTGCTGGGGCATTTGTTAGCCCAAAGGACATCACTGTAAATTCGTAATGTCCATAACGTGTCCTGAAAGCAGTTTTCGGAATATCCTTTTCAGCAATTCGCAGTTGATGATAACCGGATCGTAAATCTATCTTGGAGAATACCGTTGCACCTTTAAGTTGATCGAAAAGGTCATCAATCCTAGGTAACGGG
Source organism: Hygrophila difformis (assembly GCA_030278955.1). Taxonomy (NCBI): domain Eukaryota; kingdom Viridiplantae; phylum Streptophyta; class Magnoliopsida; order Lamiales; family Acanthaceae; genus Hygrophila; species Hygrophila difformis. The sequence continues at coordinate 42,986,486 of JAOANR010000007.1, read as the reverse complement.
TATTTGTTTTTAACCGTTACATGATTTAAACCTCTATAATCGATACAAAGACATAACCCTCCATCTTTCTTCTTGACGAATAAGACTGGTGCTCCCCACGGCGATGTGCTAGGTCGTATATACCCCTTTTGTAATAATTCCTCAAGTTGCTCCTTGAGTTCATTCATTTCTAGGGTTGCCATGCGATAAGGAGCTTTTGATACAGGTTCTGTTCCGGGAAGTAGATCGATTGTAAACTCGACTTCACGTTCTGGAGGCATTCCAGGAATTTCTTCTGGGAATACATCTGGATACTCCCTCACTACTGGAATGTCATCAATTTTATTCTCCTTTAACTTGAGGTTATGGATATAGCATGCATAAAGCATATATCCTTTCTGCATAAGACTATAAAATTTTAAGGCATTTACTACCTTAGTCTTACGTTTGGGGAGTTGGACATAGTAGTTGACCTTTTTGCCTCTAGTCTTAGACAGTGTAATTTTGTGTTTCTGACACTCAATTACCGCTTTATATTGGGTAAGCCAATCCATTCCCAATATAATATCAAAATCTTTAAGGTCAAATTCTACTAAGTTTGCATAGAACTCAAGGTTCTTAATGACTATAGGAATCCCATCGTATCGTTTGGTGCATGATACAATTTTTCCCCAAGGCAACTGAATTCCTAAGTTAATCATTTTAGGTTTTGGCATCTCTAATTCAGGCAAGATTCTTGAAGAGATAAACGAACAACTTGCTCCAGAATCAAATAAAACCTTAACAGGCACACTTAAAGCCGTAAATGTACCTGTTATCACATCCCCTTGAGTTGAAAGATCTGCCTGATTAATAACATTGAGCCGCCCTATAGGTGCTCCATGGTTCCCTTGTTGGTTTCTATTTTGCTGAGGCCTCTGTCCTTGATTATTTCCGTTTCGCACATCCTGATTATTTGGCTGAGTGGGGATATTGATAAGGTCATCTCTTTTTGTAATATTTTCAATGCGGGTCTTACACTCCTTCCTCATATGACCTTCTCGGCCACATCTATAACATGTACCCGGCTTGGGGCATCCTCTAGCCAAGTGGGGCTTGTTGCATTTTGGGCATTGTGGTATGTACCCTTCATGGTTTCTAGTACCATTGTTGCCCCCTCCTTTGTTTCCCTGGACGGGTCGATTCTGCCCACCTCGAATATTGCCTTTATTGTTGCTGAGGTGGTTATTGCTGCTGCTGCTTCCTCGGTTGTCCCGAATCCTCTTGTCCTGTCCTTGGAACCCGCGGCTAGACTCCCCAACTTTTCTCTTCATCTGTTGTACACGAGAAACTGCGACAGCTCGATCGTAGATCGCTTGGAGGGTAGGATACTGAACTCCAGCCACCACTTCTCTAATGGAGAGGTTTAATCCCATTTCGAACTTCTGTGCCTTCTCGGCATCGGTGGAGACTAACTTAGGAGCAAATCTGACTAACTCCTTGAATCTGACATAGTATTCTTGTACAGATTGTGCTCCTTGTCGTAACGATAGAAACTCTTCATACATTGCTGCTTTGGTACCCATCGGGTAAAACCTTTCTCTTAGAGCTTCTGTAAAGTTTTCCCATGTATACTCCTCATGATCATCTAGCTCTCTCTTCTGTAACTGCCACCAGTCATCTGCGTCACCTCCTAAAAAGTACGAGGCTACAGTAATCTTCTGCTCATCTGGGCAACGAGTCGCCTCGAGTAGCTTGTTGAAACTTTTTATCCAATCCTCCAATTTAGTAGGGTCCTCCTGCCCATCATAACGAGGTGGTCTGTATTGGTTCACCACTGCTAGGTGATTGAGCTGGGCTTGAGATGGCGGCACAGCTGCTGTGGCTTGATTAATTTGACCCTGACCCAAGGCAATGAGCATTTGCTCAATGATCCTTAGGCGATCATTGTCAAGCGAGTTTGGCGTGTTTTGATTCTGAGGGGTTTGGTTGTTGGGTGCTCCCTGATTAAGAGGTACCATGTTGTGTCCAACGCCCTGATTGTTGATGATGTCAGGGTGATATATGTTGTGTGCAGGTGGTACAGCTTGTTGATTGGATACACCCTGTGCTGCTGGCACTTCGTGGTTAGTCATGTTCGGATTTTGGTGTGGCTCCATGTTGTTGAGGGCATTAACACTTCGGAGGGTTTTTCTAGTCCTTGCACGGGGTGCCATTCTGCTAAGGATGGTTAAGCAAGAGTGAGTTCAAGTCTAAGGGATGATTATGTCCTAAAACTCATTAGGTCATAGTATAAGGATGAGTTAACGCAGAAATGTCTAAGTTAGGAGTATGACTTTATGTAGAGATTAACCAGAAGGAATGACATAACAAACTTTATTTCATAAATCTAGAAAATATTACAAGATAGAGAATTTAAAACGAGCACATATGATAAGGTCAACTGACTTAGTATATCATAACAATATATATATATATATATTTATTTTTTTCCTTTAAATTTTATAGAAAATGATGCATGCTCATGAATGCATATGTCCCCACCCCAAAAATAATTTCTAAGTTTCAAAATTTAACATAGCCCATATGGGCCTTTGAAAAATATTTTGCATATTTCTTTCTCAAAATGGACTTTTTTTGTTATTTTTTAAAAAATCCATAAACCGGAGTTAATCTGTCGCATCCCTTAGTCAAGCTCGCCTTCTAAGTAATTTGCCAACTAGTTAAAATATAGAGCTACAAAGTTGATTCCCAGGAAAGACTGGTAGAGCCACCGGCTGACGGGCAATCTTTAAAAACCAGACTCCTTAGACAGAATCACCTCATGCTGTTCTATATTTAACAGTTTACAAATACTTAGAGTTTAAAAATACGCTCTGATACCACTCTGTAACACCCCGAAATTCATCCTCATAAGGTTTCAGAATGTTACCGCCACACTTGTCAGTCAGGCTCGCCCTTTGGCTAACTTAATTGACAAGTGCTACGGCTAAATATAAATTTTTGTAGTATGAACTTTAAAAATAATTGCCAATTTTATAAAATATAGACATAAGAAAATTTAAAGTACTTAATACCAGAGTCATTGTTCTTTCTCACGCGGAAGCATAAACTAAAGGCAATATATATGACATTAATATTTAAAAGTACGTGGTTCCTTAAAGAAACAATCTTTTGATGAAAGGTAATCCCATCCCCAAATGCTCATGTCATGAGATGCAGTTCATATGTCAGCTCCAATATCTGTAAAAAGATAACACAACAACTTTTTATCAGTACAATGGTACTGAGTAAGTCAACCCGCTCCACTTCAAGAAGTGGGTTTTAAAATAGTGGTTGACACTCAAAAAATAATAATAATAATTTTCACTTTTTCTTTTAAAATGATCACACACATTACCTTTAACAAAATAAATAACTTTCATTCTTACCATTGTAGCAACTATGCACAAGAGGACACCATTTTCCGTATATCATATCATATCATATCATATCGATCATAAGTCATGATCAGCATGCAGCGGACTCATATACAGACACACTCCGGAGCCTCGGGTAACCCATCATGGATACACCCAAGAGTATAGACTCATACATGCAATAACGCCGTTTTGGCACAATTTATCAACAATGCCGTCTTGGCATATTTAGAGGGGGAGGCCCCGCAAGACACATCCCTAGTGCATTAGCCCTCTATCAAGTATGGCATCTTACTCAAGTTAATAGTGCACAATGGATTTAAAAGAGTTTTCCACAATTTTCCACATAATATCCTCTTTAAAAGAGTTTTCAACAATCTCAAGGGAGTAACCTCATCACAAGGGCATTCAATAATGCCAAATATCATTTCAACATTTAACTCCCATATCAATATCTCATAAATATAGAAATATCATTTCATGGATCTCAAAATCCAACAATTTCTCATTTGGACCAAAAATCAAGTCCAACATCGCAGTTTACGCCAAGTCAGTTTAAAAATTCATATGAAAGGCGATTGCTATGAAATTTAAACTGTAGATACTCAACACATATTTGAACAAGTTTCATGTTTTACACTTTTCAAAATAAGGTATGGAAACATTTCAAAAATTGAGTTCTTTACAGAACATGTATTCTGCAAGAAATTCAATAGTGACTCTATAATTTTCCGCAGGTTTTAAAAATAGTAATTCGCGACCAAAAATTCTAAAATTTTACCACAAGGTAGATAACACATAGATAAATATTTTTCATGAAGAAACCATTTGGCTTTGAGACACTTAAGACCTTAAAAAATGTGGATTTCAAAAAACACTATCATTTCTTAGATTTCAACAAAAAGAGATTTCGACCTTTCGATAAAGCGGATCCCATAACTTTTTCATACGATTTCTAAAAATTATAAAAGTTTCCAGAAATATACTCAACTCAATAAGGAACAAGTTTTATGAAGGAACCTTTGAGGGATATTGTACCAAAATAGTTTTAAAAGATGGATCTTTACGTAAACGAAAAACTGACAGATTTTGGTATAATGTGGGAATTCTAATTTTCTATTCTTAAAACATGGATTGGAATCTCCAAAACTTAAAGTAGAGAGTGTTAACTTACTGAATGGATGTATAAGAGCAAGGAGATTTAAAGATAATGGCCGTTATAACACAAGATTCGCACATCAAATTACGGGTTTCGCTGAAATTCGACAAATAGAGGGAAATCAATTTATAGTATAAAAATAAAAGATTTAGATCTCTAAGATACAAGTTTCAAGGATGATATCTTACTAACCAAGTGTTGAGAAGAGTTAGAACTCTTAGAATGATGAAGGTTGCCAAGCCTACAAGACTCCACAATTCTTAAGATATGCTCACTATGTGGGAGAACTTTGAATAATAAAATGGGTAGTGAATTTGGCTAATGAGATGGATGAGATTGGTGTGTTTGAAGGCTAGAAACTCCCTCTATTTATAGGCTAAGATTTGAACAATTGAACATGACACATTGTGAGAGTGATTACAACCTCACCAATCATCCAATTAAGTGTGTCTTGAGCAATAATGGTTATAGTATTTGTATCCACTCATTTGGTCCTTATAGCCTAACAAAGAGGCTATTAATTTGGGAGGCTATTAATTTTGTCCATCATGTTGTCTATTAATATAATGGTTTGCCTATTATGGAGGCTATTAATCTTGGTGGGTTCAAGAGATAATTTATCACCTTTCTTTGCTAGCCATTCATCCAAGACACTTGTTAATCATGTGGATTTTTCATCTATTTGTTTAGGAAGAAAATTTCTTGCAATTGCTTTTAACCTTATATTTGTGTAAGTAGTGTATCATGAAAATGATTGAAGTATTAGCTTGTCTACAAAAATCATTATTCTTGCCATTATTTAGTGGCATGCATTTATACTCAATGAGTTGGATATGATAATATAATATTTATTTATTTATTTCAAGTATTATATTTATATTAATGTGCTTTCAAAAAGATAATAATAATATACTTGCATGGTTTTATTTTATTCATAACAATACTCAAACCACAAAGTCTTCATGTCATCATCAAATAAAAATTATAATCTATGAATATATTTTCTTATATATAAAAGTTAATTCTCATAGATTCACATAAAAACTCATACTTTTATTTTTATAAAAATTTATTCCATAATGAATATCAAAGTACTTAAAATATTCACATACTATCCTCATAATAATTTTCAAGACCAATGTGTATATATATAAAAACTTATATATATAATTTAAACAATAGATTTAAAAAAAATTCCATAAACTATATAATTCTATTACCCATGATATTGAAATTCATATTTCTTTTGGAAAAGACAAATTTACACATATAGTTTTTCAAGTGTTGTTTTGTAGAAAAATCAATATACTAATTCTTTAAGCAAGTGATTAAATATTTAATAAAAGTCTCTTAAGTGAATTACAATTATTTCGGGTAATTTCTATGGTATTACAATCCACCCACCTTAAGAATCAACTTCGTCCTCGAAGTTTTAATGAAAACTACTATGGCAATCTAATATGCGGAATATAAGATAAAAGTTAATGGAAAAGAAAGAAAAAAAAAATTAGGAGATTTTGAACATACCCTATCAAGATTGTGTCGGGTGGTTACATCCCCCTCCCCTTAAGCCTACAGTTATGTCCCCATAACTGTTATTTAGTCGTTTAAAAAGAGATTGGGGTAGCGTTGCTTCATATCATCCTCTAGTTCCCATGTTGCTTCTTCCGTACCATGATTGGACCAAAGTACTTTAACAATTCGGGTGGTCTTGTTCCTTGTCGTTCTTTCTTTGATGTCGAGTATTTGGATTGGATACTCTTCATAAGTTAGATCTTCTTTGAGTTCAATTACTTCCTGTTGAAGTACATGGGTTGGGTCATGCACATATTTCTTTAATTGTGAAACATGGAACACATTGTGCACTCGAGATAGTTGTGGCGGTAGGGCTAGTCTATATGCCAGGGTTCCGACTCGTTCCAGAATGTCATACGGTCCAATATATCGAGGACTTAACTTTCCTCGCTTTCCAAAACGCATCACTCCTTTCATAGGTGATATTTTCAGCATAACCTTATCTCCAACTTGAAATTCTAGGTCTTGTCGCCTAACATCGGCATAACTTTTCTGTCGATCTTGTGCTGCCTTCATTTTCCCTTGGATCATCTTGATCTTTTGGGTCATGTCTTCAATGAGTTGCGGCCCCACCACAATAGAATTCTCACATTTTTCCCAACATAATGGGCTTCGACACTTGCGTCCATAGAGTGCCTCAAACGGTGCCATACCTATACTAGCATGATAGCTGTTATTGTAAGAGAACTCTATCAAAGGTAGATGCTTTTCCCAACTTCCTTTAAATTCAAGAACGCATGCTCTCAGCATGTCCTCCAGTGTTTGGATTGTCCTTTCTGTTTGTCCATCCGTCATCGGGTGAAAAGCGGTGCTCATTTTAATTTGGGTACCAAGAGCTTCTTGCAGCTTGATCCAAAAATGAGAGACAAATCTACTGTCTCTATCAGAGATTATATCATGTGGCACTCCATGTCGTCGAACCACGTTATTGATATATGCTCTTGCTAATTGATCCATAGACCATGTATCCTTCATTGGTATGAAGATCGCAATCTTTGTCAATCTATCAACAATTACCCAAATTTTATTCATTCCTTTTGGTGATCGTGGTAGTCCTGAAACAAAATCCATTGATATACTATCCCATTTCCAACTCGGGATTTCCAATGGTTTCATGAGTCCTAAGGGCTTCTGACGTACTGCTTTAACCTTTTGACAGGTTAAACATCTAGCCACAAACTCAACAACCTCATTCTTCATCCTTGGCCACCAATAAACCTTCTTTAAATCCTTATAAAGCTTATCACCCCCTGGATGTACTGAATACGGGGTGTTGTGGCCTTCTTCCATTAGTCTTCGTTTTAGCTCTACACATTTATGCGGTACGCACCATCTCCCTTTGAAACGAATGCTTCCATCATCATGGATTGCAAAACCAATTGCTTTTCCTTCAGCAACCTTCTTCTTGATCCTTTCAAGCTTTATGTCGCCTGGTTGAGCACTGCGTATTTCATCAAATACCATAGATTCAATGGTCATAGCATTAATGACATTTTCCACAGTTCCATAATGGACTAGCTCCGTGTCTACCTTGACCAAGTCCATATACAGTTCCGAAGGTAAGATAAGAGTATTTGCCACGTGTCGAGTCTTGCGGCTCAACGCATCTGCGACCACATTAGCTTTCCCTTCATGGTAGGCGATGTCCAAATCATAATCCTTGATCAACTCTAACCATCTGCGTTGCCTCATGTTTAACTCCTTCTGAGTAAATATGTACTTAAGGCTCTTGTGGTCGGTGAGTATCCGACAAGTTCGTCCGTACAAGTAGTGTCGCCAAATCTTTAATGCGAACACTACCGCTGCTAATTCTAGGTCGTGCGTCGGATAATTCTCCTCATGAGGCTTCAATTGTCGTGATGCATATGCAATGACTTGTTGTTGTTGCATTAAAACACACCCTAGCCCCTCTTTTGAAGCGTCACTATACACTTCAAAATCTCCATTCTCTGTTGGCAATGTTAAAATTGGTGCTGTTGTGAGGCGTTTCTTTAACTCTTGAAATGATGATTCACACTTTTCTGTCCATTCATACTTCAAGCCTTTCTTCAAAAGTTGAGTCAGAGGTCGTGCAACTTTGGAAAAGTCCTTGACGAACCTCCTGTAATATCCAGCCAGTCCAAGAAAACTTCTCACTTCTGTTTGATTAGTAGGCGTAGGCCACTCGGTGATTGCTGATATTTTTGCTGGGTCAACAGAAACTCCATCAGCTGATACAACGTGGCCTAAAAATGCTACTTTTTCTAGCCAAAAGTCACACTTGGACAACTTGGCATAGAGTTGGTGTTTCCTTAATGTCTCTAGCACCTGATGCAAGTGTTGCTCATGCTCTTCATTGCTCTTTGAATAGATCAAGATGTCGTCGATGAAAATGACTACACATTGATCTAACAATTCTCGAAACACGTCATTCATGAGATTCATGAATACTGCTGGGGCATTTGTTAGCCCAAAGGACATCACTGTAAATTCGTAATGTCCATAACGTGTCCTGAAAGCAGTTTTCGGAATATCCTTTTCAGCAATTCGCAGTTGATGATAACCGGATCGTAAATCTATCTTGGAGAATACCGTTGCACCTTTAAGTTGATCGAAAAGGTCATCAATCCTAGGTAACGGGTATTTGTTTTTAACCGTTACATGATTTCAACCTCTATAATCGATACAAAGACATAACCCTCCATCTTTCTTCTTGACGAATAAGACTGGTGCTCCCCACGGCGATGTGCTAGGTCGTATATACCCCTTTTGTAATAATTCCTCAAGTTGCTCCTTGAGTTCATTCATTTCTAGGGTTGCCATGCGATAAGGAGCTTTTGATACAGGTTCTGTTCCGGGAAGTAGATCGATTGTAAACTCGACTTCACGTTCTGGAGGCATTCCAGGAATTTCTTCTGGGAATACATCTGGATACTCCCTCACTACTGGAATGTCATCAATTTTATTCTCCTTTAACTTGAGGTTATGGATATAGCATGCATAAAGCATATATCCTTTCTGCATAAGACTATAAAATTTTAAGGCATTTACTACCTTAGTCTTACGTTTGGGGAGTTGGACATAGTAGTTGACCTTTTTGCCTCTAGTCTTAGACAGTGTAATTTTGTGTTTCTGACACTCAATTACCGCTTTATATTGGGTAAGCCAATCCATTCCCAATATAATATCAAAATCTTTAAGGTCAAATTCTACTAAGTTTGCATAGAACTCAAGGTTCTTAATGACTATAGGAATCCCATCGTATCGTTTGGTGCATGATACAATTTTTCCCCAAGGCAACTGAATTCCTAAGTTAATCATTTTAGGTTTTGGCATCTCTAATTCAGGCAAGATTCTTGAAGAGATAAACGAACAACTTGCTCCAGAATCAAATAAAACCTTAACAGGCACACTTAAAGCCGTAAATGTACATGTTATCACATCCCCTTGAGTTGAAAGATCTGCCTGATTAATAACATTGAGCCGCCCTATAGGTGCTCCATGGTTCCCTTGTTGGTTTCTATTTTGCTGAGGCCTCTGTCCTTGATTATTTCCGTTTCGCACATCCTGATTATTTGGCTGAGTGGGGATATTGATAAGGTCATCTCTTTTTGTAATATTTTCAATGCGGGTCTTACACTCCTTCCTCATATGACCTTCTCGGCCACATCTATAACATGTACCCGGCTTGGGGCATCCTCTAGCCAAGTGGGGCTTGTTGCATTTTGGGCATTGTGGTATGTACCCTTCATGGTTTCTAGTACCATTGTTGCCCCCTCCTTTGTTTCCCTGGACGGGTCGATTCTGCCCACCTCGAATATTGCCTTTATTGTTGCTGAGGTGGTTGTTGCTGCTGCTGCTTCCTCGGTTGTCCCGAATCCTCTTGTCCTGTCCTTGGAACCCGCGGCTAGACTCCCCAACTTTTCTCTTCATCTGTTGTACACGAGAAACTGCGACAGCTCGATCGTAGATCGCTTGGAGGGTAGGATACTGAACTCCAGCCACCACTTCTCTAATGGAGAGGTTTAATCCCATTTCGAACTTCTGTGCCTTCTCGGCATCGGTGGAGACTAACTTAGGAGCAAATCTGACTAACTCCTTGAATCTGACATAGTATTCTTGTACAGATTGTGCTCCTTGTCGTAACGATAGAAACTCTTCATACATTGCTGCTTTGGTACCCATCGGGTAAAACCTTTCTCTTAGAGCTTCTGTAAAGTTTTCCCATGTATACTCCTCATGATCATCTAGCTCTCTCTTCTGTAACTGCCACCAGTCATCTGCGTCACCTCCTAAAAAGTACGAGGCTATAGTAATCTTCTGCTCATCTGGGCAACGAGTCGCCTCGAGTAGCTTGTTGAAACTTTTTATCCAATCCTCCAATTTAGTAGGGTCCTCCTGCCCATCATAACGAGGTGGTCTGTATTGGTTCACCACTGCTAGGTGATTGAGCTGGGCTTGAGATGGCGGCACAGCTGCTGTGGCTTGATTAATTTGACCCTGACCCAAGGCAATGAGCATTTGCTCAATGATCCTTAGGCGATCATTGTCAAGCGAGTTTGGCGTGTTTTGATTCTGAGGGGTTTGGTTGTTGGGTGCTCCCTGATTAAGAGGTACCATGTTGTGTCCAACGCCCTGATTGTTGATGATGTCAGGGTGATATATGTTGTGTGCAGGTGGTACAGCTTGTTGATTGGATACACCCTGTGCTGCTGGCACTTCGTGGTTAGTCATGTTCGGATTTTGGTGTGGCTCCATGTTGTTGAGGGCATTAACACTTCGGAGGGTTTTTCTAGTCCTTGCACGGGGTGCCATTCTGCTAAGGATGGTTAAGCAAGAGTGAGTTCAAGTCTAAGGGATGATTATGTCCTAAAACTCATTAGGTCATAGTATAAGGATGAGTTAACGCAGAAATGTCTAAGTTAGGAGTATGACTTTATGTAGAGATTAACCAGAAGGAATGACATAACAAGCTTTATTTCATAAATCTAGAAAATATTACAAGATAGAGAATTTAAAACGAGCACCTATGATAAGGTCAACTGACTTAGTATATCATAACAATATATATATATATATATTTATTTTTTTCCTTTAAATTTTATAGAAAATGATGCATGCTCATGAATGCATATGTCCCCACCCCAAAAATAATTTCTAAGTTTCAAAATTTAACATAGCCCATATGGGCCTTTGAAAAATATTTTGCATATTTCTTTCTCAAAATGGACTTTTTTTTTTGTTATTTTTTTAAAAATCCATAAACCGGAGTTAATCTGCCGCATCCCTTAGTCAAGCTCGCCTTCTAAGTAATTTGCCAACTAGTTAAAATATAGAGCTACAAAGTTGATTCCCAGGAAAGACTGGTAGAGCCACCGGCTGACGGGTCTTTAAAAACCAGACTCCTTAGACAGAATCACCTCATGCAGTTCTATATTTAACAGTTTACAAATACTTAGAGTTTAAAAATACGCTCTGATACCACTCTGTAACACCCCGAAATTCATCCTCATAAGGTTTCAGAATGTTACCGCCACACTTGTCAGTCAGGCTCGCCCTTTGGCTAACTTAATTGACAAGTGCTACGGCTAAATATAAATTTTTGTAGTATGAACTTTAAAAATAATTGCCAATTTTATAAAATATAGACATAAGAAAATTTAAAGTACTTAATACCAGAGTCATTGTTCTTTCTCACGCGGAAGCATAAACTAAAGGCAATATATATGACATTAATATTTAAAAGTACGTGGTTCCTTAAAGAAACAATCTTTTGATGAAAGGTAATCCCATCCCCAAATGCTCATGTCATGAGATGCAGTTCATATGTCAGCTCCAATATCTGTAAAAAGATAACACAACAACTTTTTATCAGTACAATGGTACTGAGTAAGTCAACCCGCTCCACTTCAAGAAGTGGGTTTTAAAATAGTGGTTGACACTCAAAAAATAATAATAATAATTTTCACTTTTTCTTTTAAAATGATCACACACATTACCTTTAACAAAATAAATAACTTTCATTCTTACCATTGTAGCAACTATGCACAAGAGGATACCATTTTCCGTATATCATATCATATCATATCATATCGATCATAAGTCATGATCAGCATGCAGCGGACTCATATACAGACACACTCCGGAGCCTCGGGTAACCCATCATGGATACACCCAAGAGTATAGACTCATACATGCAATAACGCCGTTTTGGCACAATTTATCAACAATGCCGTCTTGGCATATTTAGAGGGGGAGGCCCCGCAAGACACATCCCTAGTGCATTAGCCCTCTATCAAGTATGGCATCTTACTCAAGTTAATAGTGCACAATGGATTTAAAAGAGTTTTCCACAATTTTCCACATAATATCCTCTTTAAAAGAGTTTTCAACAATCTCAAGGGAGTAACCTCATCACAAGGGCATTCAATAATGCCAAATATCATTTCAACATTTAACTCCCATATCAATATCTCATAAATATAGAAATATCATTTCATGGATCTCAAAATCCAACAATTTCTCATTTGGACCAAAAATCAAGTCCAACATCGCAGTTTACGCCAAGTCAGTTTAAAAATTCATATGAAAGGCGATTGCTATGAAATTTAAACTGTAGATACTCAACACATAGTTGAACAAGTTTCATGTTTTACACTTTTCAAATAAGGTATGGAAACATTTCAAAAATTGAGTTCTTTACAGAACATGTATTCTGCCAGAAATTCAATAGTGACTCTATAATTTTCCGCAGGTTTTAAAAATAGTAATTCGCGACCAAAAATTCTAAAATTTTACCACAAGGTAGATAACACATAAATAAATATTTTTCATGAAGAAACCATTTGGCTTTGAGACACTTAAGACCTTAAAAAATGTGGATTTCAGAAAACACTATCATTTCTTAGATTTCAACAAAAAGAGATTTCGACCTTTCGATAAAGCGGATCCCGTAACTTTTTCATACGATTTCTAAAAATTATAAAAGTTTCCAGAAATATACTCAACTCAATAAGGAACAAGTTTTATGAAGGAACCTTTGAGGGATATTGTACCAAAATAGTTTAAAAAGATGGATCTTTACGTAAACGAAAAACTGACAGATTTTGGTATAATGTGGGAATTCTAATTTTGTATTCTTAAAACATGGATTGGAATCTCCAAAACTTAAAGTAGAGAGTGTTAACTTACTGAATGGATGTATAAGAGCAAGGAGATTTAAAGATAATGGCCGTTATAACACAAGATTCGCACCACAAATTACGGGTTTCGCTGAAATTCGACAAATAGAGGGAAATCAATTTATAGTATAAAAATAAAAGATTTAGATCTCTAAGATACAAGTTTCAAGGATGATATCTTACTAACCAAGTGTTGAGAAGAGTTAGAACTCTTAGAATGATGAAGGTTGCCAAGCCTACAAGACTCCACAATCCTTAAGATATGCTCACTATGTGGGAGAACTTTGAAGAATAAAATGGGTAATGAATTTGGCTAATGAGATGGATGAGATTGGTGTGTTTGAAGGCTAGAAACTCCCTCTATTTATAGGCTAAGATTTGAACAATTGAACATGACACATTGTGAGAGTGATTACAACCTCACCAATCATCGATCCAATTAAGTGTGTCTTGAGCAATAATGGTTAGAGTATTTGTATCCACTCATTTGGTCCTTATAGCCTAACAAAGAGGCTATTAATTTGGGAGGCTATTAATTCTGTCCATCATGTTGTCTATTAATATAATGGTTTGCCTATTATGGAGGCTATTAATCTTGGTGGGTTCAAGAGATAATTTATCACCTTTCTTTGCTAGCCATTCATCCAAGACACTTGTTAATTATGTGGATTTTTCATCTATTTGTTTAGGAAGAAAATTTCTTGCAATTGCTTTTAACCTTATATTTGTGTAAGTAGTGTATCATGAAAATGATTGAAGTATTAGCTTGTCTACAAAAATCATTATTCTTGCCATTATTTAGTGGCATGCATTTATACTCAATGAGTTGGATATGATAATATAATATTTATTTATTTATTTCAAGTATTATATTTATATTAATGTGCTTTCAAAAAGATAATAATAATATACTTGCATGATTTTATTTTATTCATAACAATACTCAAACCACAAAGTCTTCATGTCATCATCAAATAAAAATTATAATCTATGAATATATTTTCTTATATATAAAAGTTAATTCTCATAGATTCACATAAAAACTCATACTTTTATTTTTATAAAAATTTATTCCATAATGAATATCAAAGTACTTAAAATATTCACATACTATCCTCATAATAATTTTCAAGACCAATGTGTATATATATAAAAACTTATATATATAATTTAAACAATAGATTTAAAAAAATATTCCATAAACTATATAATTCTATTACCCATGATATTGAAATTCATATGTCTTTTGGAAAAGACAAATTTACACATATAGTTTTTCAAGTGTTGTTTTGTAGAAAAATCAATATACTAATTATTTAAGCAAGTGATTAAATATTTAATAAAAGTCTCTTGAGTGAATTACAATTATTTCGGGTAATTTCTATGGTATTACAAGCAACAAGTCGAGCTTTATACCTTTCAATAGAGCCATCTGGTCGAGTTTTCACCTTGTAGACCGATTTACAAGATATTGGCTTCATATCTTTTGGTTTGGGAACTAAGTCCCATGTTTGATTTTCGTTAAGCGCTTTGATTTCCTCTTCCATAGCTTTTTGCCACTCTTGGCTCTGTGCTGCTTCTTCATAACTGGAAGGCTCAATAGGTGTAGATTCATCCACAACGGCAGCATTGGCATACCTTGGATTAGGTTGTCTTAGCCTTGTCGACCTTCGTAATTGTTGCACATTCTCGTCTACTTCATTTTAGTTTGCAGAGAACTCATCGGATGCAGGTTGATGTACACCAGTCTTCCATGGACTCTTATCTTTGGAGGGTTGTCTTTCTCCTTCTTTACTTGAATCTGATGTATGCTCTTCATCACCTTCTTATTCTTCTGAATCCTCCTCTAAGCCATGGGATTCTGGAAGCTCGATCTTTTCAGGTGTCCACCATGATGAGGCTTCATCAAATACCGCATTTTTTGAAGTGTGACACTTACCGGTAGTTGGATCACATCTCCATCCTTTTCTTGAGTCGTCATATCCGACAAAAATACATCGAATAGCCTTCTTATCAAATTTGCTTCGTAGGTGATCTGGCACGAATACGTAGCATACGCACCCAAATGTCTTGAAATGGCTGATGGTTGGCTTGATTTTCCATAGCTTCTCGTACGGCGAAACAAATCCCAACTTTGCTTGTGGAAGCCTATTAATCACATAAGCTGCCATCTTCATACATTCGGCCCAAAATCTTCCTGGTACATTTTTGGTATGGAGCACGCTTCAACATGTTTCAGCAAGGTGACGATTCTTGCACTCCGCTACTCCATTTTGTTGTGGAGTATTAGGGCAACTGAGTTGTCTTCTGATCTTGTGCTCCTCAAGGCATAAATTGAACTCCGTCGACAGATATTCTCTTCCGTTATCTGTGCGTAGGCACTGAATCTTCCTATTGAGTTCATTTTCTATCCTCTCATTGAACTCTTTGAACTTCATAAAGGTCTCCGACTTCTCCTTCATAAAGTAGACCCAAACATACCTTGAGTAGTCATCAATGAATGTCACCATATACTTCATGCCTCCAATTGATGCTTGTTTTACCGGGCCAAAAACGTGTAAGTGTATGAGCTCTAATGGTGTCTTGGAACGATGCCCCGACTCTTTAAATAGCAATTGATGAGCTTTGCCAAATTTGCATCCGACACACACGGTATTCGTGATGATATCAAGTTGAGGGAGCCCCTTTACGATTTGTTTCTTCATCATCTCCTTCAACTTGTTGTAGCTCACATGACCAAGACGTTCATGCCAAAGATCAGCCATCTCATTCTTACGAGTCTTGTCCACGTATGCTGTCTGTGCAGACAAGACATAGACTGATTCTATTCTTCTTCCTTGCATAATTGGATTGCCAACCACCTTCATTTTCTGGAACACAGTCACATCTTCAGGCCGAAAGAGCACATACTTCCCCTCTGCTGTTAACTGTGATACTGATAGTAAATTCTTCTTCAGGCGAGGGACAAGATACACCTTCTCGAGCTGGAGCTGGTGAGAGCCATCTTTTGGAATTATTGTCTTTCCAATATGTGAAATAAACAACTTTGAATTGTTGGCTGTTAACACGACTCTCTTTCCTTTGTATTCATCCATGTCGTGCAGCTTCTTCTCATCATTGGTCATATGATTTGAGTACCCAGAATCGACGATCCAATTATCTTTGTAGCTTAATTTTGACTTCATGGTGGCAGCAAAGGCTTGATCCTCCATGTCTTCTTCCATCTCATCTTTATCAATTCCAACAGAAAATCCAGCTTCTGCATCCCATTCTTCCTCAATGATGGATGCATCCAAAGTAACTTCTTTTGTTTTGTCTCTTGTGGTGGCCATGTTTCCTCGGAAAGTTCGCTTCCTTGGAAATCTACAGTCTCGAGCAAAGTGACCCTTCTTGCCACAATTGAAGCATTCACCATTTTTCCTTGTATTGTTCTCCTCATGTTGTTGATGGTGGTCTCCTTTTCCTTTTCGAACTCCCCCTGTGGTGTTACTTCTTGCATTAGGATGACCCTTGCCTCCATGTGTCCACCTTTCTTTCGTCACATTTTGTCTCCGATTCATGGCTTTCTTCTTGTTGATGAAAAGGGCCTCGTCTTCCCCTTTTATGGTAACACCATTCATTTGCTTGGCTAATGCCTCTTGGTTAGCCAACAAATTCTCTAACTCTATGAGGGATGGTTGAGTGGGCCATCCTCGCACGGCGGCTATAAATCCGTTATACTCGGGCCTTAGACCGTGGATGATAATTCTTTTCATCCTCGCCTCACTTATGTTCTCCTTAGGGGCGAGTTGAGATATCTCTCGACAAATAGATTTCACCTTTGTGAAATATTGACAGATTGTGAGGTTACCTTGTGAAATTCCCGCGAGCTCATTTTCCAAGAGCTGGAGGCGTGCTTTATTCTTCTTTGATAATAACTTTTCCAAAGTCTCCCAGGCTGCCTTTGGTGTCTTCACATCCCGGATGTGCTCCAACAGGTCCTCATCGATTGTAGTCTTCAATATGAACAAAGCCTTCCCCGCCTTGATTTTCCATTTTCTCAAGGCTTCAGCATTTTCCTGCGGTGGAGGATTAGTATCGCTACCTGTGACGATCTCCCACAAATCTTGACCGTGAAGGTAAAATTCTATGCAAGTCTGCCAATAACCCTAGTTATGGCTATTGAGCTTCTTGATTCCACTGCTCGTGCTTACAAGATCTGCCATTTTAAGCGATGTCCAATGACATGTAGGCTTGGTCCCAGACCACTCAACTTTCACAGTTCCAAACCGTGCTTCGGCAGAGTCTCCCCTTGCTGTTGACGAGTTGATGTAAGTGTCCAACACTTACAGAAGCTTTTCTCCACTAACAGCTCCGAACCTGGGGCTTTGAAACCAATTGTTGGGAAATGCTACTACGAAACACAAACACACACGCTATAAAGGACCTATGACAGTTCACTCACACAACACCAACACTTTAATGTTGTTCAGCCTTTAACTAAAATTCTTAGTGCACAAGGATACTTAGGCGGCAGGGCCGACCATATATCATTAGGCGGTATAACCGACCATATATTAGTTAGGCGGCAGGGCCGACCATATAACTAATGCAAGTGCACCAAGAACTTAACAAACCAAGGCTTAACCGAGAGACTTAAACAAAGACAACACTTTTATAAATATAAAACACAATTACAAGAGAACTCACCACTCACAACTCACACCTCCACTCACACCTTTACACAACTCTTTACCACTCAACTCTTTTCCACACTTCACTACAAATGAAGGGACTCACCCCTATTTATAGGGTGGCCAAGGTTTCTAGATTATTCTAAATAAATCTAGATATTTTTAGGAAATTAATATTAATACTAATTCTAGAATATTCTAATGCATTATAAATAATTCTATTACTTTCTTCTCTAGAATATTCTAACACTTATAATTTGCATTGATATTTATCAAAAACATACATGAAAATCCATGAAGGGTAATTGTAGGTATGTCATCAGTGCCAAATGTAATTCATTTCACAACTTTTCATACTCTAAATTCCTTATCTACCACTACCTCCTTCACCTCGGCTGCGCTTCGACGCACTTGCTTCACCTTTCCTGCCTATGCTTCTTTTCTATTTTGGCGTCCCCATTTCTTTTATCGAGTGTCCAGGACCCTTGACCCCATCAGTTGAGGCCACCAATGGCTCGTCTTCGTCTGCAGCTCGTGGAGTTGACTTCATGAGCATAATCACGGGATCATACTCCCAATGCCACTCCTTTGTATCACCATCACTGTAGAATGGGGATATTCCCATAGGGATAGTCTGTTGAACATCTGTCCGTATGTCAGGGACTCCCTGCAGAAGTTCACTCACAATAAGGATAGGTACATTCCTTTTACCAGCTATGAAAGGGTGATTCTCTACTAGGTGGTGAGCCGTAGGCCTCTGCGTAGGGTTCGTCTTTAGGCAAGTCACTATGAAGTCCTGGAATTCTTGTGTATATTCGTTGCTCGGAACTGTAGTGTAATGTGGCATCTGATTGCTGAACATCATACGCTTCAAAAAGAGTTGTTTTAAGTGATTTGATGGTTGTTTTTCCGTCGGCGGCACTAGCCCATGGTAGAGCTCTAATGCGGTTATTCCGACAGACCAATTGTCACATTTTTCTGTCCATGTGTCATGCATCCCATTAATTTCCGGAGGTATCCTGTATGGCT
The DNA here is from genome assembly GCA_030278955.1 of Hygrophila difformis. Classification (NCBI taxonomy): domain Eukaryota; kingdom Viridiplantae; phylum Streptophyta; class Magnoliopsida; order Lamiales; family Acanthaceae; genus Hygrophila; species Hygrophila difformis. The sequence continues at coordinate 42,967,513 of JAOANR010000007.1, read as the reverse complement.
TGCAGCCGTTTAGCACCTCTATATCATATTGCAAAGTGGAAACTCCAAAATCGGACAACGTGACCACCGCCATTGTGTTGACTAAAAGGTTGCCTGGTTTAACGCCCTTAAGAGTGCAAAAATGACAGTGCAGAGAGCAGGTTGTCAAAGATGGTATTCATGCAAACCATACTAATCGGCTTTGGGATTTTCGTAGCAGAATAGATTGAATCGAACCATGGTGCACCAATGGAATCACTACCCAAATGTTCCCCCTGTGAACAAAGTAACAGTGGGCTAAAAGTAAACTTGGGTGTTCCCTCAGATCCATGTCATTTACCATTCGTTTCCTTCTCTCTCGAAGGCTTGAAATCCACTCATTTGTATTGCGGTGTGCACGAGGTTTAATCATTTTTATTGCTACATTGATATCAAGGGGAACACAGTAAGCTGGGTAAACCACATTAATGGGATCCCTCAGATCCCTGTGTTCCTCTTGATATCAATGTAGCAATAAAAAATTCACACTTCAATTCATGCTTCCTCCGTTTTTAATATTTGTCACGGACCCACATTTCATGCAATCCAATACACATTTTTAATCCTTAATAACTCAAATTCTATACAAGTAAAAATTATAAAAATTTGATATTCCGAATCTATGTGGTTAGACGAATCTAACCAGATCACACTTGACTATATTTTATCTTGTATAATTGTGTTAAAAAGTTGAATCAAATCTACTCAATGAACAGTGACAAAACTCCCAATGTGTCAATTATTAAGGAACGGAGGAAGTATATGCTATATATCTTATCTTCATTGTTGGATAATGGTTTGCCCTTGGCCCACTCTATCCACTATTATCCTAGCTCCTCAATATCACACCAATCCTTACGATTTCCTTTAAACCTGCAAAAATTAAAGACCAAAAGTGCAATCCCCAATGGAAACCCTAATTTCTAAAATCAGAGAAAAATTCGAGGATAATGATATTGAGCCCTCATGGCCTCAGCTTCTGGGCTCCAACGACTGGCAAGGCCTTCTGGACCCTTTAAACCTGGCCCTCCGCCGCTTCATCCTCCGGTGCGGCGACTTCTGCCAGGCCACCTACGACGCCTTCAACAACGACGAGAACTCCAAGTACGCCGGCAGCAGTCGCTATGGCAAGAAGTCATTTTTCAGCAAGGTCATGCTTGAATCCGGTGAGGATTACCAGGTGGAATGCTTCCTCTACGCCACCGCCAAGATTAGGTTCAGCAGTGCCATTTTCCTGCACTCGCTTTCACGGGATTCTTGGGACAGGGAGTCGAATTGGATTGGCTACATCGCTACCACCACCGATGAAGTCAGTAGGAGGTTAGGCCGCCGGGAGATCTACGTCGTCTGGCGCGGTACAATGCGGAACCTCGAGTGGATTAATGTCCTCGGCGTTGCACCGGAGTCCGCCGGCCCCTTGCTGCGTCCCAAATCATGGGATAAGACGATTGCGACCTCCGGTGACAGCAGCAGCGACAGCGATGAAGACGAGGATGATGATGATGATGATGATAATGAATCTGTCCCCAAGGTCATGAACGGGTTTCTCAAAATCTACGTCTCCCACGACCCCAATTCTCCGTTCACCACGCTGAGCGCGAGGGCTCAACTGCTGAAGAAAATCGCCGCCCTGAGGGAGAAATACAAGGCGGAAACCCTAAGCATAACTCTAGCAGGGCACAGCCTGGGCGCTTCCTTGGCAATTCTATCCGCTTTCGATCTCGTGGAAAATGGGGTCAAGGACATCCCTGTTTCGGCCATAATTTTCGGGAGTCCACAGGTGGGCAATCGGGCTTTCAAGGAAAGAGTGCAGAGCCACCCCAACTTGAAAATTCTGCACGTCAGGAACAAGATTGATCTGATTACATTGTACCCGAGTGTGTTGTTGGGGTACAGAGACATTGGGGTGAACCTAGTGATTGACAACAGGAAATCGCCGAGTTTGAAGGCAACGACGAACCCGGGTGACTGGCATAACTTGCAGGCGATGCTGCACACGGTGGCCGGGTGGAATGGGGCGGAGGAGGAGTTCCAGCTGAGGGTGAAAAGGAGCCTGGCATTGGTGAACAAGTCGAGTGCGGTTTTAAAAGACGAGTACTTGATTCCAGCATCGTGGTGGATCGAGAAGAATAAGGGTATGATTCTTGATGAGAATGGGGAGTGGGTTTTGGCGACTCCCGGTCATGAGGATTTGCCAGAGCCAGAAGAGTTCTTGGATGTGTAGTTTGGTTTGTTTTAGTGTTCACTACTTCTCATTTTCAATTTAGTTTGTTAATTATATAAAGACTAAAGGTGGGGTTTGTGCTGAGTAAGAGGGATGTGAGCGGTGGGGAATCAAAAAATTATTACTAGGTCAAGTCTGCATTCCTGTATTTAGGGCTTTTGAAGTAAATGAATTAAATTAATGTATTGTGCATGTAAATACTAATTGTTAATTAGTTTGTTAATTATATAAAGATTAAAGGCGGAGGTTTAATTTGGCCATTCAGTAAGATGGTTGGAGGGCGTGGGTAGGGAATCAAACCCCGCCATAACATTGAAGGTATGAGACTTGAACACATCATCAAGTTCTCATATCTATTTAATTAGTGATTTTCAAGTAAATGAATAAAAATATGTATTGTGCATGTAAATACTAGTTGTATCATTTGGTAAAAAAAAGATGATCGAATTTGAAATTAATGGTATGACAATTAGCTTGAGTAATAATGGGGTTCTAACTACTTAAATAAGGTCTCAAGTTATGAATGCGAAAAATTAATTTGACAATTAGCACTGCATTCCACCCGATGACGGATGGACAAACCGAGAAGACGATTCAAACCTTGGAAGACATGCTAAGGGCATGTGTGTTGGAGTTTAAAGGAAATTGGGAAAATCATTTACCCCTAATTGAGTTTTCTTACAATAATAACTACCATGCTAGCATTGGCATGGCACCGTTCGAAGCACTGTATAGACGAAGGTGCCGAAGCCCGTTGAGTTGGGAAGGAAGCAATAAGGCCGTGGTAGTGGGACCACAACTTGGAGTTTAAACTCACTCATACCTCTAAAATTACTTTTAAGTCTATGACGACATGCTGAGAAATTTCTTTAATCCATCCTGAAAAAAAATACACTCCCTCCATCTCATTTATTGTGTCTTATTTAGACATTTCATACTATTCATTGTATAGATTTGATCGGACTTTTAGTTACTATTATATAAGAAAAACACAGTTTTGAGACGTTCATGTGTGGCTTAAATACTAAGTTTTAATATTCTTATCATTTTACTTTAAAATTTAATGATTTTTTGTCACATAATTAGAGATGTACTTCTATATCATTTTTGAGATACAAAGTTTATCAATTGCAACATTGAATGTAATACCATAAGATTGGCTTAAATGGAGTGAAATAAGCTACTCATATCAACAAGTTACTTTTCTTTCCTGGTAACCATCTTATAAGAACTCTAAAGTTAAGCGTGCTTGCCTTGAAGTAATTCCAGAATGGGTGACCTCCTAGGCAGTCACTCAAGGTGTGCATGAGTGAGGCCAAAGCACACTGTAAAGAACTCATGTTGGTTTGAGGGGTCAGCCTTCACTTCAGAGCCGACAACATCTGGAGTAACACCTTATCTTTCCACTACACGTAACATGGGGGTGTTACATTGAATAAATATTGGTTTTTGAAAGAGTGTACTATCTAGTTGGTTGCATATGCAATTGTTTGAGTAGAATGAATATTTGTAATATTCACTAAAACGTGTGATGGCTGTCATTATTTTTGTGGTGGTAGGTGGTTTGAGATATTTTGGTTGTTTGCGACTTTTTATGGCAGTTGCACTCAATGCCACAGGCAGATGCATGTACAACATAGTAGTTGCACGGGATACTATTCAAATTGATGAAATTGTTATTTTAAAATAAACATACACATCACCTAGAAGTGTAGAAATCAAGGCAAACTTAAGGAGTTAGTTTAAGATCTCATACAGAATAATTCTTTTGTAATGGTGCTACGATGATGCCCTAACATTTATCTTAAGAATTATCTTTATGAAGACACTTTCGCCCATAAAGATAATATTCGCCCTCGGTACACAGATTAAGATGAGCACTGCATTCCACCTGATGACGGATGGACAAACCGAGAGGACGATTCAAACCTTGAAAGACATGCTAAGGGCATGTGTTTTGGAGTTTAAAGGAAATTGAGAAAATCATTTACCCCTAATTGAGTTTTCCTACAATAATAGCTATCATGCTAGCATTGGCATGGCACCGTTCGAAGCACTGTATGGACGAAGGTGCCGAGGCCCATTGAGTTGGGAAGGAAGCGATAAGGCCGTGGTAGTGGAACCACAACTTGTCGAGGATATGGCCCAACAAATTCAAGTGATCCAAGTGAAGATGAAAGCTGCTCAGGACCGATATAAAGATTACGCTGATGTGAGATGGCAAGATCTAGAATTTCAAGTGGGAGATAAAGTTATGCTGAAGATATCACCAATGAAGGGGGTGATGCGCTTTGGCAAACGAGGGAAGTTAAGTCCTCGATACATAGGACCTTATGAGATTCTAGAACGAGTCCGAAACCTAGCTTACCGACTGGCTCTACCGCCACAATTGACGCGAGCTCATAATGTGTTCTATGTTTCACAAATAAAGAAGTATGTGCCGGACCCGACACATGTACTTCAGCCGGAAGTGATTGTACTAGATGATGACTTGACTTATGAAGAGGTCCCAGTACAAATACTCGACGTCAAGGAAAGAGTGACAAGAAATAAAACCGTGAAAAATGGTCAAAGTTCTTTGGTTCGACCATGAAGCGGAGACAACAACGTGGGAATTGGAGGCAGACATGAAACAACGTTACCCAACCCTGTTCCAAAACGATCCAACCACAGTTATGGCGATATAACTATAAACTTAAGAGGAGGAGAATGTAACGACCCGACAATGTGTATCCTAGCCAAAAATAAACAAATTCAAATTGTTTTGAACTACGTAATGGCTTGATCCCTTCACATGGTACGTAGGCAACTTGGAAATTTCAATTCTAAGTTCAGTCATGATATAAAAAATAAAAACGAAATGAACGAAAAGACCCTAATTCTTAGCTCGCACAACTTCGAGGACGAAGTTGATTTCTAAGAAGGGTAGACTGTAATACCCACGAAATTAGTTACGTGAATAATAAATAAACACATAAATAAATAAATAAATAAATAAATAAATAAATAAAATAAAGAGAAAAAGAGAAATAAAATTTTATTCAAAGATGAAAAGGAGTTTAATTTCCAAGAGCCCGTGAAGTCGAAAATAAGTTAATTAAATAATTATTGCACGAGAAAAAAATGTCGATGGACTCAAGTTTCGAACACAAAATTAATTTGAGATCCAAATGAATTTAAAATAGGAGTTTAAAGCCCAAGAATAGCCCAATGAATAAGCCCAAGAACGTAGAAGGATAGGAGCCCAAAAGAGAGGAGAAAGGCCCGACGGGATCGCACGACCCAGCCCGGCACGTGGCCCAGGATGGAGCCATGCGCTCGCCGCATGGTCCGGAGGCAAACCGCGCCAAGACCGCGCCGGCACATCTGTTTCGGCTCTTGCGGGATTCTCTCGCCCGACTCCGTATTTTTCGTCGGTTGTCCGTTTCTTGAGGCCCAAGATGTGTATCTTCGACTCCCAGATGTTGTGGGGTTGTTGGGGGCTATAAATACCCTCTTCTCCGCCTCCGTACGCCCTTTCAACACTTTCGCACTTCCTACTCACATTCGAACACCCGAAGAAACCCTAATTCGAAGTTTTGGAGCAAGACCAGCGAGGAGGCCGACCTAGGCGAGATATAGACTTCCCCGGGCGTAGATTGGTAGCTAAACGAATGTAGAAATCTTAATTTTATATCATATAGTCGAGTATAGATCTAACGAAATCGGAACGAAAGGAAGAGGACGAAGGAACTAGGGCGAGTTCGAGGATCCCGGAAGCCACGTCACCGAATTCCAAGACTGTACACCACATTTCCAAGTAAGTTAATTCTTACATGCAGTTGTGGTGGCCTAAAATTCAACCGAACTTAAGGATCTAATTAAAAAACTTAAAATCTGTCAAAAAAAAAAAAAAAACCATATGAGCGCAGCGTTTGAAACCGAAATTTTTGGACCATTTCGAGCGCTTAAACAAAAAAACTCGAAACTGTAAATGTGTTCCTAAAACATCGATCTACACTGTGTTAAAATTTCACGCATTTTCTCCAACATTTGATGCCCCGAATTTGATCCAGATGCATGTTCAACGTGTTTTAAAAGCTGACAGAATTAAAATCTAAACTTGATCAGCGTTTTGAGGGTTGATCCGATCCGATTTGAACATTGTGATGTAAACAGAAACTGTATACAATGATGTCTAGGGCTTGCCTGTAAACTTTCACAAGTTTTCATGGAGTTTTGAACCCCGAAATTGAAATGGACTAATCTGCGTTGTTGTTGAATTTCTTAAAAGCTGACAGATTTGATTTTCGAACTTGATCCTTATTTTCCTAATTGATCTAGGTCGAATTAGCTCTGGTATTAAAAATAGAAGTTGCAGAGAATTGAGTCTAGAACAAGCCTGTAAAAATTCAGAATTTTTGGAGTTCGTTTGATGAGTAAAAAATTGAATTTTTGAACACTGTGACAACCTGAATCCTGACAGCGTAGGTTCTTGGTAGAGATCTTGATTTTTGACTTGTTTCGTCACCTCATTTTGAAAAACTTAAAATACGAAAGTTGTTCTTTATGATGTTTTTGAGCTACTTTGTAATTTTCAAACTTGTTCGCCCTTAAAGTAAATTTTTAAGCGAAAAAGGCGCAGACTGTGATGATATACAAATCGTATTTTGTGAAGTTGAACTTTTCTAAACAAACGGACGAAACTTCCTTTGAAAAATAAAACAAGTTATCAAATTCACGTTACGACTTGATTAAATACTATTTAGGGGGTGAGTGCGGTAACACCCCGGTTTTTGGTCACCCAGGTCGGGATGTCACCGCCACACCTCCCTAGCAAAACACGGTTTCTCCGAGCTTGCTAAAGAGATGCAAGGCTATGGTTTTTCAGAATTTAAATCATTCAAACAGCCCATTCATATATAATTTAAAAATATTACATCAAAGTTGCAGCGGAAAATAATAATTACATATGTATAATGCAGCGGAATTTAAATATAGGGCCAACATGGCCTAATCACGGGTTAACAGGCCCGTTCATGCAAGATCTAGTCTAATACCAAAAATTCAAAATAATGTATCATCCCAAGCTTCCCGTGTATGCATATGACGATGCATAATTCTCAACTCTGGAAAAAAAAGAAATAAAAATGGTTTGGTCAGCACTACGTGCTGAGTAAGTTAACACGTACAAGATTATGAGGTTTCAAAGCCTTTAATTAAATTTAATGAAAACATGTGCATAATTTAAATAATTCATGTAATCGCATAATTTAGAAATATGGATTCATAAGATCATCATATAGCTTGCAACGTAATTAAATAAGTTGCCATAAATTTAACAGCACAATTTAATACAGATTTAATTTGGAATTCTCGCAAACTTGTCGTTTCATATCTTTTACAGGTCACCACCGCTAGGGCTCTTATGTCCGCCAGCCTTACGCCTGGGCTCTTATGTCCACAGGTATCGTGGTCGATCTTTTAATTAGAGTTAATCCGTCCGCTAGCCATACGATCAGTGTTTCGCTATGGCTCTTACGTCAACCTAGACATACACTTGGGCTCTTATGTCCCAAGCCGTAGAGAACATTGACAGTATCTAGCTTAGTCATAACCCGCAATATATTTTAATCTTCTCTTTTCGTGTATCGTATTTCAAAGAATTTCTATCCGTTTCAACCTTAAAGGTTAATTTCATCGTTTCCACAAGATTTCAAGTTTTGACTCGGTCAACCACAGTTTACTCTAAAATTCGTTAAAAATCAGATTTAATTTCAAAAATTCCGAAATTTCACGACTGACTCCAAAACGTCGAGATCTACAACTTTCGTGTTTTAACTTTTTCAATCCGAGATACCTAAATAGGTCAAAAACACCAATTTTCACAGAAGCATAAATCTGTCCGAATTTCCTAGGTCACAGTTTAGAGATTTCGAATTCTACCATAGCAAATCAACTCCAAAATTAACAAAATTTTACAGAGACCTTCTTAGGATATCTACCTACAAGTTTCATGTTCAGCAAAAGATCTAACTCATCCTATATCTATTGTCAAAAACGCCAACAAGTTCGGGCCAAGAATCTGTCAAGATTTCAAGATCTAATTTTTGAACAGTTCGGTTTGGAGTCGATTTCCGATAACAAATCTCGACGAAAAATTCTGAAACTTTACGGAGGTGTTCTTAACGTATAGATCTACAATTCTTATGTTCAATGTCAAGCCTAGATCGGTCCAGATCTAAGGTAAAAATCATCCACAAGTTCGAACCAACAATTTGCCACCGTTTCAAGATAGAGATTTAGATCAGACTAGTTTCGAACGATTTTCAGATACCAAAACATAATGAAAAATTATGAAATTTTTACACAACCTAGATTAATGTCTTAGGAACGTTTTTCGTGTTTTAAATTTTTCCGTTTGAGGTCGTTTTAAGGTTCGGAAAAATTCATCAAAACTGTTGCGTCGGTAGAAAACCTAAGTTGACAGATTTTCGATTTCTTGTTAATCTTTTAGTTTCGACCGTTTTAATTCATCCCAAAACCATGTAAGAGTTAACTTACTGATTGTTGAGCATCCGGGATCGTCGATTCGGAGGCGTGGCTTCCCGTCCTCCGTTTATCCTCTCCGTTTGTCGGGTTCTTCGCTCTCGATTCGGATCGGGGGTTTAGAATAGAAAAAGATCGAATTTAGGATTCGTTTTCGAATCACATATGAAAAAGAATGGATCAAGGCTTAACACAGCGACGGGGGTCTCCAAATTTCGTCCAAGTCAGTTCCTCCTCTCGGTGTTGTGCCTCCGACGACTCCGGGATTAGGGTTTCGACGTATAGAAAGATTTCGTAGGGTTTCAAATGTATTCGGAGCTCTTTAGGAGGTCTTATTTATAGATATTTAGACCTAGGGCGTCCAAGATCTGAACCTAAGGGTCTTGGGTCGAGAGACGTTCAACCGAAAGTCGAAAAATCCGCGTTCGGGCGAGAAAATCTCGCTTGGTTTGTTGCTGCCAGAGTGGCGCGGTCGTGGCGCGGTCTAAGGCCAACAACCGCGCGGCCAGCGCGCCACTCACGCCTGGACTCCGGTCCGGGCGGGTCGTGCGATCCGTCGCGCTTTTCCTCCTCTCTTTCGGACTTCTATCCCTCTATGTTCCCAGATTCCGATTTCCGGGGTATCTTCGGGCTCCGATTTCCTATCCTAATTTTATTCGGATCTAAATTTACATTTGGACTCGAGTTATTGAGTCTATCGGTGTCGGGTCCCTGTGTAGCCATTTATTCGATTAAATTGTCTTCGGCTTTCCGGGTTCTCGGAATTTTGTTTCCTTTTTAATTTAAATTCCATTTCTCATTTCCTCTTCATTTATTTCTTTATTTATTATATTTATTTTATTTATTGTATTTATTTTATGTTGGAAAATTCTCGGGTATTACAGTCTACCCTCCTTAAGAATCAACTTCATCCTCGAAGTTGTGTTTCGGCTTTTCTCGTGCTAAGGTCTTTTGTTTGTTTTTTTTTTTTTTTTTTTTATTTTGTGACTGAACTTAGAATTAAAACTTCTAAGCTGCCTACGTACCCGGTGAAGGGATCAAGCCATAACGTAGTTCAAAACAATTTGAATTTGATTATTTATTCATTCGGAATACATATCATCAAAAATAAATGTCCATCTTACGGGGTATTACATCCTCTCCCCCTTAGGACTTCAGTTATGTCCCCATAACTGCCTATTCATTATTCTCAAGAGGGTTCGGGTTTTGGTCTTGTTCCTCGTCACTCTCTCCTTGCTGAAGGTTCACCAAATCTACTCTCTTTTCGATCGCCTCCTCTGGCGTTCGACATCCACTAGCCTTGTGACCAAGCTTGCCGCACCTACGGCAGGTTCTAGGCTTCGGGCATTGGCGCACCAGATGTGCATGGTTGCATCGTGGGCAACGTGGTATAAACTCACCACGGTTGTCGTTTCCCCCATTGTTGAGATCTTTATTTCCTTTCCTTCGGGATCCATTGTCTTTCCTAGAGTTGTTATTGTTGTCTTTCCGATCCTTCTTCTCAAGTCCTTGCGAGTCCTTGCTCGACTCACCATGTTACTTACGCTTCAATTGCTGGATTCGAGCAATTGATACGGCGCGATCATATATCGTCTGCAGGTTCGGAAATTGTCCTACTGCAAGTATCTCCCGGATACTAAGGTTCAGACCCATCTCGAATTTCTGAGCCTTGTCAGAGTCGGTTGGTACTATCCTCGCAGCGAATCGTACTAGCTCCTTGAATTTGCTGTAGTACTCTTGCACTGTTTGCGCACCTTGCTTTAGGTTGATGAATTCCTCGTACTTCGCAGTCTTGGTGCTCAGTGGGTAGAATCTTTCCCTCAAAGCTTCCTTAAGTTCTTCCCAGGTGTAGGCTTCTTCGTCTTCCACTGAATTTGCTTGAAGATTTTGCCACCACTCATCGGCTTCGCCTCCTAGGTAGTAGGTCACTACGTGTATCTTCTCCTCATCAGGGCACTTGATAGCGTTCAAGAGCTTGCCAAAGGTACGGATCCATCCTTCCAACTTGGCTGGATCCTCTTGGCCGTCATAATGGGGTGGGTGGTAAGGGTTCACTAATGCCAAGTAGTTGACTCGGGCTACTGGCGGAGGTACTGTTTGTGTCCTATGCACCTCGGCATTTCCCAATGCTACAAGGAGTTCCTCTACAGATTTTAAACGTGCTTCCATATTATTGGGTGCTTGAGGCACTTGCTCTCCTAGGTTCTGAGGACTTTCACTGTTGTTGGGCGTGTTGGAAAGGTTAGCGTCAGTGCCGGTTGGACTCACCTTCCTTGGTTTCCTCCTAGGCGCCATTTTCTGTTACACGTGTATAGATTAGCTTATCTTGGTTTAGGTAGATCGCTCGAATGAGACGTTTCGTAAATTTCTAATTTCAAATTTTCGGGTTTGTTGTTTGGAAATCCAAACAAGATTTTTGGAATAAAGAGTGTTTTAATAAAACTTGATTTTCTCATTGTTCCACATGAGGAAATTTTCTAATTCGAACAAAGATAGCAATGGCCAAGGCCGAGATTTGCTATGCTTGGGCGTGCGCTTAGATCAATGAGATCTAGAACTAAGGCAAGATCAGTCTCTAGTGAGCGTTTCTAATTCGATGTCAAGTTTCTATGTTATCCGGTGCAAGCAGAAGATCTAAGTTAATATTCGCCAAGATTCTAGGTTAACTTCGCCAAGATTCTAAGTTGAAATTCGCCAAGATTCTAAGTTCAAGTTTCGCCAAGATTCTAAGTTCATAGGAGAGATGCAATATGCCAATGCAAATGATGATTTCCCCCCAAGAATAATTTAATGCAGTATATATATTTTTTTCCCATGGGTTTTAAAATAAAAATTTTCCATGGAAATAATACTTTAATATTTAAAATAATAGTCAAAATATTAATAATAGTTTAAAAATAGTAATGGTTTAAAAATAATAGTTTAAAAATAGCCGGGCTCTGATACCAACTTTGGTATCAGATATTTTCTTTAAAATAGATAGCTTTAAAATATTCTGGGCGCTCTGATACCAACTTGTAACACCCCGGTTTTTGGTCACCCACGTCGGGATGTCACCGCCACACCTCCCTAGCAAAACACGGTTTCTCCGAGCTTGCTAAAGAGATGCAAGGCTATGGTTTTTCAGAATTTAAATCATTCAAACAGCCCATTCATATATAATTTAAAAATATTACATCAAAGTTGCAGCGGAAAATAATAATTACATATGTATAATGCAGCGGAATTTAAATATAGGGCCAACATGGCCTAATCACGGGTTAACAGGCCCGTTCATGCAAGATCTAGTCTAATACCAAAAATTCAAAATAATGTATCATCCCAAGCTTCCCGTGTATGCATATGACGATGCATAATTATCAACTCTGGAAAAAAAAGAAATAAAAATGGTTTGGTCAGCACTACGTGCTGAGTAAGTTAACACGTACAAGATTATGAGGTTTCAAAGCCTTTAATTAAATTTAATGAAAACATGTGCATAATTTAAATAATTCATGTAATCGCATAATTTAGAAATATGGATTCATAAGATCATCATATAGCTTGCAACGTAATTAAATAAGTTGCCATAAATTTAACAGCACAATTTAATACAGATTTAATTTGGAATTCTCGCAAACTTGTCGTTTCATATCTTTTACAGGTCACCACCGCTAGGGCTCTTATGTCCGCCAGCCTTACGCCTGGGCTCTTATGTCCACAGGTATCGTGGTCGATCTTTTAATTAGAGTTAATCCGTCCGCTAGCCATACGATCAGTGTTTCGCTAGGGCTCTTACGTCAACCTAGACATACACTTGGGCTCTTATGTCCCAAGCCGCAGAGAACATTGACAGTATCTAGCTTAGTCATAACCCGCAATATATTTTAATCTTCTCTTTTCGTGTATCGTATTTCAAAGAATTTCTATCCGTTTCAACCTTAAAGGTTAATTTCATCGTTTCCACAAGATTTCAAGTTTTGACTCGGTCAACCACAGTTTACTCTAAAATTCGTTAAAAATCTGATTTAATTTCAAAAATTCCGAAATTTCACGACTGACTCCAAAACGTCGAGATCTACAACTTTCGTGTTTTAACTTTTTCAATCCGAGATACCTAAATAGGTCAAAAACACCAATTTTCACAGAAGCATAAATCTGTCCGAATTTCCTAGGTCACAGTTTAGAGATTTCGAATTCTACCATAGCAAATCAACTCCAAAATTAACAAAATTTTACAGAGACCTTCTTAGGACATCTACCTACAAGTTTCATGTTCAGCAAAAGATCTAACTCATCCTATATCTATTGTCAAAAACGCCAACAAGTTCGGGCCAAGAATCTGTCAAGATTTCAAGATCTAATTTTTGAACATTTCGGTTTGGAGTCGATTTCCGATAACAAATCTCGACGAAAAATTCTGAAACTTTACGGAGGTGTTCTTAACGTATAGATCTACAATTCTTATGTTCAATGCCAAGCCTAGATCGGTCTAGATCTAAGGTAAAAATCATCCACAAGTTCGAACCAACAATTTGCCACCGTTTCAAGATAGAGATTTAGATCAGACTAGTTTCGAACGATTTTCAGATACCAAAACGTAATGAAAAATTATGAAATTTTTACACAACCTAGATTAATGTCTTAGAAACGTTTTTCGTGTTTTAAATTTTTCCGTTTGAGGTCGTTTTAAGGTTCGGAAAAATTCATCAAAACTGTTGCGTCGGTAGAAAACCTAAGTTGACAGATTTTCGATTTCTTGTTAATCTTTTAGTTTCGACCGTTTTAATTCATCCCAAAACCATGTAAGAGTTAACTTACTAATTGTTGAGCGTCCGGGATCGTCGATTCGGAGGCGTGGCTTCCCGTCCTCCGTTTATCCTCTCCGTTTGTCGGGTTCTTCGCTCTCGATTCGGATCGGGGGTTTAGAATAGAAAAAGATCGAATTTAGGATTCGTTTTCGAATCACATATGAAAAAGAATGGATCAAGGCTTACCACAGCGACGGGGGTCTCCAAATTTCGTCCAAGTCAGTTCCTCCTCTCGGTGTTGTGCCTCCGACGACTCCGGGATTAGGGTTTCGACGTATAGAAAGATTTCGTAGGGTTTCAAATGTATTCGGAGCTCTTTAGGAGGTCTTATTTATAGATATCTAAGACCTAGGGCGTCCAAGATCTGACCCTAAGGGTCTTGGGTCGAGAGACGTTCAACCGAAAGTCGAAAAATCCGCGTTCGGGCGAGAAAATCTCGCTTGGTTTGTTGCTGCCAGAGTGGCATGGTCGTGGCGCGGTCTAAGGCCAACAACCGCGCGGCCAGCGCACCACTCACGCCTGGACTCCGGTCCGGGCGGGTCGTGCGATCCGTCGCGCTTTTCCTCATCTCTTTCGGACTTCTATCTCTCTATGTTCCCAGATTCCGATTTCCGGGGTATCTTCGGGCTCCGATTTCCTATCCTAATTTTATTCGGATCTAAATTTACATTTGGACTCGAGTTATTGAGTCTATCGGTGTCGGGTCCCTGTGTAGCCATTTATTCGATTAAATTGTCTTCGGCTTTTCGGGTTCTCGGAATTTTGTTTCCTTTTTAATTTAAATTCCATTTCTCATTTCCTCTACATTTATTTCTTTATTTATTATATTTATTTTATTTATTGTATTTATTTTATGTTGGAAAATTCTCGGGTATTACAAGTGCTCTGCAGGGTGCCCTCCTAACTATTCACTTCGAGCCTGTAAGGACGATGGTGACCCCTTGTACAAAAATTATGCCAAATCGGCAAGAGATAGGGCCTACACTCTCGGGAGTATCCGTATAGGTTTTCCGAGGCTCTGGAGTGGTACTGGGTATGGCGTATTTGGTTGCAGCCAACGGTTACTTGAAATATTGTCGAGATTGCTCTGCAATCGTGAAAGCCTTGATACACGTAATCTTGAAGTTGCGGAAACTAAAAGACTTAAATTGAATCCTTATTAAATCTTGCTTTTAAATTTGTGTCATTCATTTATTTGCCTTGCTAAGTTATATTTATGTCTCTTTTGGAATCCACGCCTCCTAAGTGTGCAATTAAATTTTATTGGTTAGCCGGTTAAGTTTATATTTTGTAGACGTACTTGATGTAAGGAAATCATTTTTTTTAAAATAATTAAATGCTTTTAAACCCCAATATTCTCATGTAGGGATTAGCTTACTCAGTATATATTTATACGGACAACCATTGCATTTTCTTTTTTTTTTTTTTTTTCTCAGAGTATGATGGATACGCCTGATCATTTGCACGCATTAGGTTTGGGAAGAATAAACTCTGTTATCGTTTTAAAAATGCATTGAAGTTTTTGCCATGTTGGTCCAAATTGTATTCCGCTGCTATTTACTTTACTTTTACATGAGATGAATTATATTATGAATCTAAGTTATGGTGGGCTTGTTTTTAAATTGTTTTTCTGAAATACCCTTAGCCATGCATCTCTCAAATGAGCTCGAATGAGTTGTTTCTCGTTTGGGAGGTGTGGCGGTGGCATCCCGGCCTGAGTTACCAAAATCGGGGTGTTACAAGTTGGTATCAGAACCCGGAATATTTTTAAACAATTATTTTAAACTATTAATATTTTTAAAACTATTATTTTTAAAGCTATTATTCTATTATTATGAATATTTTTATGAGTTCAAATATTATTTTAAATTAAAAGCCCAAATTTTTAGCCCAAATATTTTTGAAAGCCTAACATTATATTTACTTATTCTTGAGCCCAATTGTTTTTAGCCCAATACCTATATTTTAAATAGAGTCCAAGAATTTATTATTTTTGGCCCAATATAGAGGCCCAAACATTTGTACCATTATCATTTTTAAATTATCCATGGAATAAATTTTATTCTAAGAGCCCATGGAAAAATAAATAAATATAGTGCATAAAATTATTTTTCAGGGATCATCATTTGCATGCATGTAGGCTATACTTTCTTGCACTTAGATGACCTAGTAGCTTGACACATCTAACCTAACTTCCTTTTTTCTACGCTAGATGGCCGACCAAAACAAGATCCAACTGATGATGAAAATAATGAACGCATATGTAGACTCACAGCAAAACACCCAACATCTCAAACATCGCATAGCCCAGCTAGAAGCTCATATGCACCACTTGGAGAACCTAAGGGAAGCGACCATCACCGAATCAATCAACTCGAACATCAAATTCATAACCTCACTGAACAAAACGACGATTTAATGGAGAAGATTCAGGCACATCGGATGGGCCTGATCCACCTCACGGACATCCTACTACCGATAAGCCCTGTAGAGAATCACTTGATGGAGCCAAGCCCAGTGGAGGACCCTGCTACCCATTCGGGAGGAGCTTAGAGTCTTTTGCTGCACTATTTTTAGTATTTCTATTTTTGCTAGCATACGTTTCTTTTCCTAGACTAGTACTATACATATCCTATCCTATTACTTGTATCAAAAATTCTTTTGTAAAGGAATAAAATACAAGTTTTTATTTATTAAATACATTCTTTAAATTCAAAAATTTTGGTGGGCTTCCCAAACAATAATCCAAAAAAAAAGCCAACCCCAAAACCTAAACGCTAAACCCTAAAACCTAAACGCTAAACCCTAGAACCTAAAACCTAGACCCTAAACCTTGAACCCTGAACCCTAAAGCCTAAACCTTAAACCCCAAACCCTGAACCCTGAAAAAATGCCACATTTAAACCTTAGCCCTAAACGCTACATTGGAATATACATATAACACCCAAACGCCATACATTAAATGACTCATGTCTTTTGAGCTCATAATTCACTTTCTAAATGATTTATCAAATTCTTAGAATCTGATTCTGTAACACCCCGGATTTGATAACCCAGGCCGGGATGTCACCGCCACCCCTCCCAAGCAAGACACGACTTCATTCGAGCTCACTTGAAAGATGCAAGGCTAAGGGTATAAAATAATTTTAAACAACCAAGTCCGGAAATACTTATATTTAAAAATAATAATCATCCATACACGCAGCGGAAATATAAGTTGTGCAGCGGAAATAAAGTATAAGGGCCGACATGGCCAAAACACGGGTTAAACAGGCTCGTTCATGCAAGTCGTAACTAAATGCAGGAATTTAAAATAGTGATTTCCCCAAATGTTCCCATGTATGCATATGATGATGCATAATCCTCATACTCTGAAAGAAAAAGGGGGAAAACGGTTTGGGTCAGCAAAACGTGCTGAGTAAGTTAACACCTAGCATGATTTAGGGGTTTCAAAGCCTTTAATTAAATTTAATAAAAACATGCTTGTAGGTAATACACAATTTAAGTTAATCATCCACTAATAAATAAATGGCATAATTTAAAACAAGGATTTCCACGTGATCATAATTCAACTTACATGGTAAAATAATTTGCAAGGAATAATCTAATCAAAGTAAAATATTCAAGTCTCTAAATTTTCTCATGACTTCAGGATTTGGTACTTTAAGGATTTCACTCTTTCACTTTTGTTCGATATGATCTAGTATAATTTGTTCTCGGGGAAATGAACCCACAAGAATTTAAACGCATCCTAGGGAATCGAACCCGTAGGAATCAACACACGTCCTGGGGAATCGAACCCGCAGGAAAACAAACAATCGCCCTTGGGGAATCGAACCCGCAAGAACTCAAATACATCCTAGGGAATTGAACCCATAGGAATCAACACACATCCTGGGGAATCGAACCCGCAGGAAAACAAACGATCGCCCTTGGGGAATCGAACTCGCAAGAACTCAAATACATCCTAGGGAATTGAACCCATAGGAATCAACACACATCCTGGGGAATCGAACCCGCAGGAAAACAAATAATCGTCCTTGGGGAATCAAACCCGCAAGGTAAGAACACATTTCGCAAGTTTCACAAGTTTCTCAAAATATAACTTACACAAGTCGCTGTCTTACTCCATAAATATTTAAAAATTCATTTTAAGTCCGAAAATTCTGAAATTTCACCGGTAACTCGAAAACACAGAGACGAACAAGTTTTGTCTTTTAAGTTTCTCGATCCGGGTTAAGGAAACGAGTCAAAAATCAAGTCTTTCACATAAGTAGTGTGCTGTCAGGTTTCAGATTCGACACCGTTCGAAGATTCGACTTTTTAACATATCAAATGGACTCCAAAAATTCTGAAATTTTATATGCACATACTAGACATGATTTCCTACAACCTTTATTTAGATTGTAAAGATCAAGTCGGCCTAGAAAATATAGAACCATGCTCATCAAGTTCAAACCATTGCACTGTCAGATTTCGCAAAAAGGTTTTAGATCACAGTTTATGTTCGGATCAATTTGGGGTAGCAAACGATGATGAAAATCATTGAAATTTTTACACAACATATTTTAATGTGTTAGGATCAAAAGTCTAGTTTTGAGTTTTTCGGTTTGAACTCTTGAAGTATTTGGTCCGATTTCAAATCTGTCATAGTTTCAAGTTCGACTTTTAGGGCAGGTTCATTGGAGGCCATTTTCGGATATCAAACACAATGAAAAATTATGAAAATTTTACACGAACTATATCTATGTCTTAGAAACGTTTTTAATGTTTTGAGTTTTTCCATTTGAGCAGTTTTAGGGGCTCAAAAAATTCGCACCAAATCGCTGCGCCGGGGGTTTTTCGTGCTGACAGATTTTTGAGTTTCTAAATCTCTATGTTTGGTTGCATTTTAAGTCACCCAAAACCAAGTAAGCATTAACTTACAGTGGGGATGATGTCTAGGAGGTCACGGGGTCGTCCGGAATCCACGGAATGTCACGAACGAATCTCCTCAAGTCGGTTTCCTCTTCCAACGTCCACGAACCGACTCGGCAAGTAAAAATCCTTAGTTAGATTCGATTTTTGGATTTCAAAAGGTGTAGATAAACTCAAAAACTACTTACCAACATCCAAGGGGTCTGTCTTCTCCTTCTCAAGTCCTTTTTGTTCGGATTTCGTCGTCGGAACTTCAAGAACACAAGGGATTTCGGGGTTTTCGACTTTTGGGAGGAGTTTGAGAGAATGTGAGGAGAAGAGGGCTGCTTTAGGGTTGTGTGTGTCGAATTTAGGGCTAGGGAGCAGTCTAAGGTCGTCCCCCATATCCTTCCATAGCCCGGGATTGAGTTTCCATCGTCGGGGGTCGAAAATATGGCAAGAAGATCGTTGGAACGTGTTGTTGCCGTTTTTCTGGGGGGGTCACGCGGTCATGGCGCGCTCATAGGCTAAACGCCGCGTGGCCAGCGCGCAGCCTCCGCCTGGACCTCGGTCCGGGCGGGTCCGTGCGATCCGATCGGGCCTTTTCTCCTCTCTTTCGGACTTCTGTGCTCCTACGTTTTCGGGCTCGATTTTTCGGGTTATTCTCGGATTATAAATTCTTATCTTAAATTAATCTCCTCTCGAATTAATCCCGTACTCGAAAGCTTGAGTCCGTCGCGTTTGGATTCGTCGGCTTCTAATTCGTCGTCTTTTGACTCCCGTGCAACAATTTATCTAATTAAATTATTTCCGACTTCACGGGTTCCTGGAATTAAAATTCTTTTCTTTCTTAAATTTATTTCCAATTCTTTTGGGTTTAATCCATGGAATATCTTTGGGCTTCCTTTCCCTCTTTTATTCCATTTTAAATTTTTGAATCTATCGGCATTTCATTTCCGAGCAATAATTTACTCTGCTAAATTATTTTCTTTTTTTCTCGGAGATATTTCGACCTTGATTGGATTAAGGAATAAATTTTATTCCTTTGGACGTCGATAAAAATCCCGGGTATTACAGTCTACCCCCTTAAGAATCAACTTCGTCCTCGAAGTTGTGTTTCGGCTTTTCTCGCGCTAAGAGTTAGGGTCCTTATGTTTACTGTATTGTTTTGTGACATTGTGCTATTCTTTGAGTGTGTGATTGTATCATTGTGTGTTGTCGTCTGATATTTTTTGAAATCGTTTGTTGGATATTGTTTGGATTATTTTATTATATCGTTTGACTGAACCCAGAATTGAAATTTCCAAGTTGCCTACGTACCCGGTGAAGGGATCAAGTCATTACGTAGTTCAAAACTGTTTGAATTTGTTTATTTGAAATACAAAATATTCGGATTAGAATATTCAGGTCGTTACATCCTCCCCCCCTTAAGATTACAGTTATGTCCCCATAACTGCCTATGTATTATTCGCAAACAGGTTCGGGTATCGTTGCTTATGATCCTTCCTCATTGAGCTGGCAAGTCAGCTTGATCGATGTCGTTCAATCGTCTTATGGCTCCTCTGGTTGAGGGTTTACCAAATCTAGCCTTTTCTCAATCCTCTCCTCACGAACATTGCATTCTCTAATCATGTGATCTTCCCCACCACATCTATAACAAGTCCCGCGCCTTGGGCATTCGCGCACCAGATGGGCTTGGTGGCACTGCGAGCAACGTGGTATGACTGTATGACGTATGCCGTTCCTCCCATAATTGAAACCTTTATTCTTATTCTCCTTAAAATTGCCATTGCTAATGTTTCGATTCTTTTTCTCAAACTCTTGCGAGTCCTTGCTCGACTCACCATTTTCTTTACGCTTCAGTTGCTGGACTCGATCAATTGCTACAGCTCGATCGTAAACCGTCTGCAGGTTTGTGAATTGTCCTACTACAAGTATCTCCCGGATACTAAGGTTCAGACCCATCTCGAATTTCTGAGCCTTGTCAGAGTCGGTTGGTACTATCCTCGTAGCAAATCGCACCAATTCCTTGAATTTGGTGTAGTACTCTTGTACTGTTTGCACTCCTTGTCTGAGGTTGATGAATTCCTCGTACTTCGCGGTCTTGGTGCTCAGTGGGTAAAATCTTTCCCTCAAGGCTTCCTTAAGTTCTTCCCAGGTGTAGGCTTCTTCGTCTTCCTCTGAATTCGTTCGAAGGTTTTGCCACCACTCATCGGCTTCGCCTCCTAAGTAGTAGGTCGCCACGTATATCTTCTCCTCATCAGGGCATTTGATAGCATTCAAGAGCTTATCAAAGGTACGGATCCAACTTTCCAACTTGGCCGGATCCTCTTGGCCGTCATAATGGGGCGGGTTGTAGGGGTTCATCAATGCCAAGTAGTTGACTTGGGCTACTGGCGGGGGTACTGCTGCTTGTGCCATATGCACCTCAGCATTTCCTAATGCTACAAGGACTTCTTCCACAATCCTTAGACGTTCTTCCATGTTGTTGGGTACAGGAGGTACTCGTTCTCCTAGGTTTTGAGGAGTCTCGTTATTGTTTGGCACGTTGGGGAGGTCAGCGTTAGTGCCGTTTGGACTTACCTTCCTTGGTTTTCTCCTAGGTGCCATTTCTCTGTTATTAAGTACGCGAAGATGAGTTTCTAAGTGATCAAGATCTAGGATTAAGGCAAAGTTAGTCTCTAGCAAGCGCTCCTAAGTCAAGGTCATGTCGAGTTCTAACGAATGTTTCTTAACATCGATAGTTCACATAAAGGAGTTAGAGTAAATATTTATGTATATATGCAATGCAATACAATCCCCCCGAAGCTAATGTATATTTTATCTATATCTATATTCCATGGATTTTAAAAATAAGTTTATTCCATGGAGGTAATATTTAAAATTTAAAGATAATAATAGATAAAAGTCTTGGGCCTCTATATTGTGCCAAAATAATAAACATTTGGGCTTTATTTAAAAATACAGGTATTGGGCCTTAAAACAATTGGGCTTAAAAAAAATTGAGCCCCCAATAGTAAGTATATAAAGTATTGGGCTAAAAATAATTTCTTGGGCTTCTTAAAAAAATATTTGGGCTTCTAAATTTTTTTTTTTGGCTAAAAATTTGGGCTTTAACTTCAAAATAATAATTGGGCTCTTTAAAATATATTACTAGTTTAGAAATAATAACTTTAAAAATAATAATACTTAAAAATAATAGTTTAAAAATATTCCGGGCTCTGATACCACTCTGTAGCACCCCGGATTTGATAACACAGGCCGGGATGTCACCGCCACACCTCCCAAGCAAGACACGACTTCATTCGAGCTCACTTGAAAGATGCAAGGCTAAGGGTATAAAATAATATTAAACAACCAAGTCCGGAAATACTTATATTTAAAAATAATAATCATCCATACACGCAGCAGAAATATAAGTTGTGCAGCGGAAATAAAGTATAAGGGCCGACATGGCCAAAACACGGGTTAAACAGGCCCGTTCATGCAAGTCGTAACTAAATGCAGGAATTTAAAATAGAGATTTCCCCAAATGTTCCCATGTATGCATATGATGATGCATAATCCTCATACTCTGAAAGAAAAAGGGGAAAAACGGTTTGGGTCAGCAAAACGTGCTGAGTAAGTTAACACCTAGCATGATTTAGGGGTTTCAAAGCCTTTAATTAAATTTAATAAAAACATGCTTGTAGGTAATACACAATTTAAGTTAATCATCCACTAATAAATAAATGGCATAATTTAAAACAAGGATTTCCACGTGATCATAATTCAACTTACATGGTAAAATAATTTGCAAGGAATAATCTAATCAATGTAAAATATTCAAGTCTCTAAATTTTCTCATGACTTCAGGATTTGGTACTTTAAGGATTTCACTCTTTCTCTTTTGTTCGATATGATCTAGTATAATTTGTTATCGGGGAAATGAACCCACAAGAATTTAAACGCATCCTAGGGAATCGAACCCGTAGGAATCAACACACGTCCTGGGGAATCGAACCCGCAGGAAAACAAAAAATCGCCCTTGGGGAATCGAACCCGCAAGAACTCAAATACATCCTAGGGAATTGAACCCATAGGAATCAACACACATCCTGGGGAATCGAACCCGCAGGAAAATAAACGACCGCCCTTGGGGAATCGAACCCGCAAGAACTCAAATACATCCTAGGGAATTGAACCCATAGGAATCAACACACATCCTGGGGAATCGAACCCGCAGGAAAACAAACAATCGTCCTTGGGGAATCAAACCCGCAAGGTAAGAACACATTTCGCAAGTTTCACAAGTTTCTCAAAATATAACTTACACAAGTCGTTGTCTTACTCCATAAATATTTAAAAATTCATTTTAAGTCCGAAAATTCTGAAATTTCACCAGTAACTCGAAAACACAGAGACGAACAAGTTTTGTCTTTTAAGTTTCTCGATCCGGGTTAAGGAAACGAGTCAAAAATCAAGTCTTTCACATAAGAAGTGTGCTGTCAGGTTTCAGATTCGACACCGTTCGAAGATTTGACTTTTTAACATATCAAATGGACTCCAAAAATTCTGAAATTTTATATGCACATACTAGGCATGATTTCCTACAACTTTCATTTAGATTGTAAAGATCAAATCGTAGTAGAAAATATAGAACCATGCTCATCAAGTTTGAACCATTGCACTGTCAGATTTCACAAAAAGGTTTTAGATCACAGTTTATGTTCGGATCGATTTGGGGTAGCAAACGATGATGAAAATCATTGAAATTTTTACACAACATATTTTAATGGTTAGGATCAAAAGTCTAATTTTGAGTTTTTCGGTTTGAACTCTTGAAGTAGGGGTTTTGGTCCGATTTCAAATCTGTCACAGTTTCAAGTTCGACTTTTAGAGCAGGTTTGTTGGAGGCCGTTTTCGGATAACAAAACACAATGAAAAATTATTAAAATTTTACACGAACTAGATCTATGTCTTAGGAATGTTTTTCATGTTTTGAGTTTTTCCGTTTGAGCAGTTTTAGGGGCTCGAAAAATTCGCCCCAAATCGCTGCGCCGGGGGTTTTTCGTGTTGACAGATTTTAGAGTTTCTAAATCTCTATGTTTGGTTGCATTTTAAGTCACCCAAAACCAAGTAAGCATTAACTTACAGTGGGGATGATGTCTAGGAGGTCACGGGGTCATCCAGAATCCACGGAATGTCACGAACGAATCTCCTCAAATCGGTTTCCTCTTCCAACGTCCACGAACCGACACCGCAAGTAAAAATCCTTTCCAACGTCCACGAACCGACTTCGCAAGTAAAAATCCTTAGTTAGATTCGATTTTTGGATTTCAAAAGGTGTAGATAAACTCAAAAACTACTTACCAACGTCCAAGGGGTCTGTCTTCTCCTTCTCAAGTCCTTCTTGTTCGGATTTCGTCGTCGGAACTTCAAGAACACAAGGGATTTCGGGGTTTTCGACTTTTGGGAGGAGTTTGAGAGAATGTGAGGAGAAGAGGGCTGCTCTAGGGTTGTGTGTGTCGAATTTAGGGCTAGGGAGCAGTCTAAGGTCGTCCCCCATATCCTTCCATAGCCCAGGATTGAGTTTCCATCGTCGGGGGTCGAAAATATGGCAAGAAGATCGTCGGAACGCGTTGTTGCCGTTTTTCTGGGGGGTCACGCGGTCATGGCGTGCTCATAGGCTAAACGCCGCGCGGCCTCCGCCAGGACCTCGGTCCGGGCGGGTCCGTGCGATCCGATTGGGCCTTTTCTCCTCTCTTTCGGACTTCTGTGCTCCTACGTTTTCGGGCTCGATTTTTCGGGTCATTCTCGGATTATAAATTCTTATCTTAAATTAATCTCGTCTCGAATTAATCCCGTACTCGAAATCTTGAGTCCGTCGCGTTTGGATTCGTCGGCTTCTAATTCGTCGTCTTTTGACTCCCGTGCAACAATTTATCTAATTAAATTATTTCCGACTTCACGGGTTCCTGGAATTAAAATTCTTTTCTTTCTTAAATTTAATTTCAATTCTTTTGGGTTTAATCCATGGAATATCTTCGGGCTTCCTTTCCCTCTTTTATTCCATTTTAAATTTCTTAATCTATCGGCGTTTCATTTCCGAGCAATAATTTACTCTGCTAAATTATTTTCTTTTTTTCTCGGAGATATTTCGACCTTGATTGGATTACAGATTCATTTGGACGTCGATAAAAATCCCGGGTATTACAGATTCACCCGCGTTTGTAACAGAATGGCACCACGGGGACGACCGTGAAACCAACCTATCACACCAACCAATAATGAAGTGCCACAACACCATGTAAGCCGACCAGAAGGGGTTAAATCTGGCGATTAGAGAGGTGATCACTGGGGTACACTACCCCGACTTGCAAGCCGTGTAAGATGTCGTGGCAGTGGCACGGGTACAGCTGTTGAAGAGGAGAATGAGTGGGGAATCCAGCCGAGGTCCTCAGGATAAAAGGAATACGGACAACAGGAATGAGGACAACGCGAGGAGGAATGATTATCGAGGAGGACCAAATAGGCCACAACAGGCAAACAATGGGGGAAACAACGGGAGGATTTTCAACCAAGGAGGTCATGTGCCACCATGTCCAAGGTGTGGCAGACCTCATCTGGCGAGGGGATGCCCTCAGCGGGATGCGTGTTTCCGGTGTGGTTGGATTGACCATCAGAGGCGTGTGTGCCGAACTAGGATTGATAATATCACCAAGAGGGAGGATTTGGTTACGGGACAGACACAACCTCGTAATAAAAATGGTCGGAATGGCAACAATCAGGGGTACCGACCCCCTCAAAATCAGAATCCCAATCAGAACCATCGCCCTCTACAGAATCAGAACCCGCATTAGCAGCAAAATCAGAACATGAATCAGAATCAGCAGGGCAACCAAGGACGCCCTATGGGACGACTCAATGTGATAAACCAAGCAGACGTGCCTGCGCAAGGAGAAGTGATGGCAGGTACATTTCATGTTCTAAGTCCACCCCTTAAAGTTTTTTTTTTTGAGCTAGTTGTTCAATTATAACATCACCAGTCTTGCCTGAGTTAGATCTACCTATGTAATATCCAAGACTTTTGATAATAGGAAATGGAATTAAATTCGAAGAACAAGGGAATATTAATTCCAAGAACCGTGGAGTCGAAAATGATTTAAATGAATAAATCATTGCACGGGAATCGAAAGACGACGAATTCGACGCAGACGAATTTGAATTCAATGGATTCAAGATTTTGAATATGAAATCAATTAGAGGCGAAATAAATTTAGGATAGGAATCGTAATGTGAGAATGACCCGGAAAATCGAGCCCGAAAGCGTAGGAGGATAGAAACCCGAACGAGAGGAGGAAAGGCCCGACGGATCGCACGGCCCGGCCCACAACACAAACCCTACCGAGAGCCGCGCGGTGGCCGTGCCGTCTGGACGTTTCCCGCGTCGTGACCGCGACACACCACAGTGGACGATCAACTTTCGATTTTCGACGATTTCTTACCTTATTTTTGACCCCCGACTTTTGTAACTAAATCCCGGGCGAGGGAAAGAGTATATGGACGGATTGTGGAGTCTTGGGACTCATTTATCTCGTCCAAGACAAACCTTAGCAGCCTCCATTCTCTCCAAACTCCCTCCAAACTTCTTCCAAAACCCGAAATAACCAAGTTTGTGCTTTCCGATCACTTTCCGGCGACGAAAATCGATCAATGAGGCGTGGAAAACAAGAACTCTAGTATTCCAGATTGTGATAAGTCGTTCATGGGTTTTCGTTTAACCTTTCGAACCCGAAAATTCGATGTAACTCTAGATTTCTTCTTTCGATTCGAATTCGTGGCCAAAGTTGGATGATTCGTGTTGAGGAGATCCGTTCGTGACAAATCTTAGAGCCCGGACAACCCCGAGACCTTTTAGGGTGAAAATCAAGTAAGATAATGCCTTACATATCAATATTGGTGGCTTAGAACCGTTCGAAACATTAATTTTAATCACAACACTAAAATCGGACATAAACGATTCAATCTTTACGCGTTTTATGAGATTGGCCAAAAACCCTATTTCGAGAATCCGAAACGAAAAACTCCGAACCAGAGATTTGTTCCTAACATCTTAATCTAGGTTGTGTCAAAATGTCATGCATTTTCATTAATATTTGAAACCCCAAACTGCGTCGAACATTTTCTGTGATGCATGAACTTTTCGAAAATCATGACAGTTTACATGGTCGAACTTGATGTGCGTTTATCTATCACTTGTGGTCAAAACTAATCTTTGGTGTAAACATAAAAGTTGTAGAAAATTTCTTGAGATCATGCCTATAAAATTCCGTACATTTTCATTAACGTTTGGATAGTCCGAACCCGTTTTGAATACACTGTATCGTTGAAGAAAAAGTTGACAGATTTTAAGTTCGAACTTAGTGGATTAATCTGACTTAATCCGTAATGAATTTGCATAATATGTCTCTAATAAAACTTGTTTATTTTGGTGTTTTTTAAGTGCCTGTAAAATTTCATAAATTTTGTTGCTCGTTTGCTATGTCAAAAAACTCTTTTGAAAATCAGTGCGCTGTTTTAGAAAAGTTGGCAGATTTTATATCTTGCAAAGATTGTGAAATTTCACTTGTTTCCTCATCTAGTTTCGAAAAACGTAAAACATAAAAGTTGTTCGTTAGCGTGGTTTTGAGCTACTGTAAACATTTCAAGTCGATTGCCTTTGAAATGAATTTTTAAACTGAGATAGCGTAAACTGTGGCAATGACTTTGGTTGATATGTTGAAAAACTCGACTTTTAAAAACACACGATTTGTGAGCTATGTCTAAACAATAAAAACGTTTTCAAAAACCCTATAACCTAGGTTGAGCTTACTATGCAGGGGGTGAGTGCTCAATAGAGTGCCCCTCTAGCTTTTCGCTTCGTGCCTAGGCGGACGAGGGTGACCTATGTAGTGGGTGAGTGCTCGATGGAGTGCCCCTCTAGCTTTTCGCTTGATGCCTAAGATGGACGAGGGTGACCTACGTTGGGGGTGAGTGCTCTGCAGGGTGCCCCCCTAGCTTTTCGCTTCGTGCCAAAACGGCCGAGGGTGAATGTTATGAAAAATTGAGCCAAAACAGCCAATGAAAACTATTCTACACTCTCGTGTGTATCCGTATGGATTACTCGAGGCTTCAGAGTGGTACTGTGTATGGCGTGATAAGCGGGTTGCTTCGGCAATTTTCTGAAATTTGACATATGAGAAATGCGATACTTGAGAAATGAAAAATTTACGAAATTGGCTGCGGCCACCGGATTGCCGACTAAATGAAATATTGTTGAGATTGTGGCTTAACGGGGAAAACTTAAAGACTTAGATTGTTATGTCGTTACTTATGCATTTAAATTATGTTTTTAATTTTATGCCTATGACTTAGTTTATCATTTTTAAATTTGATTTAGCTATGACAAAATGTGAATTAAATTATTGTCTTTTAATTAGCCAAATTACATGTTTTGATATGCATGCTTTAAAATGGGTTTTTAATTACTAAATTTTAAAACCCCTTTATTGCTACGTTAGGGATTGTCTTACTCAGTATTCTATATATTGATAAAACCAGTTGTTTATTTTTCTATTACAGAGTACGGAGCATGATCATGCATTGGGGAATCATTTTGGACATTTACTTAATTATTTTACATGACTTGCATACGGGCTTGTGTAACCCGACGTTTTGGCCATGTTAGCCCTATTTATATTTCCGCTGCTATATCTATATTTAAATATTACATTCCGCTGCAACATTAGATTATACTATGTAATGATTTTTGCCATATATATTATTAAATGGGCTGTTTGAGATGTTTTAAATTTTGAAATACCTTTAGCCTTGCATCTCTCTAGCAAGCTCGAAGAAGTCGTGTCTTGCTAGGGAGGTGTGGCGGTGACATCCCGGTCTGGGTGATCAAATCTGGGGTGTTACAAGTTGGTATCAGAGCCCGGAATATTTTTAAAGCCATTATTATTATTTTTAAACTAGTATTATTTTTAAACCAATTATTTTTAAAACCGTTATTATTTTAAAACTATTATTTTTTAGCCCAAAATTTTTCTAGCCCAATATTTAATTATTATGTTGGCTCAAATATTTTGGCCCAATACCCATGTTTTTACTTAAGCCCAAATAATTTATTATTTTTGGCCCAATATAGTGGCCCAAACATTTTACCCTTATTCTTTTAAAATCTATCCATGGAGTAAATTTATTTTTAGCCCCATGGATAATTAAATAAATGCATTACATAGCTTAAATTTTGTTGGGGGGTTTGCATATGCATATGCATACATAAATATTTGTGTTAAACTTTTTATGTGAATCGGTTGTGTTACATAACATTCTCACTCTAGTGTTCGACTTGACGTTGAGTCTTGACTTAGAAGCGTTAGCTTGAGACTAATGGTGCCTTAGTTTTAGATCTTGATCGTCTATGCTTAGCATGCACATAACTATTCTCTGCCTTTTTCCATAGATCCTCACCTAGACGATATATTATGACTTGTCGAGAAATCTAACGATGAAAACGATGAATGCGTACATGGACTCCCAACAGAATATACGATACTTTAAACACTGCATAGCTCAACTCGAAGTTGACCTACAACACATCTGGAATTTAAGAGCGGCTGGCTGTGAACGCATAAAGAACCTATAGACCCAAGTTAAAAAACTTACCAAACGAAATGAAGAAATGATAGATAGGGTCGAAGCCCAACGAGGAAGACCCTACCAACGAGGCTTAGGGAGATTGAAGATTTTTAAACGCTATCTATCTACCTTTGTCTAGTTATTCCTTTCCGAGAAATAGAAGCACTATCTCACCTCCTATCTCTGTACGAAAATTCCTTATATGGAGAAATAAAATGCAAGTCCCTATCTATTATTACAACACTCTTATTAATCCAAACATCTTAAATTCTTACTAAAGCCCCGAACCCTTGACCCTAAATCCAAAAAAAAAAAATGAACAGTCGCATGTTCTTAAGAAAAAGTGAACATTATCAACTCGGCGTAAACCTACGCCAAGGGGATTGATTTACAAAATTCCAACAAGTGAACATTATCAACTCCAAAACAACTCCTATTAACACCATTTGATTCAGTAAATTAATATTTTTTTTCCAACACTCTATTAAATCCTTAGAATCAAATACTTGTGCGTTGTGACAGAATGGCACCTAGGGGAAGACCAAGGAAGGTAATCCCTAACAATATTGACGCTGACCTCCCCAACGTACCTAACAAAAATGAGATTCCTCATAACATAGGAGAACGGGCGCCTCCTATTCCCAAAAACATGGACGAACGTTTAAGGACTGTAGAAGAAGTACTCATAGTTTTGGGAAACGCCAATGTATATAGGGCACAAGCGGCAATACCTCCGCCAGTAGCTCGAAACAACTATCTAGCTTTGGTGAATCTTTATCAACCACCAAACTATGATGGGGAGGAAGATACCGCCAAACTAGAGGGGTGGATCCGTACATTCGATAAACTCTTAAACGTTATCAAATGCCCTAATGAGGAAAAGATACACGTAGCAACTTACTACTTAGGAGGTGAAGCCGATGAGTGGTGGCAAAACCTCCAGGGGAAATTAGAGGAAGACGAGGAACTCTATACTTGGGAGGAGTTTAAGGAAGTTTTGAGGGAGAGGTTCTACCCGTTAAGCACAAAAGCTGCGAAGTACGAGGCATTCATCAACCTAAGGCAAGGCGCACAGACAGTGCAAGAGTACTACACCAAATTCAAGGAGCTAGTACGATTTGCTACGAGGCTAGTACCAACTCACTCTGACAAGGCTAAAAAATTTGAGATGGGATTAAACCTGGCCATTAGGGAAGTGATCACGGGTGTGCACTACTCTAACTTACAAGTTGTTTATGATCGTGTGGTAGCGGTTGCACGAGTTCAAGGACTGAAGCAGAAGGCGATAGGTGAGACTAGCCAAGGTCCCCAAGGACAAGACAAGTGAGGTAAGGACTGCGGAGCTGATAATGACTTGGGTAGGAATAACCTTTGCGAAGGCCCAAAAGGACCAGCCCAAGGCAACGATGGAGGCAACAATAGAAGGATTTTCAACCGTAAAGGCTACGTACCCTGATGCCCAAGCTGTAACCAACCTCATCTAGTGAGGGGATGCCCTCAACCTGACACATGCTTCCGATGTGGTCGACATGGACATCGGATGAAAGAGTGTCGAACCCAGATTAAGAATATAACCAAAAGAGAGAATCTGGTCACTGGACCTGACTAGCCACAGAACCCAGACGATTGAAACGGCAACAACCAAGGGCATCGATCCCCTCAGAATCAAGACCAAAACCCTGTAACACCCGGGGAAAAATAAATTCAAATTGTTTTGAACTACGTCATGACTTGATCCCTTCACAGGGTACGTAGGCAGCTTGGAACTAATTTCTAAGTTCAGTCACGAAATAAATCACGAAATAGATCACAAGGACGATAGGAGGAGTTGGAGCCAATTTAGACTAGGCCAATTAGGACACGGAAATGTTGCGAGCGATAAGCCGGACTCGTAACGAGTTTAAGGAAAAGATTCCGAACCGGAGATGACCCAAGGAATCGAGCTAACACGTAGAAAACCGATAGGGGAAAGCAAGGAAAGACCCGACAGAACACGCGACAGCCGAACCGGCCGGTCCGGCCGGCCCGCGCCCTCCGCGCGCCGCCGCGCGGCCACCACACGGACGGAGGTGTCGCGACTCCAGGGCAGTCACGCGTGCTCCGCGCGGACAAAGGCCTATGTGCGCGTCACCAGCGCGCCTGAGGTGCAGGAGGTGTAAACTTTCCTTCCATGGCGATTTTCTTGCCAAAATTAACACCCCCTTCGATGGTAATCGGATCTCAGCCTTGGGGAAGGCTTAAGAATACCCTAGGGGCGCCCCAAACCCTAAAGTTTCAGAAAACACTTCCTACCCTCCCTCAATTCCCTCTCCAAGTTCAAAACTCCTTCGACACCACTTTCCGGCGAGTATTCCGGCGACGACGGGACGACCGGGACAAGCCCCTGCCCTCTAGACTCTTGGTAAGCTATTGTACAAAGTTTCAATTCGTCCATAGATCTCAAAAACTCATATTCTAACCCTTTTTCCTTACTACGATTTCCCGTCGGAAAACGAACAAAAAGCGATTGGAGAATTTGGCCGTTCGTCGTGACCCTAGGACGTCCGGAAACCCAATCCAGCGACCCTATTCTCTAACTAAGTAAGTTAAAACCTTACTCACAAATTTTCGTGGTTGTTTGTTGTTTAAATCTCGAGATATAGGCTTGTAACAAAAATCGGTTTTCAAAAACCCTATTTTCGTCCAATTTTAAAGACTCGCCTAAAACTCGACCTTCGGGAATTCAAACCGAAAATTTTTCAACATAAAAGTTGTTCCTAACACCTTTATCTATCTTGTGTCCAAATTTCAGCCGTTGACATTAAGATTTGCTATCCCAAATCACGCCATAAACTTTCTGTGTCGACCCGAACGTTTTAAAACTGAGACAGATTTCCATATTCAACTTGATGCATGTTTTTCACCCATTTTTCGAATGATTTAACCTTGCATTCCTTAACAAAAGTTATAGATAATTGTGTCTAGATTATGCATATAAAATTTCACGGATTTTGGTGTTCATTTGATATGCCAAACGGCCGAATTTTCAGAACTGCTTTAAAATTGTTTTAAGGGCCGCGAGTATGCAGTGAGTTGTGATCGATTTTTGAGTACCAAGAATTCATTATTTCCAAATTCTTAAAACATGAAAGTTGTTCCTTAATGTGTTTTGTAGCTACTGTAAAAATTTCGCATCGATTGGTTTTGAAATGAATTTTTAATCGGCGTTGCACGAACCTGTGACGAAAACAGTTTTTAAGACAGAAATTACTCCTTGCAATGAACTCAAATTTCGACTCACTTCGGAACCTTATTTCCAAAAACTTAAAACATGAAAGTTGTTCGTGTTTGTGATTTTGAACTACTGTAAAAATTTCAGAATTTTTGGTGTAAAGACGAATTTTTAATTAAGAAAGGCGTAAACTGCCTCGAATAGGATTTTTCGAACTTGAGAAAAACTCGAACTATGAAAACGCGATGTCGATCATTTGATAACTTTGAAATACGAACTTTCGAAAAATCCCGTTCACTAGGCTGAGCCGATCTTCATACTATCATTATCTTTGAGACTGCCTCGTTAGTGGTCTCCTTACTATCTGAGATTGCCTCGTTAGTGATCTCGCGCGATGTATTTTGGATCGCCTCGTTAGTGGTCCTACTATCTTTTTGGATCGCCTCGTTAGTGGTCCTACTATCTTTGAGACTGCCTCGTTAGTGGTCTCCCCTTGTTGGACTGCCTCGTTAGTGGTCCTATGTTGAGATTGCCTCGTTAGTGATCTCTCGGTATGGTGTCCTCTTCTTAGTCTACGGGATGAAAAGTAAAAGACTTGTGTGAATGTTTCATTATGCTTAAATCGTATTTATCATGCTTTTAAATTATGTATTTAAAATTATGCTTCTTAAATTATGCTTTAAATTACGCTTTTAAAATTTAGTCATTTAATCATGTTTTTCCGCTGCTAATGAATTATGTATTTTTAAATTCTCGTACGGTAAGCGAAATCTTTAGTTTAAACACTTGTAACCCCTTTTATTTGTTAGTTAGGGATTAACTTACTCAGTATATTTTTATACTGACAACCGTTGTCATTTTTCTTTTACAGAGTATGCCGAGTGACGCATACGCATACACTTGGGGGAATTATTTATGAACATTTTCGCTTTCTGCATCGTATTACTGTTTACCGGGTCTGTTGAACCCGAGGTTTTGGCCGTGTTGGTCGTGATTACATTTCCGCTGCATTTACCTTATCCATGCATGATGATTTTTACTACCGTACTTGATTAAAGTATTATTGGATTCCGGATTCATTGTTGAATATTTTAAAACTTTGCATACCCATAAGCCTTGCACCTCCTTAGCGAGCTCGGGGATCCGTGTCTTGCTAGGGTGATGCGGCGGTGACACCTCGGCCTGGGTTATCAAATCCGGGGTGTTACAAGTTGGTATCAGAGCCCGGAAAATTTTTAAAAGCTATTACTATTATTTTTAAACCATTATTTCTAAAACCCAAGTATTATTTTTAAATTATTTATTTTGACTACTAGTGTTGTTTTTAGCCCAAAAGTTTATTTCTCTTTTTCATAAGCCCAAAATCTTGGCCAAAGAAAAATTAAATTTTGGCCCACTATAGAGGCCCAACCTTTAGCAATTTATTTTAAACATACGAATAAACTAAATTTTAATGGGGAAGGGACTTGCACTTGCATGTTGCATATCGGTTTAAATTCGTGCATATCTTAACTTTGCCTGAAAAATGTCTAACTCTAACCTCCCTTGTTGACATTAGATTACTGAACCAAAAAAAAAAATAAATAAAAATAAATAAATAAATCTTACCTAAGTTCCAGCAGCAACCTCTACAACAAACCCCAATAAATTGATACCTATTAAAAGACTAATCTTCGTTCAATAAATTTTTCCCCTACAAGCAGCTATTTATTTAACATATAAACTCTACCCCGTATATCTTATCACACTAGTTTACCTAAGTTCCTTGAAGCGGTTTAGTCAAGCAACGACGTAGGTATTGTTGGGCAATCCACACACATGCAGATACGATAGGAAGGTAACAGTAAATCCAGAGCATCTCAAACCATAAAATGGACAGAACAATTAAACCATAGTTCTAAAACAACAGTAAACCACTAACACATGTCAAACACCTAACTAAGCAATAACATGACGAAAATATAAGACACGAATTCCAGACAACAGCAACGACCTCATAAGGAGGAAACGAAACAAAGTACGTCTAATGCAAAACTTAAACAAAAACACGAAACCAAAAGGGGACATCACTGATCGGGAGGCGGGAACTGCCGGCGCATGTAGTCGTCCATCTGCCGCACATAGGCGTACATGTCGGACATGGTGGCCTGCTGCTGAGCCTGCCTCGTAGCAAACGAGTCCATACGGGTCTGATAGAAGTCCAACCTAGCGTCGAGGGCGTCATAACGAGCCTGCCCAGCTGCAAACCCGGCGTCCATACTGACCCGCATCTCCTGCATCATCTGCAGCATCTGAGTCATCTCCTGCCCCTGAGGTGCCGCAACAGGAGGTGGAACTACTGGAGGAGGGGGTGGCTGCTCTGGTGGTACAACAAGGATCAGGCCGCCGTCATCAGGCTGCGGGCGAAGTACAGCACGGGGAGCCCCACGACGTAAGGCGCTACGCCGGTCAGCATAAGTCGGGATACGGTAGCAACGACCTGGTGCTAGGTCGTACGGGTCTGTCTCCGGTGTAGTGCGAATCCCCTGCGCCGCGCACAACCCACAGATGAGGTGAACGTGGGTAATCACCCTACTCCCTCGTCCTCTCCGCATACCCCACAAGTTGTCCTCGATGCAAGCTCCTACATTCACCCTACCGTCTCGCGCGATGAAGCAAATGGTCTCGTAGACGTGATCCAGGACAATGTGGCTCTGAGTGATCGGCCGGACACGCCCTAACCACAGCTGAGCAAGCTCTCGCCAAGGGGAGTCCATCGTCGTCAAACGAAGCTCATGACTGTGCTCGAGCTGAGGAGGCACTATGGTGCATAAGGTGTTCCACGCAGGAGCAAGAACACGTCCCTCAGGCTGTGGCCGGAATACGCCATCGTCGGGCAAGCCATAATAGACATTGATCGCCCGAGCACTGAAGTCGAGATAGCGACCACGGACCCATACCCGGGATAGATCGTCACCCTCCCCGAGACCGCCAATGTTGGCAATAACCTCCATAGCCAAATAACCGGAGGCGACGCCCTCGGGGTGACGTGCCAGACCGGTCCACTGCAGATACTCCAAGACTGCGCTAACCCTGTCATCGCCCATATGAAGAGGATATATGCCTCTCTCAGGGACGTAAGCCCTGTTTCGACGAAGCTCGTCGAAATAAAAGTCCTGGGCAGCCTTCGTCCTAAACCGGAACCTGTCGTGCCGGTGAGGACGCACCTCGTCCGGAAGACCCCTGAGTCGCGGGCCCCGCTGCTCCTCGTCCTCCTCTGACTCGCTCTCGTCAAAATCAGGCATCGCCGGAGCGGCATGACTGGGGCCAGCCTCATCAGCAACTCGTCTCCTAGTCCTCGGAGGACACATGAGAGACGCCAAAACGACCCACAAAAAGAGCAACATCCTGCAAGTTACCAAATACCAATTATAAGACTAAGTCCCACACAAAAGTCAAGCGAAAATACGTAAAGGGCATCAATATACGCTTCCAACGCTAATGTACAGTAAGAACAACAAATCCTACCGTTGGCTAAGACCAACCAGGAGGTAATCTAGACAAAGGATATTCTCAAACTAGTGCCTAAACCCTTTGTGGCATTTCGTCGAACACGTTATGTGCGCAATAAATCAAAACCTAAGTTACTAACAACACACGGAAATTGCCCACCGAATGGAACAATCATTCTATTAACAACACAGCGCGTCCTACCGCACCAAACAACAGGGGAACGAACTAATAACCACACCCCAATAACAACCAAACATCATAGCCTTTCTAAGGATTCGAATTCAACAAGAATTTTCCAAAAACATAAACACGTTATAACATAAACATAGGCAAGGCAACAAGAGTAACAACAATTGCCACATACACTTGCTAATTTGCACAAATTAAGCCTAAAAGTCATAAACCCCCAATTTTTGTACACAAACCCTAATTTCCTAAATCTCTTCACAAATCAAGTCATTCAAGACATAAAAGTTGAAATTAGTAAGTGGGTTTAGTAGAATCGTACCTAGATGAGTGAAATTGAAGTCGAAATCAAGCAAACAGGAAGGTAACTCGCCGGATTTGGAGAGAATTGGGGGTGTGTTCTCGAATGGAAAATGGGGGAAGTGGCTCGCGCGGAGCGCGAGCCCTATTTTCTCGAGCAGGGGCAGCCGCGCGCTCGCCGCGCGCTGAGGCCCCATACCGCGCGGCCACCGCGCGGGACCCGGAGGGAGTTTTATTTTTCCTGTTCTGCTCAATCTCTTTTGCTATACGCTCCTCACTAAACCCGGACATACATTGACAGTGAAATACAACGACATGGGGCATCACCTGGCATTATTCCTGGCAAGGACAGCAGAATTGCCTCACGTCCTCCTTTCGCAGGACTACAGGAAACACTTGGGACGTAAGTACATAGGGGCCATAAGAATTCCGTAGGGAATAGAAAACCGCTTATTAACTGATGTCCCCACCCCAGTTGCTCGTATCCATAACGAGCTCCACGACCCCCAACTGAAGAAATATGCGCCTGACACGTCGCAGGTACCCCAACCGGACGTAATCGAATTGGATGATGACTTGACCTATGAAGAAACCCCGGTGCAAATACTCGACTACAAGGAAAGGGTGACAAGGAATAAAACTGTAAAGATGGTCAAGGTCCTGTGGTCCAACCACGAGACGGAAACGGCGACCTGGGAATTGGAAGCCGACATGAGGCAACGTTACCCTACCCTCTTCCAAGACGACCCGACCACAGTTATGAGGACATAACTGTATTCTTAAGGGGGGAGGATGTAACACCCGGGGAAAAACAAATTCAAATTGTTTTGAACTACGTCATGACTTGATCCCTTCACAGGGTACGTAGGCAGCTTGGAACTAATTTCTAAGTTCAGTCACGAAATAAATCACGAAATAGATCACAAGGACGATAGGAGGAGTTGGAGCCAATTTAGACTAGGCCAATTAGGACACGGAAATGTTGCGAGCGATAAGCCGGACTCGTAACAAGTTTAAGGAAAAGATTCCGAACCGGAGACGACCCAAGGAATCGAGCTAACACGTAGAAAACCGATAGGGGAAAGCAAGGAAAGACCCGACAGAACACGCGACAGCCGAATCGGCCGGTCCGGCCGGCCCGCGCCCTCCGCGCGCCGCCGCGCGGCCACCGCGCGGACGGAGGTGTCGCGACTCCAGGGCAGTCACGCGTGCTCCGCGCGGACAAAGGCCTATGTGCGCGTCACCAGCGCGCCAGAGGTGCAGGAGGTGTAAACTTTCCTTCCATGGCGATTTTCTTGCCAAAATTAACACCCCCTTCGATGGTAATCGGATCTCAGCCTTGGGGAAGGCTTAAGAATACCCTAGGGGCGCCCCAAACCCTAAAGTTTCAGAAAACACTTCCTACCCTCCCTCAATTCCCTCTCCAAGTTCAAAACTCCTTCGACACCACTTTCCGGCGAGTATTCCGGCGACAACGGGACGACCGGGACAAGCCCTTGCCCTCTAGACTCTTGGTAAGCTATTGTACAAAGTTTCAATTCGTCCATAGATCTCAGAAACTCATATTCTAACCCTTTTTCCTAACTACGATTTCCCGTCGGAAAACGAACAAAAAGCGATCGGAGAATTTGGCCGTTCGTCGTGACCCTAGGACGTCCGGAAACCCAATCCAGTGACCCTATTCTCTAACTAAGTAAGTTAAAACCTTACTCACAAATTTTCGCGGTTGTTTGTTGTTTAAATCTCGAGATATAGGCTTGTAACAAAAATCGGTTTTCAAAAACCCTATTTTCGTCCAATTTTAAAGACTCGCCTAAAACTTGACCTTCGGGAATTCAAACCGAAAATGTTTCAACATAAAAGTTGTTCCTAACACCTTTATCTATCTTGTGTCCAAATGTCAGCCGTTGACATTAAGTTTTGCTCTCCCAAATCACGCCGTAAACTTTCTGTGTCGACCCGAACGTTTTAAAACTGAGACAGATTTCCATATTCAACTTGATGCATGTTTTTCACCCATTTTTCGAATGATTTAACCTTGCATTCCTTAACAAAAGTTGTAGATAATTGTGTCTAGATTATGCATATAAAATTTCACGGATTTTGGTGTTCATTTGATATGCCAAACGGCCGAATGTTCAGAACTGCTTTAAAATTGTTTTAAGGGCCGCGAGTATGCAGTGAGTTGTGATCGATTTTTGAGTACCAAGAATTCATTATTTCCAAATTCTTAAAACATGAAAGTTGTTCCTTAATGTGTTTTGTAGCTACTGTAAAAATTTCGCATCGATTGGTTTTGAAATGAATTTTTAATCGGCGTTGCACGAACCTGTGACGAAAACAGTTTTTAAGACAGAAATTACTCCTTGCAATGAACTCAAATTTCGACTCACTTCGGAACCTTATTTCCAAAAACTTAAAACATGAAAGTTGTTTGTGTTTGTGATTTTGAACTACTGTAAAAATTTCAGAATTTTTGGTGTAAAGACGAATTTTTAATTAAGAAAGGCGTAAACTGCCTCGAATAGGATTTTTCGAACTTGAGAAAAACTCGAACTATGAAAACGCGATGTCGATCATTTGATAACTTTGAAATACGAACTTTCGAAAAATCCCGTTCACTAGGCTGAGCCGATCTTCATACTATCATTATCTTTGAGACTGCCTCGTTAGTGGTCTCCTTACTATCTGAGATTGCCTCGTTAGTGATCTCGCGCGCTGTATTTTGGATCGCCTCGTTAGTGGTCCTACTATCTTTTTGGATCGCCTCGTTAGTGGTCCTACTATCTTTGAGACTGCCTCGTTAGTGGTCTCCCCTTGTTGGACTGCCTCGTTAGTGGTCCTATGTTGAGATTGCCTCGTTAGTGATCTCGCGGTATGGTGTCCTCTTCTTAGTCTACGGGATGAAAAGTAAAAGACTTGTGTGAGTGTTTCATTATGCTTAAATCGTATTTATTATGCTTTTAAATTATGTATTTAAAATTATGCTTCTTAAATTATGCTTTAAATTACGCTTTTAAAATTTAGTCCTTTAATCATGTTTTTCCGCTGCTAATGAATTATGTATTTTTAAATTCTCGTACGGTAAGCGAAATCTTTAGTTTAAACACTTGTAACCCCTTTTATTTGTTAGTTAGGGATTAACTTACTCAGTATATTTTTATACTGACAACCGTTGTCATTTTTCTTTTACAGAGTATGTCGAGTGACGCATACGCATACACTTGGGGGGAATTATTTATGAACATTTTCGCTTTCTGCATCGTATTACTGTTTACCGGGTTTGTTTAACCCGAGGTTTTGGCCGTGTTGGCCGTGATTACATTTCCGCTGCATTTACCTTATCCATGCATGATGATTTTTACTACCGTACTTGATTAAAGTATTATTGGATTCCGGATTCATTGTTGAATATTTTAAAACTTTGCATACCCATAAGCCTTGCACCTCCTTAGCGAGCTCGGGGATCCGTGTCTTGCTAGGGTGATGCGGCGGTGACACCTCGGCCTGGGTTATCAAATCCGGGGTGTTACAAACCCGAACCTTCTTGAGAATAATGTATAGGCATTTATGGGGACATAACTGTAATCTTAAGGGGGGAGGATGTAACGACCCGAATATTTTGTATCCCAAATAAACAATTCGAATTTTTTTGTACTACGTAATGACTTGATCCCTTCACAGGGTACGTAGGCAACCTGAAAATTTCAATTCTGGGTTCAGTCAAACAATATAATAAAATAACACACACAATATCACGCAATAACACACAATAATATAATATCACAATATCACAAAAACGTAGTGAACGAAAGAACCTAAAGCGCAACTTCGGGGACGAAGTTGAATCTCAAGGGGGGTAGACTGTAATACCCGAGAATTTGTTCTTAAGGTCACAAGCAACCCTAGTATGACACGCAACTTTGGGGACGAATTTGATTCTTAAGGGGGGTAGACTGTAATACCCAAGACTTTTGATAATATAAAATGGAATTAAATTCGAAGAGCAAGAGAATTTTAATTCCAAGAACCGAGGAGTCGAAAATGATTTAAATAAATAAATCATTGCACGGGAATCGAAAAACGACGAATTCAACGCCGACGAATTTGAATTCAATGGATTCAAGAATTCGAATATGAAATCAATTAGAGACGAAATAAATTTAGGATAGGAATCGTAATCTGAGAATGACCCGGAAAACCGAGCCCGAAAACGTAGGAGGATAGAAACCCGAACGAAAGGAGAAAAGGCCCGGAGGATCGCATGGCCCGGCCCACGACGCAACCCTACCAAGATCCGAGCGGTGGCCGCGCGGCCTGGAGGTTTCCCGCGCCGTGACCGCGACACACCACAGTGGACGATCAACTTTCAGTTTTCGACGATTTCTTACCTTATTTTTGACCCCCGACTTTGGTAACTCAATCCCGGGCGAGGGAAAGAGTATATTGACGGATTGTGGAGTCTTGGAACTCATTTATCTCGTCCAAGAAAAACCCTAGCAGCCTCCATTCTCTCAAAACTTCTTCCAAAACCCGAAATCACCAAGTTCGTGCTTTTCGATCACTTTCCGATGATGAAAATCGATCAAGGAGGCATGGAGAACAAGAACTCTAGTATTCCAGATTGTGGTAAGTCGTTCATGGGTTTTCGGTTAACCTTTCGAACCCGAAAATTCGATGTAACTCTAGATTTCTTCTTTCGATTCGAATTCGTGGCCAAAGTTGGAAGATTCGTGTTGAGGAGATCCGTTCGTGACAAATCTTAGAGCCCGGGCGACCCCGAGACTGTTTAGGACGAAAATTAATTTAGATAATATCTTACATATCAATATTGGTGGCTTAGAACCGTTCGAAACATTAATTTTAATCACAACACTAAAATCGGATATAAAAGATTCAATCTTTACGCGTTTTCTGAGATTGGCCGAAAAACCCTGTTTCGAGAATCCGAAACGAAAAACTCCAAACTAGAGATTTATTCCCAACATCTTAATCTAGGTTGTGTCCAAATTATATGCATTTTCATTAAAATTTGATACCCCAAACTGGGTCGAACATTTTCTGTGATGCATGAACTTTTCGAAAATCATGACAGTTTACATGATCGAACTTGATGTGCGTTTATCTATCACTTGTTGTCAAAATTAATCTTTAGTGTAAACATAAATGTTGTAGATAAATGAATTGAGATCATGCCTGTAAATTTTCGTGCATTTTCATTAACATTTGGATAGTCAGAACCCGTTTTGAATACACTGTATCGTTGAAGAAAAAGTCGACAGATTTTAATTCCGAACTTAGTGGATTAATCTGACTTAGTCCGTAATGAATTTGCATAATATGTCTCTAATAAAACTTGTTTATTTTGGTGTCTTTTAAGTGCCTGTAAAATTTCATAAATTTTGTTGATCGTTTGCTATGTCAAAAACTCTTTCGAAAATCAGTGCGCTGTTTTAGAAAAGTTGGCAGATTTTATGTCTTGCAAAGATTGTGAAATTTCACTTGTTACCTCATCTAGTTTCGAAAAACGTAAAACATGAAAGTTGTTCGTTAGTGTGGTTTTGAGCTACTGTAAACATTTCAAGTCGATTGCCTTTGAAATGAATTTTTAAACTGAGATAAACTGTGGCAATGACTTTGGTTGATATGTTGAAAAACTCGACTTTTAAAAACACACGATTTGTGAGCTATGTCTAAACAATAAAAACATTTTCAAAAACCCTATAACCTAGGTTGAGCTTACTATGTAGGGGGTGTGTGCTCAATAGAATGCCCCTCTAGCTTTTCGCTTCGTGCCTAGACGGACGAGGGTGACCTATGTAGGGGGTGAGTGCTCGATGGAGTGCCCCTCTAGCTTTTTGTTTCGTGCCTAAGATGGACGAGGGTGAGCTACGTAGGGGGTGAGTGCTCTGCAGGGTGCCCTCTAGCTTTTCGCTTTGTGCAAAAACGGCCGAGGGTGAATGTTATGAAAATTGAGCCAAAACGGCCAATGAAAACTATTCTACATCGTGTGTATCCGTATGGATTACTCGAGGCTCCGGAGTGGTACTGCGTATGGCGTGATAAGCGGGTTGCTTCGGCAATTCTCTGAAATTTGACATATGAGAAATGCGATACTTGAGAAATGGAAAATTTACGAAATTGGCTGCGGCCGCGGATTGCCGGCTAAATGAAATATTGTTGAGATTGTGGCTTAACGGGGAAAACTAAAAGACTTAGATTGTTATGTCGTTACTTATGCATTTAAATTATGTTTAAATTTATGCATATGCCTTAATTTATCATTTTTAAATTTAATTTAGCTATAAGAAAATGTGAATTAAATTATTGTCTTTTAATTAGCCAAATTAAATGTTTTGATATGCATGCTTTAAAATGAGTTTTTAATTACTAAATTTTAAAATCCCTGTATTTGTACTTAAGGGATTGTCTTACTCAGTATTTTATATACTGATAAAACCCGTTGTTTATTCTTCTATTACAGAGCACGGAGCATGATCATGCATTGGGGAATCGTTTTGGACATTTACTTAATTATTTTACATGACTTGCATACGGCTTGTGTAACCTGACGTTTTGGCCATGTTGGCCCTGTTTATATTTCCGCTACTATATCTATATTTAAATATTACATTCCGCTGCAATATTAGATAATACTATGTAATGATTTTTGCCATATATATTATTGAATGGGTTGTTTGAGATGTTTTAAAATTTGAAATACCTTTAGCCTTGCATCTCTCTAGCAAGCTCGAAGAAGTCGTGTCTTGCTAGGGAGGTGTGGCGGTGGCATCCCGGCCTGGGTGATCAAATCCGGGGTGTTACAACCTAAGTGCGAGATAATTAGCTTAGGAATTCAACTACCTTCAGGAGAAGTAGTATCATGCTCTAAGCGTTACAACGGAATTCCTGTAGTGATCAAGAACGTAGAATTCTTTGCGAACTTAGTAGAATTTGACTTAAGGGACTTTGACGTTATACTGGGTATGGATTGGTTGTCCCAGTATAAAGCGATGATTGAATGCCAAAAGCAAAAGATCACCCTGTCAAACAGTAGGGGAAAGAGACTTATCTTTTACTCTCAACCCCCTAAGAGGAGCAACAAAATAGTTAGTGCCCTCAAATTGTGTAACTTGATGCGTAAGGGGTACGAGT
The DNA here is from genome assembly GCA_030278955.1 of Hygrophila difformis. NCBI lineage: Eukaryota > Viridiplantae > Streptophyta > Magnoliopsida > Lamiales > Acanthaceae > Hygrophila > Hygrophila difformis. The sequence continues at coordinate 42,924,045 of JAOANR010000007.1, read as the reverse complement.
TCTATGCATGCTACATTCACAACCTTGAGGCGGAAGAGAACAAGGTTGACAACATCCCAGTTGTAAGAGAATACCCAGATGTGTTTCCCGAAGGTGTTCCTGGCATGCCACCTGAGCGAGATTTTGAATTCACCATAGATCTCATTCCGGGAATAGAGCCTGTTTCAAAATCTCCGTACCGGATGGTGCCGTTAGAGATGAAGGAGTTGAAGGACCACCTCGAGGAACTGTTGGGAAAAGGGTACATAAGACCGAGTACTTCTCCATGGAGAGCACCAGTCTTATTTGTTAAGAGAAGGACAGAGGGCTACGACTTTGCATCGATTATAGGGAACTCAATCAGGTGACCGTCAAGAACAAGTATCCACTACCGAGGATTGAGGATCTATTCGATCAACTGAAGGGAGCTTCGGTGTTCTCGAAAATTAACTTGCGATCTGGTTATCACCAACTGAGAATCGCCGAGAAAGATATTCCGAAGACGGCGTTTCAAACTCCCTATGGCCACTACGAGTTCACAGTGTTATCATTTGGGTTAATAAATGCCCCTGCAATGTTCATGAATCTCATGAACAATGTGTTTAGAGAGTTATTGGATCAGTATGAAGTGGTGTTCATCGACGACATCCTGATCTACTCGAGGAGCGAGGAAGAGCATTCATAACATTTGCATCAAGTGTTAGGAATTTTGCACAAAAACCAACTCTACGGAAAGCTGTCCAAATGCGACTTTTGGTTAAAAGGAAGTAGCTTTCCTTGGACACGTAGTTTCCGCCAGTGGAGTTTCAGTAAATCCAGCGAAATTTCAGCAGTGACGGAGTGGATAGCGCCGACAAGTCCAACAGAAATAAGAAGTTTTCTTGGACTAGCTGGATATTATAGGCGATTTGTGAAGGACTTCTCAAAAATCGCACGTCCTTTAACCCAGCTGTTGAAGAAAGGAGTGAAGTACGAGTGGACTAGTGAGTGTGAGACTGCGTTTCAAGAGTTAAAGAAACGACTCACGACTACAGCCGTATTAGCACTACCATCAGAGAATGGTGATTTTGAGGTTTACTATAACACCCCGGATTTGATAACCCAGGCCGGGATGTCACCGCCACACCTCCCTAGCAAGACACGGATTCTCCGAGCTTGCTAAAGAGATGCAAGGCTATAGGTATTACAAAGAGATTTAAAAACAAGTCCGGAATTTATTTAAAAATAATAATAAGTATCATCCACACATATAGTAGTAATAATAACAACGGAAAATGTAAAGTGGGCCGACATGGCCAAAACTCGGGATTTACATGCTCGATATGCAAGTATCATAAAAAGTGATAAAACAATGTTTAATAATTCCATCCCCCAATGCACATGCTATGCATTATCTCCGTACTCTGAAAGAAAGAGAAAAACAACAATTTTATCAGTATATAAAATACTGAGTAAGTCGATCCTAACATAGCAATAAAGGGGTTTAATTAATTAATTAAGTTTACTCCTAGGCATGCATTCAAGAATATTCTATTTTCCAATTTAAAAATAAACAATTTAGTTATATATTTGAACATGCATTAAATTCATAAATAATAATTTCACATGTTATAAAATTCAAGACATAAATTTAAATGCGAAATTTAAAGACCAGAATAAATAAATAAATACATAAAAAGTATTAAATCTTTTAATTTTTCCCGTTGCGTCTCCGTTTCTCAATATTTACTGTAGCCAGTCATCCGGCGGCCGCAGCCATTTCGTATTTCACGTATTTCAAGTATTTCCAAGTATTTCACGATTGCATCGCAATCTCATCAAGTTTAGCCGGTCATCCGGCGGCCGCAACCGTATCTGCCATACCCAAAACACTCCGGAGCCTCGGGGAAATCCATACAGATAATCCCGAGAGTGTAGGCCATGTATCTCCCGCCGTTTGGCGTAATATCTCATCTAATTTCTCTCGTCCATTATAGGCCCGAAGAGAAAGGCTAAAGGGGCACCCTGCAGAGCACTCACCCTCCGCCAAGTATCTCATATGTTTCAATTTAGTGTAACGAGATTTTTCAAAAGTATAGATGTATCGTATTTCAAGGTCTCGACCGTTTGTTTCGAAATTTCAAATCTCTTCGATTTAAAATCATTTGGCGTGACAATTTACGCCTTTTTAATTTAAAAATTCATCTCAAGTCCAAAAATTCTGAAATTTTCAAGGTATATCAAAAACACCCTAACGAACAACTTTTATGTTTTAACAATTTCAAAATAAGTTGAGGAAACATGTCAGAAATCGAGTTTATTGCTCAACATCTACACTGTCAGGATTCAGGATTACCACAGTTTAGAAAATCGGCATTTTGACATACCAAATTGACTCCAAAAATTCTGACATTTTATATGCACATACTAGACATAATTATCTACAACTTTCATTTAGATTGAAAAGATCAATTCGGACTAGAAGATATAGAAACGGGCTCATCAAGTTCGGACATCAACACTGTCAGATTTTCGAAAATGTTTTTCAAGGCAGTTTATGTTCGGATCGTTTTGGGGTAGCAAACGTTGATGAAAATGGCTGAAATTTTTACACAACATAGATTGATGTGTTAGGAACAAAAGTCTAGTTTTGAGTTTCTCGGATTGGATTCTCAAAATATGAGTTTTAATCGGATTTCAGAAATTGCGCAAGATAGGGTTTTTAGGTTCGGTTTTTACGTTTCGTTACAACGTGACTAAATCGGGCGCCCCTAAGCCACCTGTATTGATATGAAAGGCATCAACTTACAGTAATGGTGTTCTTGAGTCGTCCTAGGGTCGCTCGGCTCGTCCAACGCTACTACGAACGGATCCTTGCCCACGTTCTCTTCCTCCTTCGGTCACGAACGTGTTTACGAGTCCAATATTCGAAAGTTATATTAAGTATTGGAGATAAAAACGAGAAAAGGAATCTGAGTACTCCTTACCAATGATCTAAGGGATGTGAACCTTGATCTACACGTTCCTACAGTCGTCGTTGGTCGTCGGGAGTCGCCGGAAGTTCGTCGGAAGTTCGTCGTAAGGGTGTTTTGGCTTGGGAGAGTTTGAGAGTGAATGGGAGGCTGTGGGTGGCTGACAATGGGGTGGAGATTAACCCTATGTCGTCCTAATACTCCTTCCCCCGTCCAAAATCTACTTTCCATCGTCGGGTGTTGTAATTTTGGCAAGAAATCGCCGAAAACGCGTGAATGGCCGGATTCTATGGTGCCACGCGGTGGTGGCGCGCTGGTAGGTCAAACACCGCGCGGCCAGCGCGCGGCCTCCGCCGGGACCTCGGTCCGGGCGGGTCCGTGCGATCCGATCCGTCGGGTCTTTTCCTCCTCTCTTTCGGGTTCCTATCCTTCCGTGTTTTCAGCTCGATTTTCCGGGATCTTTTCGGATTGTGATTTCTATCCTAATTTTATTCCGACTTAAATTGATTTCATGTTTGAAATCTTAAGTCCGTCGGTCTTGGGTTTTCTTTCGACTTCCGTACATTTTCGATTTTACGGTTTCTCGGAAACAAGACCTCTTTTCTCATCGGATTAACTTCTAATTTTATATCCTAAAATTAACGGGTATTACAATCTACCCCCCTTAAGAATCAACTTTGTCCTCAAAGTTGTGCTTTATCATCTCGCGAGTTCGGGAATTGTTTGATTCGGCGATTGTATTATTGTGTGTTGTTGTTTGTTATTATTTGACTGAACGCAGAATTGAAATTTCCAAGTTGCCTACGTACCCCATGAAGGGATCAAGTCATTACGTAGTTTGAAACAATTTGAATTTGTTTATTTAGGGTACAAAATATTCGGGCCATTACATCCTCCCCCTCTTAAGATTACAGTTATGTCCCCATAACTGTGATTGTATTGTCTTGGAATAGGGTCGGGTAACGTTCTTTCATGTCTGCTTCCAGTTCCCATGTTGCCGTCTTGGTTTCGTGGTTAGACCAAAGGACCTTGACCATCTTCACGGTCTTATTTCTTGTGACTCTCTCCTTCACGTCGAGTATTCGTACCGGGAATTCCTCGTAGCTCAGGTCATCATCCAATTCAATCTCTTCCGGTTGGAGTACATGGGTCGGATCGTGTATGCACTTTTTCAATTGTGAGACATGGAACACATCGAGGACACGAGCGAATTGTGGCGGCAATGCTAGCCGATATGCTAGGTTTCCCACTCTCTCTAGGATCTCGTACGGTCCTATGTATCGTGGACTCAACTTTCCTCGCTTGCTAAAGCGCATCACCCCCTTTATCGGTGATACCTTCAGCATGACCTTATCGCCGATTTGAAATTCCAAGTCTTGTCGTCTCACATCGGCATAGCTCTTTTGCCGGTCCTGAGCGGCTCTCATCTTTCCTTGGATTATTTTGATTTGTTGAGCCATGTCCTCAACAAGTTGCGGTCCGACTTCCATAGTCCTATTGTTCTCTTCCCAGCTCAATGGGCTTCGGCACTTGCGTCCATACAGTGCCTCAAAAGGTGCCATGCCTACGCTAGCGTGGTAACTATTGTTGTAGGAAAATTCGATTAGTGGTAAGTGATCTTCCCAACTTCCCTTAAACTCTAGTACACATGCCCTCAGCATGTCTTCTAATGTTTGGATCGTTCTTTCTGTTTGTCCATCCGTCATGGGGTGGAACGCGGTACTCATCTTTATTTTCGTACCGAGGGCTTCTTGTAGCTTTGTCCAGAAATGAGAGACAAATCTACTGTCTCTGTCCGAGATGATGTCATGTGGTACTCCATGCCGCCGTACCACATTGTCGACATACGCCTTTGCCAATTGGTCCATGGACCAAGTATCCTTCATTGGGATGAATATGGCAGCTTTTGTCAACCTATCCACGATCACCCAGATTTTATTCATCCCTTTCGGTGAACGTGGTAATCTTGACACGAAATCCATTGAAATGCTATCCCATTTCCAACTCGGGATTTCCAATGGTTGCATTAGTCCTAGGGGTTTTTGACGTACTGCCTTGATCTTCTGACAGGTAAGGCATCTTGCCACAAATTCGGCTACCTCTCTTTTCATGTTCGGCCACCAATAATTCTTCTTTAAGTCTTTGTACAGCTTGTCTCCTCCAGGATGGACCGAGTATGGAGTATTATGGCCTTCTTCCATCACTTTTTGCTTTAGGTCCTCGCATTTTCGTGGTATGCACCACCTCCCCTTGAAGCGGATGCTTTCGTCCTCATGAATTTAAAATCCACTGCCTTTCCTTCGGCAATGCTCTTTCTAACCCCTTTCAACTTCTCATCACTCGGTTGGGCGAGTCGTATTTCGTCGAATATGATAGATCCCACTACCATCGCGTTGACGACTTCGTTTATTGTGCCAGAATGCACCAATTCTAGACTCAATTTCGCTAAGTCTTGGTACAATTCAGCCGGTATCATGAGTGAATTCGCTACGTGTTGAGTCTTTCGACTCAGGGCATCGGCTACGACGTTGGCTTTCCCTTTATGATAAGCAATCTCCAGGTCATAATCCTTGATTAATTTCAACCATCTTCTCTGCCTCAGATTCAGCTCTTTTTGCGTGAATATGTACTTGAGGCTCTTATGGTCGGTGAACATCCGACACTTTCGTCCATAGAGATAGTGTCTCCATATCTTTAAGGCGAACACGACTGCGGCTAGTTCTAAGTCGTGCGTCGGGTAGTTCTCTTCGTGTGGGTTTAGTTGACGCGATGCGTATGCTATAACTCTTTGATCTTGCATTAACACGCATCCCAGTCCTTCTTTCGAGGCGTTGCTGTACACCACGAAGTCACCATCCTCCGATGGTAATGCCAATATTGGCGCTGTGGTAAGTCGTTTATTTAGATCTTGGAACGCGGACTCGCATTCACCGGTCCATTCGTATTTCACCCCTTTCTTTAACAGCTGGGTTAGCGGGCGTGCGATTTTTGAGAAGTTCTTTACAAATCGCCTATAGTATCATGCCAGTCCAAGGAAACTTCTTATCTCTGTTGGACTCTTCGGCGGTGCCCACTCGGTCACTGCCGAGATCTTTGCCGGATCCACTCCTCGAGTTTAGCCGGGTCTTCTTCCCCGGCGTAGCGCGGAGGGTGATATGAGTTTACCGTAGCTAGGTAATTAATGCGGGCCTCAGGTGGAGGTACCGCAGCTGCTTGTCCCTGGTTCACATGTGCGTTCCCTATCGCAATGAGAACCTCTTCCAAAGTGCGCAGACGAGCGTCCATGTTTGGCATGGGATTTGCTGGCTCCTCCTGAGCGTGCACTCCCTCGTTGGGTATAGGCATATCTTGTTGCCCAGGTGTTTCGTTGGTATTGGGAGTAAAGGGCTGGGCGCGTGGTCTTCCTCTCGGTGCCATGCTGTTGCAAGAACAAGAGATTTTAGATGTCTTTTTGAAGTGTTATATAATACTTGCGAGGTGATTTGAATAAAGGAGTGTATTAATAGGTATTAATCTATTGGAACATGTTAGCAGAGGTTGCTTGGAGTTTAGTGTAGTATTTGTTGTTGGAGGTTGTTTACTACTCGATGTTATTGTTTTTCATTTTCGTTTGTGTTCGTTTTCTTTTCTTTTTTTTTTTTGAAAAATCCAGGATCTAGGGTTTAGGGTTTTCAGGGTTTGGGGTTGGAGGTACCCTTATTTAATTATTGTCCTTATATAATATATATATATATATGTCGTTTGTTTATTAATACTTGTATATTTTTGTTTCAGTTGTCACCTCATTATTATAGGTACATAAGTTGGTTATTTATTATTACCTTGTTCCCTCATTTAATCAAGGTAATTAAAGAATGATAATTTAATAAAATGTAAGGAATAATTTAAATATACTTGTATATAAAATAAAGGCTTGTATTTTTATTACTCAAGAAATAATTTTGTTTGGGTTACAAGCATTCGAAACGGAAATAATAATAGTGCATCGGTATGGATCTCTAAGTCTAGAGTGAATAGGTAGGTGCATCCTCGATGGGATCGTCCTCGTTGCTGGATACGTCAATGGGGGTGGGTGTTCCAACAGGCTCGGGGCTCGGAGGGAATACGTCAGCCTCTAGGCCCAGCAGTTCCGCTCCTAAGTGACCTACTTGCATCATCAGTTCGTTATCCTTGTCTTGAAGTGCAACCACTTGGGTTTGGAGTTCGGCGACTTGGGCCTTGAGTTGGGTTATTTCATGATGGTCAGCTTCCCTAAGATGCCCGAGATGGGCCATGTTAGCCTCGAGTTGATGTACCCGAGTCTTGAAGTAATTGACATGTTGTTGTGACTCGAGGTACGCGTTAGTCAGTTTCATCATCAGATTGATCATGTTCGTGTTGGGTTCGGCCATCTAATGTCAAACAAGAGGTTAGAGTTAGAACATGTTTCGAGCAAAGTCAAGATATGCATGAATTTAAATCTACATGAATATGCATATGCAATCCCCCGATAAAAATTTATTTAATGTGTTTTTAACTTTAAATTTAACCATGGATTTAAAAAGTTGGGCCTCTATATTGGGCCAGAATTTAATAATTTGGGTTAAGGCATCAAACTAGGGTATTTGGGCCAAAATGATGGGGCTCATCACAAAAAAAATTTGGGTCAAGGTAATTAATCTTTTAGGCTCAAAATATTATACTAAGTAGATAGAAAATTTTGGGTTAAGTAAATAATTATACTAGTAGTCTAAAAATAAATCTAAAAATAATACTTAGTTTAAAATAATGGTTTAAAAGTAATAATAGTAGTTTTAAAATATTCCGGGCTCTGATACCAACTTGTAACACCCCGGATTTGATAACCCAGGCCGGGATGTCACCGCCACACCTCCCTAGCAAGACACGGATTCTCCGAGCTTGCTAAAGAGATGCAAAGCTATAGGTATTACAAAGAGATTTAAAAACAAGTCCGGAATTTATTTAAAAATAATAATAAGTATCATCCACACATATAGTAGTAATAATATTATATCGCAACGGAAAATGTAAAGTGGGCCGACATGGCCAAAACTGGGGATTTACATGCCCGATATGCAAGTATCATAAAAAGCGATAAAACAATGTTTAATAATTCCATCTCCCAATGCACATGCTATGCATTATCTCCGTACTCTGAAAGAAAGAGAAAAACAACGATTTTATCAGTATATAAAATACTGAGTAAGTCGATCCTAACATAGCAATAAAGGGGTTTAATTAAATAATTAAGTTTACTCCTAGGCAGGCATTCAAGAATATTCTATTTTCCAATTTAAAAATAAACAATTTAGTTATATATTGGAACATGCATTAAATTCATAAATAATAATTTCACATGTTATAAAATTCAAGACATAAATTTAAATGCAAAATTTAAAGACCAGAATAAATAAATAAATACATAAAAAGTATTAAATCTTTTAATTTTTCCTGCTACGTCTCCGTTTCTCAATATTTAGTGTAGCCGGTCATCCGGCGGCCGCAGCCGTTTCGTATTTCACGTATTTCAAGTATTTCCAAGTATTTCACGATTGCATCGCAATCTCATCAAGTTTAGCCGGTCATCCGGCGGCCACAGCCGTATCTCCCGAGAGTGTAGGCCATGTATCTCCCGCCGTTTGGCATAATATCTCATCTAATTTCTCTCGTCCATTATAGGCCCGAAGAGAAAGGCTAAAGGGGCACCCTGCAGAGCACTCACCCTCCGTCAAGTATCTCATATGTTTCAATTTAGTGTAACGGGATTTTTCAAAAGTATAGATGTATCGTATTTCAAGGTCTCGACTGTTTGATTCGAAATTTCAAAATCTTTTCGATTTAAAATCATTTGGCGTCACAGTTTACGCCTTTTAATTTAAAAATTCATCTCAAGTCCAAAAATTCTGAAATTTTCATGGTATATCAAAAACACCCTAATGAACAACTTTTGTGTTTTAACGATTTCAAAATAAGTTGAGGAACCATGTCAGGAATCGAGTTTATTGCTCAACATGTACACTGTCAGGATTCAGGATTACCACAGTTTAGAAAGTCGGCGTTTTGACATATCAAATTGACTCCAAAAATTCTGAAATTTTATATGCACATACTAGACATAATTATCTACAACTTTCATTTAGATTGCAAAGATCAATTCGGACTAGAAGATATAGAAATGGGCTCATCAAGTTCGGACATCAACACTGTCAGATTTTCGAAAACGTTTTTCAAGGCAGTTTATGTTCGGATCGTTTTGGGGTGGCAAACATTGATGAAAATGGCTGAAATTTTTGTACAACATATATTAATGTGTTAGAAACAAAAGTCTAGGTTTGAGTTTCTCGGATTGGATTCTCAAAATATGAGTTTTAATCGGATTTCAGAAATTGCGCAAGATAGGGTTTTTAGGTTCGGTTTTTACGTTTCGTTACAACGTGACTAAATCGGACGCCCCTAAGCCACCTGTATGATATGAAAGGCATCAACTTATAGTAATGGTGTTCTTGAGTCGTCCTAGGGTCGCTCGGCTCGTCCAACGCTACTACGAACGGATCCATGCCCACGTTCTCTTCCTCCTTCGGTCACGAACGTGTTTACGAGTCCAATATTCGAAAGTTAGATTAAGGATTGGAGATAAAAATGAGAAAAGGAATCTGAGTACTCCTTACCAATGATCTAAGGGATGTGAACCTTGATCTACACGTTCCTACGGTCGTCATTGGTCTTCGGGAGTCGCAGGAAGTTCGTCGGAAGGGTGTTTTCGCTTGGGAGAGTTTGAGAGTGAATGGGAGGCTGTGGGAGGCTGACAATGGGGTGGAGATTAACCCTAGGTCGTCCTAATACTCCTTCCCCCGTCGAAAATCTACTTTCCATCGTCGGGTGTTGTAATTTTGGCAAGAAATCGCCGAAAACGCGTGAATGGCCGGATTCTGTGGTGCCACGCGGTGGTGGCGCGCTGGTAGGCCAAACACTGCGCGGCCAGCGCGCGGCCTCCGCCTGGACCTCGGTCCGGGCGGGTCCGTGCGATCCGATCCGTCGGGTCTTTTCCTCCTCTCTTTCGGGTTCCTATCCTTCCGTGTTTTCAGCTCGACTTTCCGGGATCTTTTCGGATTGTGATTCCTATCCTAATTTTATTCCGACTTAAATTGATTTCATGTTTGAAATCTTAAGTCCGTCGGTCTTGGGTTTTCTTTCGACTTCCGTATATTTTCGATTTACGGTTTCTCAGAAACAAGACTTCTTTTCTCATCGGATTAACTTCTTATTTTATATCCTAAAATTAACGGGTATTACATTTACAGTGATGCATCAAAGGAAGGATTGGAATGCATTTTGATGCAAGATCAGAGGGTCATTGCATGTGCATCACGTCAATTAAAACCTCACGAGTAGAACTACCTGACACACGACTTGGAATTGGCAGCAGTCGTATTCTCCTGAAAATATGGAGACATTATCTTTATGGGCGGAAGTGTCGAATGTTCACCGATCACAAGAGTCTCAAGTATATATTCACTCAGAAGGAGCTGAATTTGAGACAAAAGAGATGGTTGGAGCTGATCAAGGACTATGATCTGGAAATCTCCTACCATGAAAGGAAGGCTAATGTGGTAGCCGATGCCCTAAGTCGGAAAACCCAGCATGTGGCAAATTCGCTGTTTATTCCGCCGGCGCTGTACATGGATTTGGCAAGGTTGAACCTAGAGCTTGTGCATTTTGGTACAGTGAAGGAAGTGGTCAATGCAATGGTAGTTGAGTCGACCATATTTGATGAAATCAAGCTGGCCCAACCCGGCGATGAAAAGTTGGAAAGAATCAAGAAGGGAATTGCCGATGGAAAGGCAATAGGGTTTGCTATCCATGAAGATGGAAGCATTCGTTTTAAGGGAAGGTGGTGCGTGCCACGAAAATGCGTGGAACTGAACAAAGATTGATGGAGGAAGGCCACAACACACCCTACTCGGTTCACCCTGGGGGCGACAAACTATATAACGACTTAAAGAAGAATTATTGGTGGTCGGGAATGAAGAAGGAACTCGCAGAGTTTGTGGCGAGATGCCTCACTTGACAAAAGGTTAAAGCAGTGCGACAAAACACTTTGGATTGATGCTACCACTGGAAATCCCGAGTTGGAAATGGGATAGAATCTCGATGGACTTTGTTTCGGGATTACCACGTTCACCTAAAGGGATGAATAAGATCTGGATGATGGTGGTCAGGCTAACGAAAGCGGCCATATTTATCCCAATGAAGGACACCTGTACCATGGACCAATTGGCACGAGCGTATATTGATAATGTGGTACGGCGACATGGGGTTCTACATGACATAATTTCTGATAGAGATAGTAAATTTGTCTCTCACTTTTGGACTAAGTTGCAAGAAGCCCTCGGTACACAGATTAAGATGAGCACTGCATTCCACCCGATGACGGATGGACAAACCGAGAAGACGATTCAAACCTTGGAAGACATGCTAAGGGCATGTGTGTTGGAGTTTAAAGGAAATTGGGAACATCATTTACCCCTAATTGAGTTTTCCTACAATAATAGCTACCATGCAAGCATTGGCATGGCACCGTTTGAAGCACTGTATGGACGAAGGTGCCGAAGCCCGTTGAGTTGGGAAGGAAGCGATAAGGCCGTGGTAGTGGGACCACAACTATTCGAGGATATGGCCCAACAAATTCAAGTGATCCAAGGGAAGATGAAAGCTGCCCAGGACCGACAAAAAGGTTACGCCGATGTGAGACGGCAAGATCTAGAATTTCAAGTGGGAGATAAGGTTATGCTGAAGATATCACCAATGAAGGGGGTGATGCGCTTTGGTAAACGAGGGAAGTTAAGTCCTTGATACATAGGATCTTATGAGATTCTAAAACGAGTCGGAAACCTAGCTTACCGACTGGCTCTACCGCCACAATTGACGTGAGTTCATAATGTATTCCATGTTTCACAACTAAAGAAATATGTACCGGACCCGACACATGTACTTCAACCGAAGTTGTAATACCCGAGAATTTTGCAACATAAAACAATAATTAAATAAATAAACAATAAATAAAATAAATACCATACATAAATAAATTCAGCAAATAAACAAATAAAGATAAGAAAATGAGAAATGGAATTTAACTTAAAAAGTAATTAAAAGAATTTAATTAAATAAAAAGGAAGTAATAAAGAATAAATAAATTGAACACTGAAACCCGACACCAATGAACTCGAGAATTCGAGTCCAAACATGCATTTAGACCCGAGTAAAATTTAGAGAGGAAATAGAAACCCGAAGATACCCCGGAAATCGGAATCCGGGAGCATAGGGGGATAGAAGCCCGAAAGAGAGGAGGAAAGGCACGACGGATCGCACGACCCGCCCGGACCAGAGTCCAGGCGTGAGTGGCGCGCTGGCCGCGCGGTGGTTGGCTTGGGGGCGCGCCACGACCGCGCCAACTGGCAGAAACGCCCCGTGCGAGATTTACTCGCCCGAATCCGGATTTTCCGACTTCGGTTGAACACCTTTCGGCTCAAGACTCTTAGAGGCAGACCTTGGGCATCCCTAGGTCTTGTTTACCTATAAATAACACCTTTCAAAAGCCCCGAACACTTTTCCAAAACCCTACAACTCTCTATACGTTCGAAAACCCTAAATCCGGAGTCGTCGGAGGCATGAAACCAAGGCGAGGACTGCTTGGATGAAAATTGGAGATCGACAGCGTCGTGGTAAGCTTCGATCCGATCCTTGTTCCATATACGATTCAAAAACGAATCCTAACCTTCTTCTTTTTCTTTCTACACCCCGAATCGGATCTAGAGCGTAGAACCCGACGAACGGATAGGATAAACGGTGGACTGGAAGCCACGCCTTTGAAATAGACGATCCCGGACATCTACAAATCTGTAAGTTAACGCTTACATGGTTTTGGGAGAAATTAAAACACGAAAACTAAAAGATTACCGAATCTTTCCAAAATCTGTCAACGTATGATTTTTAACGGCGCAACAGTTTTGTCGAATTTTTCCGAACCTTTAAAAGTCTTCGAATGGAAAAACTTAAAACACGAAAAACGTTCCTAAGGCTTAGATCTATCTACTGTAAAATTTTCAGAATTTTTAGAGACGTTTTGATATCTGAAATTCACCCGAAACCGAACTGATGAAACTTGGATCTTGAATTTCTTGACAGAACTTAGGTCCGATCTTGATGACATTTTTGACACTAGTTATAAGCGGATTTAGATCTTTATCCGAACATGAAAGTTGTAGATAAATGTCTTAGAAAGGTCTCTGTAAAATTTCGTTAAGTTTGGAGTTGATTTGCTATGATAGATCTTGATAATCATGAACTGCTGTACACAAAATTCGGACAGATTAATGTTATGACGAAAAGTGACAATTTTGACCTGTTTCGGTATCTCGGATTGAAAAAGTTAAAACATGAAAGTTGTTCATCACGATGTTTTTGAGTCAGTGGTAAAATTTTAGAATTCTTGGAATTAAGCTCGATTTTTAATGAATTTTGGAGTAAACTGTGGTTGACCGAGTCAAATCTTGAAATCTTGTTGAAATGGTGAAATTAGCCTTTAAGGTGGAAACGAGTAGAAATTTTTTGAAATAAGATACACGAAACAAGGAGGTTAAAATATTGTGGGTTATGACTAAGCTAGATACTGTCAATGTTCTCTGCGGCTTGGGACATAAGAGCCCAAGTGTATGTCTAGGTTGACGTAAGAGCCCTAGCGAAACACTGATCGTATGGCTAGCGGACGGATTAACTCTAATTAAAAGATCGACCATGATACTTGTGGACATAAGAGCCCAGACGTAAGGCTGGCGGACATAAGAGCCCTAGCGATGGTGATCTCTAAAAGATATGACACGAGAAGTTTGCGAGAATTCCAAATTAAATCTGTATTAAATTGTGCTTTTATATTTATGGCAATTTATTTAATTACTTTGCAAGCTATATTTAATATCGTATGGAATCCATGACTTTTAATTTATGTGATTAAATTATTATTAAATGAATAGATTACATTATGCACATGTTTCATTTAAATTTAATTAAAGGCTTTGAAACCTCATAAACATGTACGTGTTAACTTACTCAGCAAGTTTTTGCTGACCAAACCATATTTTTCCTTTTTCTTTCAGAGTTGAGAATTATGCATCGTCATAGGCATACATGGGAATTTTGGGAAGATATATTATTTTGAATTATTGTATTAGACTAGATCTTGCATGAACGGGACTGTTTAACCCGTATTCTGGCCGTGTTGGCCATATTTAAATTCCGCTGCATTATACATATGTAATTATTATTTTCCGCTGCAACTTCGATGTATTATTTTTAAATTATATATGAATGGGCTGTTTGAACATTTTAAATTCTGAAAAACCATAGCCTTGCATCTCTTTAGTGAGCTCGGAGAAACTGTGTCTTGCTAGGGAGGTGTGGCGGTGACACCCCGACCTGGATGACCAAAAACCGGGGTGTTACAGAAGTGATTAAACTAGAGAACGACTTGACTTATGAAGAGGTCCCAATACAAATACTCGACGTCATGGAAAGAGTGACAAGAAATAAGACCATGAAAATGGTCAAAGTTCTTTGGTCTAACCACGAAGCGGAGACAACAACGTGGGAATTGGAGGCAGACATGAAACATCGTTATCCAACCCTGTTCCAAAATGATCCAACCACAGTTATGGGGACATAACAGTAAGCTTAAGGGGAGGAGAATGTAAGGACCTGACAATGTGTATCGTAGCAAAAAATAAACAAATTCAAATTATTTTGAACTACTTAATGGCTTGATACCTGGTACGTAGGCAACTTGAAAATTCTAATTCTAAGTTCAGTCATGATATAAGAAATAAAAACGAAATGAACGAAAAGACCCTAATTCTTAGCTCGCACAAATTCGAGGACGAAGTTGATTTCTAAGGAGGGTAGACTGTAATACCCGCGAAATTAGTTACGTGAATAATAAATAAACACATAAATAAATAAATAAAATAAACATAAAAGAGAAATGATTCAAAGATCAAAAGGAGTTTAATTTCCAAGAGCCCGTGAAGTCAAAAATAAGTTAATTAAATAATTATTGCACGAGAACCAAATGTCGATGGACTCAAGATTTCGAACACGAAATTAATTTGAGATCCAAATGAATTTTAAATATGAGTTTAAAGCCCAAGAATAGCTCAATGAATAAGCCCAAGAACGTAGATGGATAGGAGCCCAAAACAGAGGAGAAAAGGCTCGACGGAATCGCACGACCCAGCCCGCGGCCCAGACTGGAGCCGCGTGCTCGCCGGGCTGTCTGGAGGCAAACCGCGCCAAGACCGCGCCTGCGCGTCTGTTTCGGCTCTTGCGGGATTCTCTCGCCCGACTCTGGATTTTTCGTCGGTTGTCTATTTCTTGAGGCCCAAGATGTGTATCTTCGACTCCCAGATGTTGTAGGGTTGTTGGGGGCTATAAATACCCTCTTCTCAGCCCCCCCGTACGCCCTTTCAACACTTTTGCATTTCCTACTCACATTCGAACACCCGAAGAAACCCTAATTCGAAGTGTTGGAGCAAGACCAGCGAGGAGGCCGACCTAGGCGAGATCTAGACTTCCCCGGGCGTAGATTGGTAGCTGAACGAAGGTAGAAATCTTAATTTTATATCATATAGTCGAGTATAAATCTTAATTTTATATCATCTAGACTTCTGATTTGAACGTTGTGATGTAAACAGAAACTGTAGACAATGATGTCTAGGGCTTGCCTGTAAACTTTCACAAGTTTTCATGGAGTTTTGAACCCCCGAAATTGAAACAGACTAATCTGCGTTGTTGTTGAATTCTTAAAAGCTGACAGATTTGATTTTCGAATTTGATCCTTATTTTCCTAATTGATCTAGGTCGAATTAGCTCTGGTATTAAAAATGCAAGTTGTAGAAAATTGAGTCTAGAACAAGCCTGTAAAAATTCAGAATCTTTGGAGTTCGTTTGATGAGTCAAAAATCGAATTTTTGAACACTGTGACAACTTGAATCCTGACAGCATAGGTTCTTGGTAGAGATCTTGATTTTTGACTTGTTTCATCACCTCATTTTGAAAAACTTAAAACACAAAAGTTGTTTGCTAGGGCGTTTTTGAGCTACTGTGTAATTTTCAACTTGTTCGCCCTTAAAATAAATTTCTAAACGAAAAAAGCGCAAACTGTGACGCTATACAAATCATATTTTGTGAAGTTGAACTTTTCTAAACAAACAGACGAAACTTCCTTTCAAAAATAAAATAAATTTTCAAAATCCCATTAGCACTTGATTAAATACTATTTTGGGGGGTGAATGCTCTGCAGGGTGCCCTCCTAACTACTCACTTCGTGCCTGTAAGGACGATGGTAACCCTTTGTACAAAAATTATGCCAAAATGGTAAGATATAGGGCCTACACTCTCGGGAGTATCCGTATAGGTTTTCCAAGGCTCCGGAGTGGTACTGGGTATTGCATATTTGGCTGCGGCCAACGGTTACTTAAAATATTGCCGAGATTGCTATGTAATCGTGAAATCCTTGATACATGTAATCTTGAAGTAGCGGGAACTAAAAGACTTAAATTGAATCCTTATTAAATCTTGCTTTTAAATTTGTGTCATTCATTTATTTACCTTGCTAAGTTATATTTATGTCTCTTTTGGAATCCATGCCTCCTAAGTGTGCAATTAAATTTTATTGGTTAGCCGGTTAAGTTTATTCTGTGTAGACGTACTTGATGTAAGGAAATCATTTTTTTAAAAATAATTAAATGCTTTTAAACCCCAATATTGTCATGTAGGGATTAGCTTACTCAGTATATATTTATACTGACAACCGTTGCATTTCCTTTTTTTTTTCCAGAGTATGATGGATACGCCTAATCATTTGCACGCATTGGGTTTGGGAAGAATAAACTCTGTTATCATTTTAAACTTATTTATGCATTGAAGTTTTGGCCATGTTGGCTCAAATTTTATTCCGCTGCTATTTACTTTACTTTTACATGAGATGAATTATATTATGTATCTATGTTGTGATGGGCTTGTTTTTAAATTGTTTTTCTGAAATACCCTTAGCCTTGCATCTCTCAAATGAGCTCGAATGAGTCTTGTCTCGTTTGGGAGGTGTGGCGATGGCATCCCGGCATGGGTTACCAAAACCGGGGTGTTACACGCGCTTTGCGCCCGGTCGGGTTTTTTATTAATAAATAAAATTAATCATTTATTACGTTAATTAACAAAATATATAGAAGATAATTCAGTAATAAACAATATAATAGGTTGCCATTGCCCGCCAAGTAACAGCCTTGATTGACCTTTTCGCCTTAATTGTTTTTGTAGATTGTTTCTGAATCTAATTATTGATCGTGCTTTTGGTCATATCCGGGAAAAATATGAAAATCCACGGGACCTAATAAATGGAAAGGGAATTTTGAGAATCCATTGGGAATGAGTAACCAAACAGGCCAAACAATATTGCTCAAGAAGAACGCAAAGAGAAAGTTATTGAAGTTCAACTATTTGAAAGAAGATCACAATTTGACGATGTGCTTAGAGAGTGTCATGTGGCAAATTTGAGATAGTGCAAATCGAATAGAAAAATATGGAATTAAATGTACAATAAAAACTAAAGGACAGTGAGCTATATAAAGTTCATGTTGTGCTGAAGCAGAGATGTACTGAGATAGTAGATTTAATGAAGAAGTTTGCACGTTAAAAGTCTTTAAATCTGAAAGACAATCTCATGAGCTAATACTTAAAGAATCTAATGGTTCCAGATAATGAATCTTGAACTTAATCCGTCGTTGAGCAGGTGTCTAACTACGAGTAAATGAGTGGTGTGTGCACAGAGTGTTTTGAGTGTTTTGCGGAATGTAAAGAACACAAGTATTTGGTGACCCAGTTCGATCCAACGGATCTACGTCTGGGGATGTCAATCCAGGTGACTTATACTATGCTCAAGAAAGCCTAGACTTAAAAGACTCAAAAACAAACTTCAAACTCTAATGCACAAACTTCCCTGTTTGCAGACAGATTGCAGTCGTGACTTCCCCACAACTCAATCTCCGAACGATCCTGTCCAATTTAAATTTGGTAGCTGTTCAGACTTCCAGAATCTTGGTTTCAAGGTATAGTAGCTCTCCTAAATACTTCTCCTTCGATCTTCAAGTGCTTTCTCCAAAAGCCACTTCCAATGGTTGTCGAAAGAATGTTTTCTCAACAAGGAAAACTTGTTGAATCGATTGCAGCGAGACCTTGCGAATAATAATATTCAAAGTTGCAGAAAGTCTCACAAGGAATTTATAAACTTTCAAAGAATGAAACTAGCAAATCTTGGAGAGAAATAACCAACTCGAAAATGTAAAATATGTAAAAGTGTAAAATTACAACTCGATAATAAAATTACTTAATACAGAGGATCTAAGAACGTTATATATAATCAGGAAGACAAAATATATCCTGACACAAGGAGCAGCTAACTATCGTGCAAACTGTCAGTAACTGCTCTCGTAGTTCTCGCGTAGTTTTAATACTAATGAAACCACATCATCTACACAGGAGTATGTCAGTGATAACAACAATCTCACTGTATATTAAAAAAAACGTAAAGAATGTTACACATGATGTGATATTTTTACTGTGTAGCTATAAACAGAATGATTATGAATAGTAGACAAAATGTTTGCATCCTATGTCAGAATGTTACACAAATATCACAAAGAGTCCAATTGTTTTACAAGACAAGTCTAGCTAGCGAGAAAGAATGTTAGAAAATTTGAAACAGCATTTGACAACATTATAGACAGAATGTTATATCACATAATTCATATTAAAATGAAACAGAATGTTTGGTAATTAACGACAGCATGGCATGTTATTCTGGACAGAATGTTTTGTATCCAAAATCAACAAGTAAACAAGTAACGAATGTTAGGTTACAGATCTAGAATTCAGTTTCGTCAAACCAGCGGCGCCGAGCTTTAAAAGGTGACTATAATGTAGTGTCTATCAAACCAAGTCGAAATAACTTACCAGGTACGTTCTCATCTTGGGCTTCATTCACGGTTGGATTATCTTCATGATTTCCCCTCATAGTATTTTCTTCTTCCCCCAAACTATCGGCTTCGGCATTTCCGGTTGTATTCTCTTTTTCGTCCAAAGCATTTCCGGTTGTATTATCTTCTTCCTCCAAACCATTTCCGGCGGTATTCTCTTCTTCTTCCTCCAAAATATCTTCCGATTCACTGGGTATCTGGTTCAAATCAAGATAAACCATTGCCTCCTATTTCTCTTGTGAAGTGGTGAAACCTCCAACACTGTCTTTGCTTCTGAACAATGAAATTTTTGTTTTGCTTCACTCATGGTGCTTATGGTGGTTGCTTAAGAAATAAGGTGAAACGCTTCATATTCTACTCCAGAAAAATAGTGTATTCAAGCCTATCAAAGTATGGAAGCGTGAAAAGGAAGATAAAATGAAATAATTATAAGATTCAGAAAGAATAAAAAAAAAAAGGGAAGCATGATAACGACGTCAGTTGTTCAAATTTATGACTATATGGAAAAGTGAAGCTTTGTGTGTGACCTACCTGCTACATATCTCTCGATTATCTTTACACTACATTTCTCATAGGACTATTCAAGAGTAATGTCTGGTCTGCCTACCGAAAGTGCACGGTATCAAGCTTGCAGTATTTATTTATATTTGTCGGGATCGTTCTCTGGAGAGTTACACGATAGAAGTGTTTTAATAGGATTATTGGTTCTAGAACTTGTTTCTACTCTTGGTTTAAGGATGGTGTAATGATGATGACTAAGAATTAAATGCTGAATAGTAAATGCATAAAACTGTAAAGAAAATAAAGAAAGCAATTAAAATGATGTTGAATGATATGAATATATTCATGAGTTCATGAGTTAAAAATAGTGTAGACTAAGACAAACAAATGAAATAGGAATATGATGAGATTATCATACTTCAATGATTAGAAACAGGATGAAAGCTCATTGAGATAAACAAAAACTATATGCAAGTTAACCAAATCTTCATGTCTTAAATCACTTCCCAAGACATTCAGTGTCATGACATTCTAAGCATTGAAATCATGGGGTACTAATATCATAGAATGATCGGTCAAACTCATTTTGCAACAACAGCTTTCAGAACTGTCACTTAATCTGTCTCTTTCAGATTCAGATTAAGCCTTTGGCAACCCAAGGTCACATCTAAACCATCATACATTCATCTGAACTTGAAGTTATTCTCTTTATTACTCTGAGATGAGATAAAAATCTCATGTCCCTATAATGGATGTACTCTACAAGAAACAAGAAAGCAAATATTTTTATCTATCATCCATTGGTTACACGAGCTTTAACTTCTTAGAGTAACTCCTTCAAGTATTTATAAGAAATAATAGTCCTGTAAGTATATCAAGATAAAATTGCTAATCAAAATCCTTGACTTAACTGTACTATTCAGATTCACATTGGTATTTCAGCGTGGGCAGTCTCTGTAAACAATTCTGAATACCCATGACTTGACTCAGGATTAGTAGGACTTAGAAAGAATATTTAATCCCCTACCCATAGCATATAGTGCAAACCATAAAGCTATGAACCCTGGAAATTAATGTTCTTAGAATTCCCACTAATTATTGGGACAAAAGATGGTTTTTGAAACATCTTTCCCTTTTAAACGACAGGTACTAAATGCCCAACTAAAGAACAAGTTTGTTCTTCATTACCCTGAGTAAATAATGATTGAGAAAAACTTATATCATCATTTTTCTCAATGTGCTAGTGAAAATACTAACATGAATTCCAAATATGAATTATGAGTCTATATTTAAGAAGTAGGAGTGCTCATCATATACAGGGAAATATCCCAAAATATCATACGTATAAGTAGTATTATATGTATAAAGAAACGATGAGGGTTCTGAGTCCTCTTAATCAAAATGCTAGGGTGTTTCCAAAATATAAACTGGAACTAGACAGAATTAGGAAAATGCTTTCCTATGAAAAAGATATGAGAAACAATTCTGCAAAATAAATGTCCAAGATAGCTCGCAGTAACTATTTTGGGTTTCAAACTATGAACATTCCAATTTTCCACACGCTATGTCTGTACAGCGTGGAGGCAATTATTGTCCAAGGAATGTTCCTCAGATTTAGTTTATACAAAGAATTGAATCCCTCGCAATATAATCTGAAAGAATGCGGCGAGATTATTCAATTCCTACTTATAGAATAGAGGTTATATATATATAAGAAATGAGTAGTTGATATCCCAAAGAATGGAAATCAATTCTGTTGCTATTTCAAGTTGGCTCTCTCGCTTTGTCAAAATGACATCGCGAGAGTATTGAAATAACTTCTTTTGAAACAAAGTTGTCTGGATAATTCCTCGCGTCGTCTTTTAAGATGAAGCGTGATTTTATCCTTATATGAAGTAAATGATCAAATCCTGAAATTTATCATAACTAGCTTCTGGAACATTTATTCAGAAAACAATGAAAAACTGAACCTTCTACGTCCAGATTCGAGAATTTAGAGTTGTTTAATTCTTAAAGATTATCACGCGATGGTTAACACTGCATGGGTCTTTAGGAACTTCTTAAAGTTCTGAACATTAATTTCTGCGGATTTCTTCTAAATTTGTGATCAAGGTATAATATCAACAGAAAATCGAAGGAATTCATAATCCTGTCAGTTTCATACCTAACTCGGTTACAATATCCAAACTTCTTGAGTAATTAGGGCAGGCAAATTACGAATTAAAGATAGGATAATAGCATGATCTCGAAAATCAAATTATCGACGTAATGCAGATTTCAAGAAGCGAAATATTGCGTTCGAGGTCTATACTCCTCTAAAACAGAATTGAAGAACATTAAATTCTGATAAAACCTTTCGAAATTGTAACCAGAAAGATAAGAAATACACGATTTGATAACTGATCATCCTTCATATATCATGAATAGCAAAGAAACTAAAAACGAATACACCTGGAAATCTGATTGCAATCAGAACGATGCGAATTTGAACGAAGAAGTCGGAAACTAGATGGCGATCGTCATAATGGATGAACAAAAGCATTCCGATAGCAATCCTTCTTCCATGGTACTCTCAAACTAATCTACTAAAGTATTCCGAAGAAAATCTACTGCTAAATCGAATTACAAATCTGAAGAACATGAATTAAATTGCAGCGAAAAATAAACCCTAGCTAACCTACCTAATGAATTCTAAAAGTGAACTGGAGAGTAAAATGAGCTATTCTCTTCAATCTCCCACTGCTTGAGCTGATCCCCCAAGGGTCTTATTTATAGATGGGCGTTGTAACTGCTTCTGCCTTGGATGATAACCGCTCGCATCAGAATAGCTCTCCTCTCGCTTTGTCTAGTTCCTTCAAAGCGAGAGTAAAAAAAATGGAATTATCTTTCTCAACAAGGCGAGATTTCAAAGTCTTCTTCCAACAGTTCGCTTCTCGCCATAACACTTAAGACTTCCTGTCTTGCACAAACTTTCTTTCCTCGCGATGTTAAACAATCATCGCGTGGACTTCAGCCTCTGAACATTTTTCCTTAGATCTTTCCTGATTTCGTATTTGAGTCCTCGCATCATTCGTTTCTTTCCTCGCTACGTTCATTTCCATCTCCCGCAGCCTTTCAACTTAACTTCCTGCTGAACGACAAAGCGTGAGTCAGATCAACTAGAAACATAGCGTGCGAGTCTTGTAATAAAAACTTAGAATTTCAAGCCATTTTTATGTAATTTCCAGTTTCTTCACAATCTTGGTTCTTCTTCCATCTTTTTACATCTTCCATGATTATTCATTAAAAACTTATGGAATTAAGAACAAAAGATCATCATTAAGACACTAAATTGGACGCAAATGACAGTTATAAAAGACTGTCATCACCATCCTCACATTTAGAAACACTTGTCCTCAAGTGGTAGGAAACTTGTAAAGTTTCAAAGAATAAGTCCAATTAGTGGCTTCCAAGATTTAGATATTCAAGTAAGATTCTCCTGGATCAATACCTTCTCTTTTCCAACTATCTCAAGCTCAACTCTTCCAACTGATTGATGCTTCATACCTAACTTTGAGTTTACCAGACTTCATGAAAACATTAACAAGAGTGATTTGCATTTATGTGAACTATTGTTCTGCCCTTTAGTTAGTCAAATTTCTCTTCTCACGCTCAATCCTATCCAACTTATGTGCATATCTTGTGCTTCTGAATCCTTAGCCAAAAAGAATAAGCTAATACACATTCTCTTTTCTTTCTTTTTTTTTTTAAATCAAGGGATGGCTTTCCATGGCTTTCAATAGCTCGGTTTCACATTATTAGGAGGAGTCGTATGGCCTGACATTGCAGATGAAACTTCAACTCCCCTGCCCTTGACTTTGCTCTTTTAGAGTTCTTCGACTCATAAGTCAGAGGGGCAGCTGTGCCAGCCACTTATATCCACATTATTTTACCACGTCTGTTTATGAAATTTCCCTTGCTTTTTAGCTTGGACTCATACTTCACTCAATATGCACACTCATCTTCTAAGAGAGACTAGATTAGATCAATCCTTCTAACTTAGTGCAGTTGTTGTTTATGATATACAAATCACTAGAGTTAATACAATCATAAAATCTTCGAACTGTTCATCTAGTAATGGCATCAGTCAATCTCAAAGTTTATAGCTTAGAATAGTTTTTAAGAGCGGCTCATGCATGCAGTCAAAATCTATAAAGTAAATGTTTCTGTGGTAGCCACTTTAGACTAATCTTCTATTCCTTCATCAGTTTTCTGCCCTACTTGAGTTTCTAATTAGATTAATTTCAACTTGAAATTCAGTCTCACGATACAACTTCATATTAACTCTATTCTAAATCATATTCACGATTTGAGAAATAAATGAAAACAGAAAGGAAATAATGAAAGAAAGAGAGCAATGACAAAGGAAAGAGAAGGTTACAGAAAACTCCCCTGTGATCTCAGGATGGACTTGCATCATTGCCTGGGTCTTTTGGTGGTATTGATGGAGAATTCTTCAGGTCTGAAACTAGGTTGGCAAGAATGTCTACCAACCTTGTACTATTTTGTTGCTCCTGTCTCCTCAGCTCCATATCCCTTTCTCGTTCCTGTCTTCTCTCCTCAAGTTCTTCTTTCCTCAATCTTTCAAATCTTTCCATCTCCTCTCTTCTCATTCTCTCTTGCCTATCCCACTCTTCCTTCCTTATCTTTTCTTGTCTGTCCATCTCCTCTTTCCTGAGTTTCTCTTCAGTTTGAATCCTGGCATGCTCAAGTTCAATCCTCTTCTGTTCCATCTCTCTTTGAATGTGCTTGTCTTCTGACATAGTTTTCACTAACATCTCCATGTACTGTGCAAAACTTTGAATTGAAGTACTCATATTCTGGGATTCATCCACAGACACTGTGTTCCTCATTGGTTGTCTCAAAGGTTGAGATGGTGCAGAAGTATTCTCAAACTCCTCATCTTCTGGAATAAGATTCAATGCAGGAGATGCTACTGCAGTCTTTGTCCTTTTCACTGCGGATCTTGATTGAGATGATCTTGATTTTGAAGGAAGCTTTACCCGTTTTGTCTTAGGAGATGGTACTTTTGATCCTGATCCTTCAGAAGTTTGTTCCTCTAGATCTGGCATTTGGTAGACCAATTCTCCCCTCAAGGTGTCTACTGGTAATGGAATATGAGGATCTATCTTTATGATCTCTGCTAAGAATGGCGTGATTGACACTCCTTGTTTCTCACAGAGTCTTCTGATTAAATTTGGATAGGCTAATGCTGCGTCTTCTCCAACTCTTGATTTAATGACATTGAGAACATGATGTGCAACACTACACTTCCTTCCTGACCATAATAATGCAAATCCCTCAAAAGTTTCAGCAGAAGGTCCTTGAAAATTTGTAGTGGGTCTGAGCTTTGAGTAGTAGAAATCAAGTGTTGGCAGATACTCAGGCTTCAAATTCTTCAATGAAATCTTATTCTGCTCAGTTCCTCTGTGTGTTGAACAGAATCCTAATGCCATTTTTCTAGCATTGGTAAGCTTATTTCCTTGAGTTTTCTTTCTCAAAATAACCTCAGACTTGACTTCTGGCTGTTCTAGCAGAGGTGCCTGTATCAAATCATTTAGAGTCTCCACAGTGACTTGCACTGTTTTTCCTCTAATCCATGTTGTTTCAGCCTCAACATCAAAGTTAGCATAGAACTCCCTGGTCAACTCCACATAACCACATTTGTTGTTATGTCTCATGAAAATATCCCATTCATTGATTCTTCTCCAATAATTGATACGCTTGTGATCCAACCACTTGGGATGAAACCCCTTGTCTGGGACAATCATTTTGGACATTCCTAGGTAATTCTCTAATGCTTCCTTTCTTCCATTGAACTTAATCTTGATTTCTTCTTATGTGAATTCAGTCTTCTTTTCAATACTATTAGGGATTGATAGCCTCACCTTTGGACTATTCTTTCCCCAATAACTCAAAGGCAACAGCTCTGGAACTTCTTTTCTTGGTGAAGATCCTTCAGAAGTATCTGATTCACTCCCCTCAGACTCTTGTGCTTCTTCCTGCTCATTCCCAACATTCTCATTTCCTTCTGTTTCTGATTGACCTCCTTCTTGAGCAGGTTCTGCATTTTCTTCCTGAACTTGTTCTGGATTTACTTCATGGACAGGTTCTGGATTTTCTTCTTGAACTTCACCAGCATCATTATGTTGTAGATTACCTACGTCTGAATCATGTATCAATGATGTGCTGGTATCTATCTTTTCAGTGACTTCTAAGCTATGTTGATTCAGGATCTCTGTGGGATCTTCCTGTACAGGTTCCTTTAATAAAAGAAGGATAGCATGAGGTTCTGAATCTTCAAATCTTTGGGTTCCAAAATGTTCTTCTGCTTTCTTCTTCTGTTCTGCAACCCACTCAAGATCATTCATCCTTGCAACCGCTCTCTGAGTTACCTCATCCCTAACTTGAGATGGTAGAACCCATTGATTCATTTGATCCTCAGCATTTGTCTGTGCTCCGAGATGTCGATTAACAGTGTCCTCCATCAAATACTTTCTCTGTTGATTTTCTTGAATTTCATTTCTCTGCAGTTCTTCTTCATAAGCTTGGAGTGCTAATGGAGATGGCTCCACTGTTTGCTCAGAATTCATTTGTTGTTTAACTTTCTCCAATTCTAACTCGAGCTTAGCTGCATATTCATTTGCTTGTTCTACTGAGGTGCATGCATTCCTTCCTTCCCTGGCCAATTTTCTGAACTTTTTGATCAAAACCTTCCAAAGAATAGGTCATGTTCCCTACAGTAGTTCCATGCAAGTTCATATCTTCAAAATCTTGCAAATCTTCAAGTGACTGATCTTGCACTGTGTTCACCACTAATTTTTCCACTTGGTCTAGAAATTCTTGCTCATCTGAAACCTGTTCTGGTGGTGAATCTTGTTCAATTTCTTTTTCTGAAGATCGTTGTAAATCGATCTGACTTTGGATAAGA
Source organism: Hygrophila difformis (assembly GCA_030278955.1). NCBI lineage: Eukaryota > Viridiplantae > Streptophyta > Magnoliopsida > Lamiales > Acanthaceae > Hygrophila > Hygrophila difformis. The sequence continues at coordinate 42,897,562 of JAOANR010000007.1, read as the reverse complement.
CCCTTGTTAACCTGAGCTTGTTGATCTTCATCCTGTTTTTCCAAATCATCTCTTACAATAATCTGGGTCTGTTGAAGTTCAGTGGTCGGCTGAGTTGACCCTTGTACATCAGGTTGATGTTCATCGATACATGCTCTCCAACCTTCTGGATCTATATCTCCCACTTCCAAATTACCATAAGGAGTGAGTTCCAACCTTTCTGTGTAAGGTACTACCCCTAAAGTTGGTTTGACTTTCTCTTCATCAGAGCTGGTATCATACACCACATACTTAGGCTTCCTAGCCTTCATCTTTATTCTGAACTTCTTAACAGGTTTTTCAGGTTCTTTTTCTTGTTGTTTTTCTTTCTCAGGAGTGATTCCTGGTTGTTCTACGTTCTCAAAAGAGGATTCTTGCTGCTTAGGTTTCTCAGGATTAGTCTCCTTCTGCTCAGAAAGTAACTTTGCTCTCCTTTTGTAAGTTCAACTTCCTTCTTTTCTTGAGCTGGTTGTAGTGTCTCATTATCCTCATCCATCAAATCCCTTGTTTCTGAAATTCCTACTTTCAAGTCCAAAACCTCTTTGATTGCTAGCTCATCTTCATTCTTCCCCTTCTTTGGAAACTGGCTAGTTTTCTCAGACTTGCATTCCTCCACCTTGCTCCCAATCCTTTTCTTAGCTAAAGGTGCTTCTTCTGAAGTGCTTGAACTAAGATTATGTGACTTTCTCTTCCTGGTGGATATTTTCTTTTTACCTTTCTTATCTTGGGTTTTCATGAATTCTTCGAATTCATGCTTTTCCTTTTGCCTGCTTGCATAATAATGTTCCATACTCTCTTGCATGATCGGATGAAGTTCATCATTTCCTTCATTCTCCTCTCCTACAACAGTTGTAACTTCATCCACTACTCTCATTTTCTCAATTCTTTGTTCCTCATCTGCACTATCTTCATCTGAATCATGTTTCTTGACATAAAAATTTTTACCCATACCTTTTAACATCACATTCATTCCCTTTCTGTTCAGATGCTTCTCATTCCATGCATCCCAATCATCAATGATTACCTGCTGAATCCTTCCTTGTGTTTGATCAGTATAAGCTCTATGCTCCTTGTATGCATTTTCTCTGCACATACTATCATATCTGATATATTTCTCAATGAATTCTTTCTTTCTCTCCTGAACATATTCATGAACTTCTTACTGGAGAGTTGGGGGTAATCTCTTCATGATCTTGTTAGGTCTGTCTGTAATGAGAAGATCTGCATCTGCTGGTGTTATTGATGGGGCTGAAACTTTCCTGAAATTCTTTATAGGTTCCAGTCCTTCATTAATAACAGATTCTCTAGAAATGTTCCTAACTATATTCTGTGGTGTCTGCTTTGCATCTGATCTCTGCTTCCTGTTTTTCCCTGATCTCTCAGCTTCTCTCTCTTCTGCATCTTTAACCCATGCTTGCTGTTCTGGCATTAAATCAGCAAACTCTTCTAATGGAAATTCTTCATCAGGTTTCCTTTTCAACCCTGGTTTAAGAATTTTTTTCCTCAGATTTTCTCCCTTAGCCCACTCATTCATATGCCTGATCTAGCTATTCCTAGCTTCCTGAATGGTTCTAAGAACATCTCTCCATACCATCTTGCCTTGTTTAGCTTTCTTAAAATAAGGCTCGAGGTCATGTCTCAAATTGATCCGAGCATCAATAATCCTGTCCAGGGCCAAATTTGTCAAGAAATTTTGTTCAATAGGCCCCTTCTTGTTCAAGAATATTGGAGGCATATATGCAGGGAGTGCCTGCTGAGCATCATAAACTCTAGCATTTCGGATTTCTTGAAGTTTGCAGCAGTATTTGGTGAGTCGTTTCACATATTTAGGTAGTGTTTGAGGAAAACAGTAATCCAGCTCCAACCCTATTTGATCTTTTGGATTGATGATTCTATAGCATTCCTGGTTCCACTCAGCCATGCATTTCTTTTCCCTTTCCAAAAGTCTTTCAAGTCTGATTCCATTGGGAAGATGCTTATCATTAATGAGAAATATCATTTGGTCTTCCCTAAATTTACTCATCTTGTCCCAAAATGCTTCTTCTAAATCAATCATCAATGATTCTTTGTCTTTCTCTGGTATGTGTTGAATCATCATTTGATTGACATAAAAGATTGGAGGTGAAATTTCCATCCCTAACCATCCACCGCTATTCTGAATATATTTCACAATTTTTGTTGTTTCCTCATCATCAAGAATGACTTTTCTTTCTTATCTGATTCTATACCTCGAGCTTGAAGTTCTTCATAGGTCATCTTATGAATCCTTTAGAAAAAGATAAGATAAAATTGATTAAATCGGTGTCACCATACTCACATTTAGAGCTTTACTCTAAATGTGCAGATGGTAAAAGAAGGCATAATATCAGTTTTTTATATTCATAATTTTTTGCATGATATCACCATACTCACATTTAGAGATTTGCTCTAAATGTGAAGATTTAAATGCTGATTAAGTCTGCTTATTGAAAAACGATAATACCAGAGAATTTAAAAACACAGTATGAACAAACCAAAACAAAATACAGAATTCACCAGATTCTTGCTAATATTACGAAATTACAAAGCATGATGGTTCTTATGACTCCAATTTGTTAATTACAAATAAGGAGGCATCTCCCCATCAACTCCAAATCTGAGAAACAAATTACAGTGCTCAGAGACTAAACACCTCATGCAGTAAATTGAGGTAACACCATAAGAGTTTCTTGAAAGGCTGTGATTATTATCATAATAGTTCCTAAAATTGCAAAATCTCTTCTTAGGTTGCCCTTGAAAAGGTGAAAGAAATTCATCCTGATTTGATAGCCACCCTCTGACTTGGAGCTGAAGATCTTTGAGCCTTCGTCTATTTTTACACAGAGTAGCAAAAAGCCAAATTCATTTCTCTTGTTCTTCCACTTCATCCTTACTCAAAAGCATAAAAGCTTTTATGTAAATGGATGGGGGGTGATTATCAGTAATTGCAGGTTTTAAGAGATCAAATATTGCTTGTTCATTCTTAACTCGAACAAACAAACGCAGTGCCTCTGGTAATTGGTACATCCAATTTCCTGCATGTCTACAGCTTTCAATAAAATCTCTCTGTGTTTCTTCAAAAGTCCCCCATCCCCATGCAGAGAATTCTTCAAGAGAAGCCCTCTTCAAGACTAAAGGATGGTGGGTGGCTTCTTCTAACTCCTTGCAGACTAATTTACAATTAAAAACAGTCTCAAGGTGATCAAATGCTAGTCTCGACAAAATATTCCCATGAATCTCATAAGGAAGATCTGTGATCTGAGTTTCCCCTGATCCAGCTTTCTTTATTGAAGTCCTTGGTTGCTTTGAGGAGCTTCCAATTTCACAGCTGAGTAGGATTAAAAACAGTAGCCAAATTAAAAGCTAAGGAATGAAAATCATTAATGTAAAAGGAATGTACAGATCATGTCATAAAGAGAATTCATTGTTCAAGAAAATAAGCACAAAAGATTACAAGCAAAAGGAAACATAAACTGCTTAGTTACAACACTAATCTAATTCTAGCAATTCATCTTCATTTTGCTCTTCTTCTTCATTGTTCCACTGCTCCCAATCGAATAATATACCTTCCTCTCCAGTTGCTCTTCTGAACTGCTTGACTATGTCAAATAGTTCACATGGTATGCACTCCATCCTTTCAATCAAGGGTAATTGCTGACGCTCGATAAGAGAGTGACTCTTACAGAAGCTCCTTTCCTCTTGAGCAAGGAATGGATTTGGGAACTTTTCACAGTAAAGAAGCCAGTGTAGAACACTTATTTTAAGGAAGGCTAAATCAAAAGAATCCTGGGTTACAGATTTGATCAGTTGAATTCCTTCTTCATCAAATTGTTGGTCTTGCTTGGAGAGCAATAGTAGACATCTTATGAAAGCAGATGGTTGGTGTTTTTCATCTACTCCAGGCTTTAAGAGTTCATATGCTTTTTTCTCATCTTTATTATCAACAAAGGCTATCAGTGCAGGTTCGATATTAAACATATAGTTTCCTGCAGCCTGACATTCTTTAATAAATTTAACCTGATTACTGGGATAAACACTTTCTCTCCACATAGCACAAGTTTCCAGATTAACTCTCTTTAGAGCTAGTGATGTTCTGCTTGCTGAAAGAAATTGTTTGGATGTCTATGATGCTCTAAAAAGTTTCTTTATGCTATCCTTTCCCAATCTCGACAGAATGTCTCCCAACAACTCAGTTGGTAAATCAAATATTTGAGTTTCCAAGAGTTGAGGAATTCTGACATTTCTGTTTAAAAAGAAAAGGAAGAAAAACACAGAATTCAGAGAAGAACTTATTGTTTCTGCAGTAATTACAAAGTAAAAGATTAGATTTCATTGACAATACCAAGCTGCCTTACAAAATACAAGAAACTTGGAATTGGTGACAATTTCAAAATCTAATACTAGAAAGCTTTTCACAAACATTAATCTCTTCCTTCATCATCCAAGAAATCTCCAGTAATACTATGGTTATAAGAGACCTCCTTTGCCGCCATCCTAAAGTCAGCTATTGCCCTAGTTGTATCACAACAAAGACAGATAATCCGACCTGCTCCATGATTGAAATATGGTGGCCTATGGATGATTCCCCAGTCATGATTATCAAGGTTGCAGAATTCCCTCTTATTCTGTCCTAAAAAATGATTTGGAACATATTCTCACTCTGAGAGTAAAGTCAGAAGATTATATCTAAAATCATAGCTATTTAACCTATCATTTAATATAGAACTCATTAAACAAAGCCCTCTTTCTATTTCCTTTTTAGAATCTCTGCTTAAACAAAATAAAGCTTTAATATACTGGGAAAACTTATGATTGTCATTAATTCCTTCTTCTAGAATTTGAAACGCTTTGTTCTCTTCACCCTGCGTGAACAGTTCCATAGCTTTATGAAGGTTCAATATGTGATTATTAGCCCGTCTGCAGGAGTGTAGGAACTCAGCCTTACCAGAGGATTTGTTAGAAATACTCTTAAAAACTGGATCCTCTACATTGAATCTCCGGAAGACAATAGGATAATTTGAAACAATTCTGAATGTTGAACATGTTCCTTTACAGTGGAGCAAGTCTTCAAAGCTGCTCTGCCCTACTCGTGACACAATCTCTCCAATGATGTCAGTGGAAGATCAGTCATTTGTAGTGCAGAGAACTCAGAAGCCTGCTCTCCAAAGTTAATGTTGTTTAAGCGAGTTTTAAGGAAGAAAAATTAGTTGTTTGTATTAATGAAATTCTAATACCAAGATTCTACGGGTTCTCAGAGAAGTGTAAACGAGAGAAGGAGGAATATGCAAAATGCAGAGTACAAACCCTGATGCTACAAATCAAGCATTTAGACGCGAAATACAGAAGCAAAATCTGCAGAATTTAAACACCGGTAAGAAGAAAATAAAATAAGCTTGAAGGCTTACAGATTGTCGCCTGCCATTTTCTGAGTGAGTTCCTGGAAATGAAAATGTTGCGAACGTTTCTGGATGGAAATGTTGCGAATAGGATGAGAGAAACTTGACGATGGCGGTTTCTTCTTCGAGAGAAAAGATATGGATAGATTTGAGAGTGATTTGAAAAGATATGGAAGTTACAAGATATAGAAATGGGCCGGCCTAGTCTAAAGACTGCAGAGTAGGATACTCAAGTGTTATTCTTCTCTTAAATTCTAATGATTAAGTCTAGGCTTGCCACATCAGCGGATTTGAAATTAACTCAAAATTTGAGTTAATAAACTTATGCAAGCAAAAATTTTTAGATGAGAACAAGTTATTCACGAAAAACAACGCGAGAGTTAAAACTACATAAAGATTTCATTTATACAAAAACATAGACTGAAAGGGGTTACATGATAACAAAGAAATGCATTCAGTCTAATTAGATTCTAAATCAGACTCAGAGTCTGAATCTAATTCATCTACATACTCATTAAAGGCTACCATCAATTCCTTAATTAAGGTTGTAACCTCACAGCATAAACAATTAATGTTTGTAGCACTATAATTGTAATGCGGAGGTTGCAAAACTAAATTCCTAGCATGAGGGGCTAATATTCACAATAATCCCTATGTTTTTGCCCTAAAAATGGATTTGGTTCCTTCTCACTATTGGCAAAAACTTTACTAATCTTCTCCTTCATCCTCTGGACGTGCTCCTCTTCTTTGAAGATTGATCCCATCAAATAAAGGCCTTCATCAATCTTCTCAAAACTCTCTGAACTCATCAGAATAAACGCTTTGATGAAGATTGAAGGATGATGTTCATCTTCTATCCCTGGCCGCAAGATTTCAAATGCGGCTTCCATAAGCCCTGTGCTCCGGAAAGCTTTCAATGCTGGTTCCAGGTTGAGCATATAGTTATTGTCTTCCCTGCATCTTCTCAAGAATGCTCGATATTCTTGATTAGAGGTTCTCTCAGCAGTGATTTCCTCGACCACGTTTGCTCTTCTCCGCACAACAGGAAGTTCACTTGCTCTGTGGAATTTTCTGCAAGTTGGTGCTGCTCTGGCAAAATCCTTGATGTCTTCCTGCCCCATTCTTGACAAAATATCCCCTAAAATCTCATCAGGGATATCTAAAATGGAGGTTCTACGATTTGGGGGTAATCCAGCCATTATCTGATTTCTAAAGAAGGTTATAGGATAATCGTTCTAATATGGGAGTGTTTGAGAGTAAGGAGAGAAAGAATCGATTAGATTTATAGCAGAAAAACTGAATTATGCCATAATTACAGGCGGTTGAAACGACGTGTGATGGTTAGTGCAGAGAAAGAAGAAGAGTCTGACAAAGGGTATTTTAGTCTTGAAAAGTTTGAAAAATCTATCCGTTTAGTATTGCCAAACTATTCCCAAACTCTCGCTTTGTTACTTGTTATCGCGTGATCATGTAAACTGTCTCTCGCTTCGTAAATTACAAAGCGAGAGAGAATTCTTGTATATTCTCCAGAGAAAATGGTCACGCTTCATGTTTCAACAAAGCGTAAACATCAAATTCTTTGACATTTATTATCAAAGTAGGATAGAGTTAGTAAAGATGTGACAGATCAAATTTTCATGAGCACTTGAACTTATCACCTCGCTTTGTAATTTCTACAAAGCGTGAACGAGTGTAGTTCATTTTTAATCACGCTTTGTCAAATATCAAAAGCGTGAACTCAGAATTCGTTCATACTTTATTTCCAAAACACTTAATACTCAAAACCTGGTTGAAGATTTCCTTCTCATCCCTCTTCAATCCATCACAACTCTCGAGTTCCTGAAAATAAAAATAAAAATTAGAGATAAAACAAATACCAAAAGAAAAAGGGAAATACTACTCAGTTAACCTGGGTAGTATCCACCCCTATATCTAGTATATATAAGTGTGAGACCTTATGAATAGTATCCTCTAATGTGTAATCCCTCTCTTGCCCTTGCCCTACATTGTCTGTTCTGTCGTGCTAATTCACCAATCATACCGTTGCTTTTTTTCACTCCCAATGCTAATATCCATTTCGTTCCTTCTAGCGTGAGACCAGCCCTTTCTTTCCCGTCTCTCCCTGTCCGTTTTTACCTCCGAATCCTTCCGGCCACCCAATTGCCCCCGCTGGCTCTACGTCTTGGCCCTATTCATTGTATCATATTCATTGTCCCAGACTTAAATTTCTCTCTGCAGCTACACACTACCGTAGAAGATGCCGTAGCGCCTCCGCCGCACTCACGAATTGCGCCGCTGGGATCCACGCCCACACTCCGCCACTGTCCACTGGCCAGCGTCGCTCCCTCCTCCTCGCACTCTCCCTCACCTGCGCCACTTCCGCGCCTCCTCTTCCAGTGTCACCTGCATCGCTCTGTCTATTTCCATCATCGGCACGACGTTGAGGTAACTCGGTGAGATTTTATTGTTAATTAGTTTGTTGTTCCCTCAAACCTAATTTCACCGCATGGATTCTGTTGAGGTGTGTTGGTTTCTTGGTTGCCCCTCATCTGCACTGGGCCTTTCGAATAGGTTTTCAGATTTTCACCTACGAAGAAATCGCCCCACAAAATCATTGCTCGAGTCGCCTGAGTCTTGCGTGCTCCGATTAGCTTGTTTATGTTGTGGGATTTGCTTATAATAGAAAATCGTGAGGTTTTTGTATGTGTTCGTGATCTTCACTGGAAATTAGTTGCAACTTTAGCAATTTAATGTTTTAGTTTATTGAAGATTTTAAGTTTTAAGGTGTTATGGATTCTTTTATTAAAGGGGTTTCAAGAACATTATATGCGAAGGTGTTGAGGCTGAATAATCTTTGTGGAACTTCAAGTATTTCCTTCACTGTGCTCTCCAATCGTGCTTATATTTATGGAAAGATTTTGCTGAGTAGGCTCATGACTAACCTCTCCTTCTGTTTTGTGCTACCTATCTTTCTTTATTTTTAAATCCTTACACAACAAAATATTATATTCCCATGTGAAGTATATGTTTTATAATTTTGGAACTTTCTGGCCTGTTGGCTGTTGCTCAACTCACACTTTTGGCTCTCCCTTTTGCAATTGTGGTTTGTGATTTAAGATATTAGAACAAGTTAGTTTTATGAATTGTGTGTAGTGCAATGGACTAAAGCAATCTTTTACAGAGCCAAGAAATGGCCTTTTCCTCTTCTCCTTATGCTCTCTCCCAAAATTGGTCTGTGAATGTGCGCATTCAATATTTCAACTATTTTGATTACAAAAATCACTCAGGTCCTTCCTCTGTCACATATGATTGTGGCTTTTAATTCTGAGTTATTTTTTCTTGTTTCAACTGCTTTTTTCTTTTTAGTTTGGGTATAAGGTCTTAAATTGTTGTGATTCCTTTCAATGATTTGTTTTCTGATTCACTAATTAGTCTAATTTATTTTTGCAGTAGCTTTCAGCTGGATTCCCTTTTCATACTGTATTTTATTTTCTTAAATGAGCTTTCGATACTTGCATAAGCACTAAATCCAATAGAGATCTCAACAATCCCATCCACTTATTTTATATTTTGTTGCTTCATGCTTTGGCAGTTTTCACATTTAGCTTATTTCCTCCTCTTTATATTTGGGCGTCCAAAAAATTGACTCAGAACTATTACTCTAAAATGTAAATTGGCTGCTGGGTGGAACCATGGAAGTAATGAATCCGAAGAACTACAGCAAGCACTGACAACCTCTATGGAGTCCACTTCTTTTGGCAAGATGATTGAACCATAAATGGTGTTTGCTGATTTAGAAGATGGCATGGCTTGTGCAACTGCTTATCTCCAGTATGTAATATGTTAGTTCATTTATGTTGAATCCAATAGTATTCTGAAAAATGCTTTCTGTGGCAAATTATTATACCTTTGATTGTGTGATGTTTTTGTGATAGCTGACATGGGGATGTGATTTGCAAAGCGAACATGAGCACTACATCACTAAGGGGATGTTTAGTGGAAGCCCTGTTATGATAAGAGGTATCCAAAAGCAAGAAGATGATGTTGTCTAGATTCAAGTTAGCTTAAACTATTGGCTTAACTGAATATGGATTATGCATTTCTTAAATCACTTCCATAGGATGCTTGAAAATCTTTTTTTATTTTTTATTTTTTATTTTTGTGTGTTCTGTTTAATTCTTTCTTTCTCTTTGTTTTACTATATTTTTGTACTTTTTTGTACATCTCCCATTCGATAGGTTGGTCCACCTTTACTACTTTTTTTTAATCAATAGTTATATCTATGACTGTAAGTGCCATGGAATGCCTTATTTATATATATTTTCTCACATTATAGATTCATCAACGTAGGCAAATTATAAGTGCATGAAAATTTTTGCCGCCTTGTTATCTTTTAGGTATTTATGGTACTATAGATTGAATACCCTTGAATTGAGTTTCAAAGTTTGTCGATGTTATGGACCTTTGGTTTGCCACTGTTATTTATCAATCCTCCAAGATGAACTATTGAAAGGACTAAAATGAACACCTGGCACCTGCTGCCACCTGCTGCTCACTGTCAAACTATGTGGTATTACCTAAAATGAACTAAGGTAAATTTCTGTGTTCAAAGCTTCTTGTTGCTTTAAATAATTTTGTGTTTTGGTTTGTTGTAGTGTGGCTTCAAAAGGTTTTGTTGCTTTTACTAAATAGGGAGACTTCACAATGGCATGCAGTGTACACTCAATTTGTGGCATGAAGCTACAACCCCCTTCCCAAATTATGCTGTTCAAAATTTATGTTGCTAAAACTAAACTGCTCATCTCGTCAAGTACTCGCTATCGATTTTGCTTGCTCTGAAAACCTAATAATCATTTTGTATTTTTCTTTCGTTTATTATCACCTTTTCAGCTTGCATGATTTGATAAAAAAAATTCCATGTTCGCGCAAATCCTCTTGATACAGTTAAATGATTGGAAGGGTCCTGGATTTTGCTTTCTAAATTTTCTGGATCAATTATTTATTCTCATCGTACTTGACATTTGTGTGTGTAATTTATTTTGGAGTAAATATTGAAAGAATTTGCAGCTGTAAACTTTTGAGTTTGAAGGGGATTTGTCTTTGCCTGCAAGGTGTTTTGATAGAATGATTTGCTGGTTCTTGCTGGCATGATTTAGAATGTGCTATTATGTCTATGCATGCGAGTATGATAGAATGCTTGCTCTGAGTTTTTCCTCACCATTTATAATTCCTCCCCGTGACATTTACCTGTTTACAACACCACATCGTTCAAAATATATTCACTGTTATTTTTTAATATTTTTATTTTTTGCAAAAAAAAAAAAGATATCGTCTTGGTAACTTTCATTCACTAATATTATGCTTAAATGGGTTCTGCTCTTACTACCCTAGAAAATCATACTGGATTAGTGACATGTTTTCCACGGGTGCTGATCACTATTGAGTATAAAGAACTGTTTTAAAGTCCTACATATTGGGAGATGTGAAGAAGCTGCAGGATGCTGGAAGCCACACAATCAACGAGTTAATGATGCATACAAAGAAGGTGAAGATTGGAATCGCTAAATCTCTATATTATGTGTTTAATGTTGCATCAGCTCAAACATTGGTTTCTCTACAATTTTCAGAGTTAACCTGAATCAAAGGACTTTCTGAAGCAAAAGTTGTTGAACTTTGCTTATATAAATAGAATTGAAGTTCTAACGAAAGCGAGCCATTAGTTATTTGACTGGATAGTAGGGTAACTCAGTAGTGTAAAGTACACTTTCACAAGAGATAATGATTTCATCTAAACTATTGAGGCTCTTCAGATATTGAAGAGAACGGTCTACATTGTATGTGAAGTTTATTTCCAGTTTCCACATTTTTATTTTTTATTTTTTATCTTAATGTTGTAAGAATATAACTTTTTGAGATATTTTTGCAGTTAAGATGTTTGTGTATAGGAGATATTTGGACTATTTTCATTGGAGATACTATATCTATTCTATTGTTTGCAGGTTTTCTGGTGATGGTTTCATTGGTTGTGGGGAAGCTCAGACTGAAACATCCTTTGGCTCTTGGGACATTTGGTTATTGGGTGCTTGAGTATAGAATAGAGGGGGATGTGTATTTGGGTAAGAATGAAATTCAAGCTTCTTTTCCTTGATTTTCATCTCTCAAATGTTTCTCTGGTTTTGTTATTGCTTTTGTTTTTGCGAAACTATCTTTTATTTAGGGTTTGCAATTGAGTTGTAAGTAACACACATCCTTGGACTAAGGAATTCACCCGCTTTTTCCCAACAGCCATTCATTTTTATAGATTACGCAATTTTTCTACATACTATTTAGTTATCATACCATGACACTTCAACACATTTTCGTCTTTACCGGCACGTGCAGCAAAGTGCGCGGCCCCGTCAGATTTCTAGTATATATATATATATATATTTTTCAGAAAAACTAGGGATTATCCAAGTATTCAGTCTGGATGTTTAAATCTTGTTGACCAATATATTCTTTAAGCCTGTGTCCATTTACAGTCTTTTCTCCTTCACTGAGCATGATTGTGACTGCTCCATTGTCATGAACAACTACAATGGGGAATGGGCCTGTCCACCTTGATCTGAGCTTACCTGGAAATAATTTCAAACGAGAGTTATAAAGTAAAACCAATTGACCAACATAAAATTCCTTATGTTTAATTTTTGAATCATGAATTTTCTTGGTTCGATCTTTATAAATCTTGCTGCTTTCATATGCTTCCAGTCTCACCTCTTCCAACTTAGACAGATCGAATTTCCTCTTTTCTTGTCCTGACTGAACATCCATATTAAGCATCTTAATGGCCCAATATGCTCTGTGTTCTAGCTCAACTGGAAGATGACAAGCTTTTCCAAAAACTAATCTGTAGGGAGACATCCCTATGGGAGTCTTGAAACCAGTTCTATATGCCCATAAAGCATCATCCAGTTTCTTTGACCAGTCTTTTCTTGTAATATTCACAGAAGCTTGTAAAATATGCTTAATTTCCTTATTAGATACCTCCACTTGACCACTTGTCTGAGGATGATATGGTGATCCAACCTTATGATGAACACCATATTGTTTCAGCAACTTCTCAAAAAGTTTATTCACAAAGTGAGATCCTCCATCAGATATAATGGCACGAGGAGCTCCAAACCTGGTAAAAATATTCTTTTGCAGAAGTTTAGTAACTTGTTTAGCTTCGTTATTGGGTAAAGCCACTGCTTCTACCCATTTTGAGACATAGTCAACAGCCACTAGAATGTAGTGATTACCATATGAAGGGGGAAAAGGTCCCATAAATTCAATTCCCCAAACATCAAATATCTCATCTTCTAAAATTCCTTTTTGAGGCATTTCTTCTCTCATTGAAATGTTTCACAATCTTTGGCATCTGTCACACATCTTTATAAGTTTCTGGCAATCCAAAAAGATAGTCGGCCAGAAGAAACCACAATCTAGAACTTTTCTAGCAATTCTAGCAGGACCATGATGGCCTCCTAGAGGATTCTCATGACACTTTCTAACAATTTGAAAACCTTCTTTTTCATGAACACAGCGCCTAATAACTTGATCTGAACAAAACTTAAATAAAAAGGGGTCATCCCAGTAGTATTTCTGAATTTCTCTGAAAAATCTTGACTTCTTATGAGAGTCTTAAACTTTGGAACAATCTTGCAGGCCAGATAATTAGCAAAATCTGAAAACCAAGGACAATCAAATTGATGCAACTGCAAAGCATACAACTGTTCATCTGGAAATTTATCATTTACAACTTCCTCCTTTTCTGTTTTCTCTTCCAATCTAGAAAGATGATCTGCTACTCCATTGTCTTTTCCTTTTCTGTCTTTAATAATAATGTCAAACTCTTGTAAAAGTGAAACCCATCTTATCAGCCTAGGTTTGGCTTCTTGCTTTGAGAAAAGATATCTTAATGCAGAATGATCTGTGTAAACTATAGTTTGAGCTCCAATAAGATACTGTCTGAACTTGTCAAAAGCAAAAACTACAGCATACATTTCCTTTTCTGTAGTGGTGTAGTTAATCTGCGCATCATTAAGAGTATGGCTAGCATAATAAATGACATGATGTTTGCCTTCTTTATGTTGCCCTAAAACTGCTCCCACTGCATTCTCGCTTCCATCACACATAAGTTCAAAAGGTAGATTCCAATCAGGAGACTGAACTATAGGTGCAGTGATAAGTTTCTCCTTCAAGGTCTTAAAAGCAGTCAAACAATCTTCATCAAAGCTAAATACCACATCCTTATGAAGAAGATTACATAAAGGTCTTGCTATTTTAGAAAAGTCTTTTATAAACCTTCTATAAAAACAAGCATGACCAAGAAAACCCCTTACTGCCTTGATTGTTTTAGGGGGTGGTAGATTTGCTATCACAGAAACCTTAGCTTTGTCTACTTCTATTCCTGCTCTAGATACTTTGTGTCCTAGGACAATTCCTTCCTGAACCATGAAATGACACTTTTCCCAGTTAAGAACCAAGTTAGTGTCTTCACATCTCTGCAAAATTTTTGACAAATTTTGTAAACAGTCTTCAAAGTCAGTTCCATAAACGGTAAAATCATCCATAAACACTTCAATGCATTTTTCAATAAAATCATAGAAAATACTCATCATGCATCTTTGAAAAGTGGCAGGAGCATTACATAATCCAAAGGGCATTCTTCTATAAGCAAATGTTCCATATGGGCAAGTAAAAGTTGTTTTCTCATGATATTCACTAGCAATTACTATTTGATTATAACCAGAATAACCATCTAAGAAGCTGTAAAATGGTTTACCTGACAATCTTTCTAACATTTGATCAATAAAAGGTAAAGGAAAATGGTCTTTTCTTGTGGCAGTGTTCAATTTTCTATAATCAATGCAAACTCTCCAACCAGTTCCTGGTCTTGTTGCTACTTCATCACCATGTTCATTAGTCACAATACAAATCCCACCCTTTTTAGGTACAACTTGTGTTGGACTTACCCATTTGCTATCAGAAATAGGATAGATTATACCTGCATCAAGTAGTTTGATTACCTCTTCTTGACAACTTCCTGCATTGGTGGATTTAGCCTCCTCTGTGGTTGTCTGGATGGTTTGTATTCATCTTCCATCAGGATCCTATGCATACAAATGTGAGGACCGATGCCTTTAATATCTGCTATAGTCCAAGCAATTGCCTGAATATGATTTTTAAGAGTACACACTAGAGCTTGTTCTTGTTCTTCACTCAATTTGGATGAAATTATTACCGGAAGCTCCTTTTTGTCTGCCTGCCAAAAAAGCATACTTAAGATGTTCTGGTAGTACTTTAAGTTCAAGCTCTGGTGGATTTTCTCTAGATGGGATTAATTTGCTTCGAGTTTGCACTTCCATCTTTAAATTAGATCCTAAAGGATCTGTTTTATCCATGTCATCCTCAGATTGTTCTGAAGATGTCATATCCTCACTTTCTGATCTGTCCTTGATTTCACCAGTCTCAGGATCAGCGAATCTAACCACGCACAAGTAAGCAAAAGTAGCATCTTCAGCATTTGTGAGTGGGGTGAGATTGTTCTCAATTACATCAGTTGTAAAGAGATTATAGTAATCAAAAAGATTTCCCCCGTCCATAGTACTAGAATATAATCCCTTCCCTGCTACATTGGTTTCAAAAGCATTAAAAGGATATGTTGCCATCTTCATCATGTCGAAGGTAACTTCCTGATCATCAACGTGAAGTTTAACTATGCCATTCTTTGCATCAATCATAGCTCCTGCAGTAAACCAGGAAAGGTCTTCCTAGTATGATAGGAATTCTGACATTTTCATCAATATCAAGAATGACAAAGTCAGCTGGAAAACAAAGGCCTCCTGTCTTTACTAGAACAACTTCAATGATCCCTTCTGGTCTGGTGCTCGATTGATCAGCAAAGAAGAGAGTCATATTAACTGGCCTCATCTTCCCCAAGTCCAAGCGTCTGGCCATAGCAAGTGGCATTACATTGATACTGCTTCCTAAGTCACAGAACCCTCGTCCTGCTTCTTTAGAGTTGATAATCAGGGGTAAAATAAACCTCCCTGGATCTTCAAGCTTTGGAGGAATCCGTTGTTGAAGAACCAAGCTGCAATTCTGATTTAAGACCACCATTTGCTGCTCTCCCGCACTTCGTTTCCCTGAAATCAATTCTTTCAGAAACTTAGCGTAAGTGGGCATTTCTGCAATTAATTCAACCAAAGGGATTGAGATTTCAATGGCCTTAATCTTTTTAAGAAATTTCTTAAATTTAATTTCTTGAAGATCATTTTTGAGTCTCCCAGGATACGGTATCCTAGGCATGTGTTCATCCAGTGAATCCTTTTTGTTACCTGTAGAGTTAGGGATATCATTACCTCCCTCTTTTTCCTTTGGAAAAGAGTGTCCTAAGACATTCTTTTCCAAACCCTTATCCTCAAGTATCCGCCTTTCTTCAAGCTGATCATCATCTTCCATTGTCTGGACATCTTTAAACTTTTTCTGCTGTAGCAACCTATCTCGTTTCTTTTCAAATTCGAGATCAACAACTTCTTTCCCTCCCCTCAACGTAACTGTCTTACATTGGGGATTTGTTTCAGAAGAACTTGGTAGTTTTCCTTTTTCTCTTTGTTGTAATAACTTGGCCATCTCTGTTACTAAATTTTCAACATTCTTGATTGAAGCCTGCAGTTGGTTATTCGTCTCTGTCTGCTTAACAATAAACTCCTTCAGAGCATTCTCTACCTTTAAAGAATTAGTATTATCTTGAACAACAGGATAAGGGCCTGGTGGCACTAGTTGCTGTGGAAACTTTGCAGGCATTGGTGCAAACGGTCCATATGGTCTATTATGTTGTTTCATTTGTTGAGGAGGTCTCTGAGGATACATTTGCTGCTGAGGATAGAATTGTTGTTGAGGACGAAACTGCTGCTGGTTCTGTTGAGGAGGATTCAGGAGATGTGCATTCTGTGCATTTTGAGTGTTACCATAGCTCAAGTTTGGATGTTTGTTCTGGAAACCAGTGTAATTACAGCTTTCATCTTGTTTAGGTGCTTCCTGAAGCTGCGGACATTGATCATTATGATGTGGTCCAGAACATATTCCACATTGATAAACTGGTTCCATGGGAGTAGGTTGAAGAATCATCATAGGTTGTTGTTGATGATGCTGAATTTGTTGACTTGTTTGCTGAGCTAGCTGTAACTCAGCAATCTGTTTAGTGAGTGCTGCAAATTTTTCTTCATTCTTGTCTGTATGGATAACAAGACTCTTTCTTGTAGGTGACGGAGGGTCATCATCTTGGAGGACTGCTCTGCTAGCTGTCATGGTGTCTATTGTTGACCAAGCTCTATCAAGTGGCATCTGAAGTAATTGTTCCCCTCCAGTGGCATTGATCATCATCTGCCAAGTATGAGTAAGTCCTGTGAAAAAGATCTTCAAGAGTCTTCTTTCTGTGATACCATGCTGCGGGCATATTTTAAGCATATCAAAGAATCTTTCTCGAGCATCCTTCAAAGATTCTCCTTTTCTCATCTTAAAGCTAGAAATCTTATCTACCCATTCATCTACTTTACTTTCTGGAAAGTACTTGAGTAAGAAGTTTCTGACTAGTTCGGGCCAAGTAGCCTTCTGTTGAGCATTCAATAAGTCATACCATTCCTTCGCAGAACCATCCAAAGAGAATGGAAACATTGCTAGTTGAATGGTTTCTCTTGAAGCTCTACCCTTCTTCACTGTCTTACTCAATTCAACAAACTTTTTAAGATGCAAGTGTGGATCTTCAGCACTCAACCCGTAAAAAGCTCTGGAAGATGCCAAGTTTAATATACCAGGTGGTATATCAACCTCTTCATCTGTTCCAGCCAAGTACTGATCAACATTTGGTTGCCATGGTTGATACTGTTCTTCTTGAGGATTTGGAGCAGGATTAGCAAAATTAGGTGGAAAGTAATGCTGATGAACAAATTGTGGCGCAACAGCCCTCTGTGGTGCTTGAAAATGTCCTCGAAGTGGTATGTTATGCTAATTTTCTGGCTGTCCATTTGGTAAGTTCCCAGGTCTGTCATTTTGTCCATTGTTAGCCATTCCAGTTATCGTTGAAAGATTCCCTTCTACAAGATCTCTTTGTCTCCTCCTAGCGTTTGCTCTGATCAGCCTCGCTGTTCTTTCAAGTTCACAATTAAAAGGAAGCAAAGGTTGCCTTGAAGATCGAGTTGTTATTTCGCTCATAAACTGTTGAGATTTCTCTGTGAACAAAATGAAAGAATTAATGAATTTATTCAATATGGTAAAAAGTAAATAATTACAATTAAACCAAAGAGTATCTATAGTTCTAAAATTCATAACGCTACACCCTCCCCGGCAGCGGCGCCATGAAGCTTTGTGTGTGACCTACCTGCTACATATCTCTCGATTATCTTTACACTACATTTCTCATAGGACTATTCAAGAGAAATGCCTGGTCTGCCTACCGAAAGCGCACGGTATCAAGCTTGCAGTATTTATTTATATTTGTCGGGATCGTTCTCTGGAGAGTTACACGATAGAAGTGTTTCAATAGGATTATTGGTTCTAGAACTTGTTTCTACTCTTGGTTTAAGGATGGTGTAATGATGATGACTAAGAATTAAATGCTGAATAGTAAATGCATAAAACTGTAAAGAAAATAAAGAAAGCAATTAAAATGATGTTGAATGATATGAATATATTCATGAGTTCATGAGTTAAAAATAGTGTAGACTAAGACAAACAAATGAAATAGGAATATGATGAGATTATCATACTTCAATGATTAGAAACAGGATGAAAGCTCATTGAGATAAACAAATCCTATATGCAAGTTAACCAAATCTTCATGTCTTAAATCACTTCCCAAGACAGGTACTTGTGATTCAGTGTCATGACATTCTAA
This sequence comes from Hygrophila difformis, assembly GCA_030278955.1. Taxonomy (NCBI): domain Eukaryota; kingdom Viridiplantae; phylum Streptophyta; class Magnoliopsida; order Lamiales; family Acanthaceae; genus Hygrophila; species Hygrophila difformis. The sequence continues at coordinate 42,879,211 of JAOANR010000007.1, read as the reverse complement.
GCACTGAAATCATGGGGTACTAATATCATAGAATGATCGGTCAGACTCATTCTGCAACAACAGCTTTCAGAACTGTCACTTAATCTGTCTCTTTCAGATTCAGATTAAGCCTTTGGCAACCCAAGGTCACATCTAAACCATCATACATTCATCTGAACTTGAAGTTATTCTCTTTATTACTCTGAGATGAGATAAAAATCTCATGCCCCTATAATGGATGTACTCTACAAGAAACAAGAAAGCAAATATTTAAATCTATCATCCATTGGTTACACGAGCTTTAACTTCTTAGAGTAACTCCTTCAAGTATTTATAAGAAATAATAGTCCTGTAAGTATATCAAGATAAAATTGCTAATCAAAATCCTTGACTTAACTGTACTATTCAGATTCACATTGATATTTCAGCGTGGGCAGTCTCTGAAAACAATTCTGAATACCCATGCTTGACTCAGGATTAGTAGGACTTAGAAAGAATATTTAATCCCCTACCCATAGCATATAGTGCAAACCATAAAGCTATGAACCCTGGAAATTAATGTTCTTAGAATTCCCACTAATTATTGGGACAAAAGATGGTTTTTGAAACATCTTTCCCTTTTAAACGACAGGTACTAAATGCCCAACTAAAGAACAAGTTTGTTCTTCATTACCCTGAGTAAATAATGATTGAGAAAACTTATATCATCATTTTTCTCAATGTGCTAGTGAAAATACTAACATGAATTCCAAATATGAATTATGAGTCTATATTTAAGAAGTAGGAGTGCTCATCATATATAGGGAAATATCCCAAAATATCATACGTATAAGTAGTATTATATGTATAAAGAAACGATGAGGGTTCTGAGTCCTCTTAATCAAAATGCTAGGGTGTTTCCAAAATATAAATTGTGACTAGACAGAATTAGGAAAATGTTTTCCTATGAAAAATATTTGAGAAACAATTCTGCAAAATAAATGTCCAAGATAGATCGCAGTAACTATTTTGGGTTTCAAACTATGAACATTCCAATTTTCCACACGCTATATCTGTACAGCGTGGAGGGAATTATTGTTCAAGGAATGTTCCTCAGATTTAGTTTATACAAAGAATTGAATCCCTCGCAATATAATCTGAAAGAATGCGGCGAGATTATTCAATTCCTACTTATAGAATAGAGGTTATATATGTATAAGAAATGAGTAGTTGATAACCCAAAGAATGGAAATCAATTCTGTTGCTATTCAAGTTGGCTCTCTCGCTTTGTCAAAATGACATCGCGAGAGTATTGAAATAATTTCTTTTGAAACAAAGTTGTCTGAATAATTCCTCGCGTCGTCTTTTAAGATGAAGCGTGATTTTATCCTTATATGAAGTAAATGATCAAATCCTGAAATTTATCATAACTACCTTCTGGAACATTTATTCAGAAAACAATGAAAAACAGAACCTTCTACGTCCAGATTCGAGAATTTAGAGTTGTTTAATTCTTAAAGATTATCACGCGATGGTTAACACTGCATGGGTCTTTAGGAACTTCTTAAAGTTCTGAACATTAATTTCTGCGGATTTCTTCTAAATTTGTGATCAAGGTATAATATCAACAGAAAATCGAAGGAATTCATAATCCTGTCAGTTTCATACCTAACTCGGTTACAATATCCAAACTTCTTGAGTAATTAGGGCAGACAAATTACGAATTAAAGATAGGATAATAGCATGATCTCGAAAATAAAATTATCGACGTAATGCAGATTTCAAGAAGCGAAATATTGTGTTCGAGGTCTATAGTCCTCTAAAATAGAATTGAAGAACATTAAATTCTGATAAAACCTTTCGAAATTGTAACCAGAAAGATAAGAAATACACGATTTGATAACTGATCGTCCTTCATATATCATGAATAGCAAAGAAATTAAAAACGAATACACATGGAAATCTGATTTCAATCAGAATTATGCGAATTTGAACGAAGAAGTCGGAAACTAGATGGCGATCGTCATAATGGATGAACAAAAGCATTCCGATAGCAATCCTTCTTCCAGGGTACTCTCAAACTAATCTACTAAAGTATTCCGAAGAAAATCTACTGCTAAATCGAATTACAAATCTGAAGAACATGAATTAAATTGCAGCGAAAAATAAACCCTAGCTAACCTACCTACTGAATTCTAAAAGTGAACTGGAGAGTAAAATGAGCTATTCTCTTCAATCTCCCGCTGCTTGAGCTGATCCCCTAAGGGTCTTATTTATATATGGGCGTTGTAGCTGCTTCTGCCTTGGATGATAACCGCTCGCATCAGAATAGCTCTCCTCTCGCTTTGTCCAGTTCCTTCAAAGCGAGAGTAAAAAAAAATGGAATTATCTTTCTCAACAAGGCGAGATTTCGAAGTCTTCTTCCAACAGTTCGCTTCTCGCTATAACACTTAAGACTTCCTGTTTTGCACAAACTTTCTTTCCACGCGATGTTAAACAATCATCGCGTGGACTTCAGCCTCTGAACATTTTTCCTTAGATCTTTCCTGATTTCGTATTTGAGTCCTCGCATCATTCGTTTCTTTCCTCGCTACGTTCATTTCCATCTCCCGCAGCCTTTCAACTTAACTTCCTGCTGAAACGACAAAGCGTGAATCATATCAACTAGAAACATAGCGTGCCAGTCTTGTAATAAAAACTTAGAATTTCAAGCCATTTTTATGTAATTTCCAGTTTCTTCACAATCTTGGTTCTTCTTCCATCTTTTTACATCTTCCATGATTATTCATTAAAAACTTATGGAATTAAGAACAAAAGATCATCATTAAGACACTAAATTGGACGCAAATGACAGTTATAAAAGACTGTCATCTAAAAGACATAATTATCCCTAGATTAATATAAGTCATTGGATCAAGATTGTATCTAACGGTGGAAAATTTTTCTAGGACATGCTTTCCCAGCATGGAACCAAGTTGTTATGTTTGGTTGGGGGGGGGGGGGGGTATTTTTTAAAAATTATCCCATATATTTATAATTTGATATTAGTAATCAACATATTCCTATTATGGTTGCGTACATCTCGCCTCTTCAATCGGTTTTTATTCCTGGTAGGGGCACGGCTGACAATGCTATCCTATTACAGGAACTTGTTCATGCGCTATCTAGATCATCTTCGTGGACAAGGGCTATCATTCTTATGATTGATCTGGAGAAAGCATATGATAATGTTCGGTGGATCTTTCTTGAAAAATGTCTTGTCCAAATGGATTTTCTACATCTTTCCGTCGCCTCATTATGACATGTGTGTCATCGTCTAACTATTCGATACTTTGGAACAATGAACCTTTGACATATAATTCTAGCCGACTAGGAGATTACACCAAGGGGATCCTCTCTCCCCATCTTGTTTAACATTGTAATGGAGCGAGTTTCTGTCACCATCCAGAATGAAGTTGGCACTGGGTATTGGAAGCCTATTAAGTTGTCTGCTGGTTGTCAAGGGATCTCCCACTTGCTTTTCGCAGATGATCTCTTACTTTGCTCTATGCTTGACGATCGAAGTATTCAGTGCTTGTCTGACACTTCACTCCTTCGCAGCCTGGTCAGGTTTGAAGATTAATATTTAGAAATCCAGATTCTATGCACCAGATTGTGTTACAAATGATGAGAGAAGATGGATAACTTCCTTAACTAGTGTTGCTTGTTGTAATGATTTAGGCAAGTATCTAGGATTTCTTATTCACCATGGAAGGGTGCGAGCAAGTGCATATAATTTTCTGTCGGAACGCATGGATGCTCGGTTATCTTGTTCGGCTTTACATCTTCTTAACAAGTCAGGATGACTCACCCTGGCACATAGTATTCTGGCGTTCCTACTTATTGCATGCAAATCACATGGTTGCCGGAGTCTATATGTGCCAAGATTGATAATAGGATTTGCCGTTTGATTTGGAAGGACCGGATGGGTAAGGGCATTAATCTAGTGTCATGGAACAAACTAATGGTGCCTAAGTCAGTAGGGGGTTTAGGAATTCGACGGGTCAGAGACACCAATGTGGCTCTTCTTGGTAAGCTTGTAAATTATTTTGCCACAAGACGTAATAAGTTATGGGTAAAGGAGTTGTGTGCGATTTACCCGATGTCAAGGCTACTTGATTCGTCCTCACGTCCATCGGCTTCTATAACATTGCATAGCATCCGTAAAGTTTTTACCAGGCCTGCTGATGGCTTTACCTTCTGCGTGGGAAATGGTAATAGTTCTCTATGGTGTTCTCCTTGGCTTCAAGGACAATGGTTACGGCCCATAGTGTCGTTTGTTGAAATATCAGATTCGGAGTTGAGAATAGCAAACATCGTGCGTGAGAACACTTGGAATCTCTCTTGTTTGAACATGATTATGCCTTTGGAGATTCAGATGAAAATTTTGAGGAAGCCTCCTACTTGCCTACATTCATCCTCTGAGGATAGTTGGTACTGGGGCGCAACTGAGGATGGACGGTACTCAATTATATCAGGGTATAAGTTTATGTTGGAAAAGGAGGGTGTGTCTCAAACAGGTTGGAAATGGATGTGGGCGGATTATTTTCCGGAGAAAATGGGCGTCCTCCTATGGTTACTGCTAAGAATTCCATTGCTTGTAATGCCATTCAGTTTAATCGTCATTTGTCTTCATCTCCCCTATGTGGCATTTGCGGAGTTGATATCGAAGACTGGGTTCATTGTTTCTTTTAGTGCCCTTGGACTAGGTTTAATACCCACGAATTTAGTCACGCTTAAAAAAAATGAAATTTAACTCAAAGAATAAAAAGAATTTTAATTCAAAGAACCCGTGAAGTCGACGAATAATTTAATTAAATAAATTATTACACGGGAGCCAATAGTCGATGAATTCAAGACTTCGAATAAGAAATAATTTTGAGTTCGAAATGAATTTGAAAATAGGAATTTATAACCCGAGAATGACCCGAATAATTGAGCCCGAGAACGTAGGAGGACAGAAGCCCAAAAGAGAGGAGAAAAGGCCCGAGGGAAAGGCCCGACGGATCGCACGACCCAGCCCAGGCTGCAGCCGTGCGGTCTCCGCACAGAATAGGGAGAATTCCACGCCATCACCGCACCACCCAAACTGTAGCTGTACAGGAGGCGATCAGGGCGATTTTCTTGCCAAAATTTCGTGTTTTTTAACGATGGAAACAAACCTTATTGCGGGAGGAGGAGATATTGGATGATCCTTACACCTTTTATCAGATTGTATACCCCCATTACAACCCAAGAATTCCTCCCCTACCATCTCATACTTTCTTCCCACCTTCATTCAACCCGAAAACCCCAAAATACTTGAGTTGTGGACTGTCCGACGGGAGAATCCGAGCAAGGAGGACGTGAAAGAGCAAGGTTCAGAGTTGTAGGTCGTTGGTAAGGTGTAGATTAGGATTTCTCTTCTCCTATTTAAGTCGATTATACGATCTAACTATGAATTATTCTTGCGTTCTCGTTTCATGGCCAAAGGAGGAAGAAAACGTGGTGAGTTGATCCGTCCGTAGCAAACCATAGGCGCCCCGACCATCCCACAAACATCCTAGAATTCGTGCACTGTAAGTTGACCCCTTTCGTATCAATTTTGGTGGTCTCAAGTCGTTCGTATTGTAAGATTTAATCAAGTAACAAAATCTGTCTCAAAAACCCCACATACGTGCGATCTATATAATCTGCATAAAATCTCTTTTCGAGTGTTCGAAACGAAAAAGTCAAAACTAAGATTTTGTTTCCAAGACTTTAGCTATATTGTTTTAAAATTTCACGAATTTTAGTCATTATTTGGACCCCGAAATCAAATCTGGTTGTCTCTGCGTTTTTCATCAAATCGGAAAAGATGACAGATTTATAGGTCCGAACTTCAATGGTGTTTTTCAAATGGGTCCAATCGAAACTAACTTTTGATGTATAGATGAAATTTGGAGCAAATTTCCTCTAGAATGTGTGTGTAAAATTTAATCAAATTTCGTTAACGTTTGAGCCTGTAACACCCCGGTTTTTGGTCACACAGGTCGGGATATCACCGCCACACCTCCCTAGTAAGACACGGTTTCTCCGGCTTACTAAAGAGATGCAAGGCTAGGTATTTTAGTATTTAAAAGCTTTGAAAACATTTGTAAATAGCCCATACAATATAATCTCGAAAATAATAATATCATAGCACAGCGGAAATAGTATTTAAGTATAATATTGCAGCGGAAATGTAAATACGACCAACATGGTCAAAACACGGGTTAAACAGGCCCGTTTATTCTAATGTCTAATGCAAAAATTTTTTTAAATAATAAAGTTTGCAAAATATAGTTCCCCCATGCATGAATGTGCTCATGATCATTCCACATACTCTGTAAGGAAAAAGGAAAATAAATGGTTTGGTCAGCACAACTTGCTGAGTAAGTTAACACATGCATGATCGTAGGGTTTAAAAGCCATTAATTTAATATTTACATAAAAGCATGATAATATTCATAAATAATTTAAATGAAGCCATAAATAATTTAAATAAAGCATTTAATAATTTAAAGAACAACAATTAAAGTATTTAACTATCCCCACTACTCCCAAGATTTAATATTTCAAGTATTTCACGATTGCATCGCAATCTCGTCAATTTAGCCGGAAACCGGCGGCCGCAGCCGTATCTGCCATACCCAGTACCACTCCGGAGCCTCGAGAAACCCATAACGATATTCATGAGAGTGTAGGCCATATATCTCATGCCGTTTTGGCAACAAATCTCAAATATTTCGCGCGGGGTCACCATCGTCCATATAGGCACGAAGTGAATCGTTAGGAGGGCACCCTGCAAAGCACTCACCCCCTAATTTTAAAGATCAAGTTTGTAAAGGGGATTTCCTAATTTTCCTGATTTCATATAATTATTTCAAAGAGTCTTCTACTCGTTTAAACCTTAAAGGCTAGTTTCACCGTTTCAACAATATTTCAAGATTTGACTCGGTCAACCACAGTTTACTCTAAAATTCAGTAAAAATCGAGTTTATTTCCAACAATTCTGAAATTTCACAACTGTCTCAGAAACATCGAGATGAACAACTTTCGTGTTTTAACTTTTTCAATCCGAGTTACTGAAATTGGTCAATTATATCAATTTTCGCCATAACATTAATCTGTCCGAGTTTCGTATACAGCAGTTCAAGATTATCAAGATCTAACATAGCAAATCAACTCCAAAGTTAATGAAATTTTACAGAGACCTTTTTAAGACATTTATCTACAACGTTCATGTTCGGCCAAAGATCTAAATCGGTCTAGAACTAATGTCAAAAACGTGATCAAGATCGGACCTAAGTTCTGTCAAGAATTTCAAGATCCAATTTCAAGAAGTTCGGTTTCGGTTGGTTTTCACATATCAAATCGTCTCTAAAAATTCTGAAACTTTTACAGTAGATAGATATAAGCCTTAGGAACGTTTTTCATGTTTTAAGTTTTTCCGTTTGAAGTCGTTTTAATGTTCGGAAAAATTCGTCAAAACTGTTGCGCCGTGAAAAATCATACGTTGACAGATTTTTGAAAGATTCGATAAACCTTTTAGTTTTGAATGTTTTAGTTACTCCCAAAACCATGTAAGTATTAACTTACAGATTTGTAGATATCCGGGATCATCTATTTCGAAGGCGTGGCTTCCAGTCCTCCGTCTATCCTCTCCGTTCGTCGGGTTCTACGTTCTAGATCCGATTCGGGGTGTAGAAAGAAAAAGAAGAAGGTTAGGATTCGTTTTCGAATCAAAATGTAAGAGACGAATGGATCGTAACTTACCACGACGTTTACGAGACTCTTATTTCGTCCAAATCAGTCCCTCGCTTGGTTCATGCCTCCGACGACTCCGGAATTAGGGTTTTCGACCTATAGAGAGTTGTAGGGTTTTGGAAAATTATTCAGAGCTTTTAAGAGGGCTTATTTATAGTTAAACAAGACCTAGGGATTCCCAAGGTCTGCCCCTAGGAGTCTTAAGCCGAATGGTGTTCAACCGAAGTCGGAAAATCCGGATTCGGGCGAGAAAATCTCGCACGGGCGAATCTGTCCAACGGCGCGGTCGTGGCGCGCTCTCCTCCCTTTTACCGCGCGGCCACCGCGCGGCACTCGCCTGGACTTCAGTCCGGGCATGTCGTGCGATCCGTCGTGCCTTTCCTCCTCTCTTTCGGATTTCTATCCCCCTATGATCCCGGATTCCGATTTCCGGGGTATCTTCGGGTTTACGGAAATAGGAACCCCGTATAATTTATGTTTGGACTCGAATTCTCGAGTTCATTGGTATCAGGTTTCGGTGTACAATTTATTTACCTTTAATAATTCTTTTTATTTAATTAATTTCCTTTTAATTCCTTTTTAAGTTAAATCTCATTTCTCATTTCCTTATCTTTATTTATTTATTTATTTGCTGGATTTATTTATTTATTATATTTATTTTATTTATTGTTTATATATTTAATTATTGTTTTATTTTAGGTTGGAAAATTCTCGGGTTACAGTCTACCCTCCTTAAGAATCAACTTCGTCCTCGAAGTTGTGTTTCGGCTTTTCTCGTGCTAAGGTCTTTTGTTTGTTTTATTGTTTTGTGACTGAACTTAGAATTAAAACTTCTAAGCTGCCTACGTACCCTGTGAAGGGATCAAGCCATAACGTAGTTCAAAAGTTTACAAAAATGCACAAAAAATAGGTGGTATGACATCCTCTCCCCCTTACGATTGCAGATATGTCCCCATAACTGTGTCGGTATCAGTTTGGAACAATGTCGGGTAGCGTTCTCTCATGTCGGATTCGACCTCCCAAGTTGTCGTCTCACTTTCATGGTTCGACCAAAGAACCTTGATCATTTTGACGGTTTTGTTCCTTGTTACTCATTCCTTAGTGTCGAGAATACGCACTGGGACTTCTTCATAAGTCAAATCTTCATCGAGCTCAATTATCTCCGGTTGAAGTACATGTGTCGGGTCCGGCACATACTTCTTTAGTTGTGAGACATGGAAGACATTATGAACTCGATCTAATTGTGGCGGTAAAGCCAGTCGGTAGGCTAAATTTCCGACTCGTTCTAGAATCTCGTAAGGTCCTATGTATCGAGGACTCAACTTTCCTCGCTTGCCAAAGCGCATCACCCCCTTCATGGGTGATATCTTTGCATGACCCTATCTCCCACTTGAAATTCTAGGTCTCGTCGTCTCACGTCAGCGTAACTCTTCTGACGGTCTTGAGTGGCTTTCATTTTTCCTTGAATCACTTTGATTTGTTGAGCCATGTCTTCGATAAGTTGTGGTCCCACTACCACCGACTTATCGTTTTCTTCCCAGCTCAACGGGCTTCGGCACTTTCGTCCATACAACGCCTCGAAAGGTGCCATGCCAATGCTAGCATGGTAGCTATTATTATAAGAGAATTCGATTAAGGGTAAATGGGATTCCCAATTTCCTTTAAATTCCAACACGCATGCTCTCAGCATGTCTTCTAGTGTTTGGATTGTTCTCTCAGTTTGACCATCCGTCATCGGGTGGAATGCGGTGCTCATTTTGATTTGAGTACCGAGAGCTTTTTGTAACTCCGTCCAAAAGTGAGAGACAAATCTACTGTCTCTATCGGAAATGATGTCATGTGGTACTCCATGTCGTCGTACCACATTATCAATGTAGGCTCGGGCCAATTGGTCCATAGTCCACGTGTCCTTCATCGGGATAAAATATGGCTGTCTTTGTTAGCCTATCCACAATCACCCAAATCTTGTTCATGCCTTTAGGTGATCGGGGTAATCCCGAGACAAAATCCATTGAGATGCTATCCCACTTCCAACTTGAATCTCTAGTGGTTGCATCAGTCCTAAGGGTTTATGTCGCACTGCCTTAACCTTTTGGCAGGTGAGACATTTCGCCACGAAGTCTGCCACTTCCTTCTTCATTCCCGGCCACCAATAGATCTTCTTCAGATCTTTGTAAAGTTTGTCGCCTCCGGGATGTACTGAATGTGGCGTGTTGTGCCCTTCCTCCATCAACCTTTGCTTCAACTCGGCACATTTAAGGGGCACGCACCATCTTCCTTTGAAACAAATGCTTCCATCCTCATGGGCAGCAAATCCTATTGCCTTTCCTTCGGCAATATTCCCCCTTATCTTCTCGAGTTTCGCATCGCCCGGTTGGGCGAGCTTAATCTCGTCCAATATTGGAGTTTCTACGACCATGGCGTTGATCGTTTCACTCACTATGCCAGAATGCACAAGTTCTAACTCCAATCTTGCTAACTCCATGTACAATGCCGACGGAATTACCAACGAGTTTGTCACGTGTTGGGTTTTCCGACTTAGGGCATCGGCTACCACATTCGCTTTCCCCTCGTGGTAGGCTATCTCTAAATCGTAGTCTTTAATAAGTTCCAACCACCTTCGCTGTCTCAAATGCAACTCCTTCTGAGTGAATATATATTTCAAGCTCTTGTGGTCGGTGAACATTCAACACTTCCGCCCATAAAGATAATGCCTCCATATCTTTGGAGCGAAAACGACCGCTGCCAACTCCAGGTCATGTGTCGGATAATTCTCCTCGTGAGGTTTCAGTTGGCGTGATGCATACGCTACGACTCTCGAGTCTTGCATCAAGAAATAACCTAAACCTTCCTTCGAAGCATCGCTGTAAACTTCGAAGTCACCATTCTCTGATGGTAGTGTTAATACGGGTGTGGTTGTGAGTCGTTTCTTCAGTTCTTGAAACGCTGTCTCACAAGCCTCTGTCCACACGTATTTTATTCCCTTCTTAAGTAGCTGGGTCAAAGGTCGTGCGATTTTCGAAAAATCTTTCACGAACGGTCTATAGTACCCGGCTAACCCAAGGAAACTCCTTATCTCGGTTTGGCTCTTTGGAGTTGCCCATTCAGTTACGGCAGAGACTTTTGCCAGATCCACTGAAACTTCATCAGCGGATACTATATGTCCTAGAAATGCTACCTCCTTCAACCAAAAGTCGCATTTGGACAATTTGTCGTATAGCTGATTCTTTCGCAAGGTCCCTAACACTTGGTGCAAGTGCCGGGCATGCTCCTCCTCGTTTTTCGAGTAGATCAGGATGTCATCAATGAACACCACTACGCACTGATCTAACTGCTCTCGCAATACATTGTTCATGAGGTTCATGAACATTGCCGGAGCATTTGTTAACCCAAAGGATAACACTGTGAACTCGTAGTGACCATATCGAGTTCGAAACGCCATCTTCGGAATGTCTTTCTCGGCAATTCTCAACTGGTGATACCCAGATCGTAAGTCGATCTACGAGAATACTAAAGCTCCCTTCAGTTGATCAAATAGATCCTCAATTCTCGGCAAAGGGTATTTATTCTTGATAGTCACTTGGTTCAATCCTCGATAATCTATGCAAAGACGTAATCCTCCGTCTTTCTTCTTAACAAATAAAACCGGTGCTCCCAGGGGGAAGTACTCGGCCTTATGTATCTTTTTCCTAACAGCTCCTCGAGTTGGTCTTTTAACTCCTTCATTTCCAGTGGTGCCATCCGGTACGGAGCTTTTGAGACAGGCTCTGTGCCCGGAATGAGATCTATAGTGAACTCAAGATCTCTCTCAGGTGGCATTCCCGGGATGTCTTCAGGAAACACATCCGGGTACTCTCTTACCACTGGTATGCTATCAACCTTGTTCTCTTCCGCCTCAAGGTTGTGCACGTAGCACGCATATAGCTCATACCCCTTACGCATCAAGTTACTTATTTAAGTGCACTAACGATTTTGTTACTCTTCTTAGGGGGCTGAGAGTAGAAGATAACTCTCTTTCCCCTACTTTTTGACAAGGTGATCTTTTGTTTTTGACATTCGATCACCGCTTTATACTGGGATAACCAATCCATCCCCAGTATGATGTCAAAGTCTCTTAAGCTAAATTCTACTAAGTTCGCGAAGAATTCTACGTTCTTTATCACTATAGGAATTCCGTTATATCGTTTAGAGCAAGATACTACTTCTCCAGAAGGCAGTTGAATTCCTAAGCTAATTCTCTCGCACTTAGGTAGACCTAACTCTGGCACTATCCTTGATGCTATGATTGAGCAACTAGCTCCAGAATCAAATAGAACTCTAAGGGGTGTATTCAAAACATGAAATGTACCTGCCATCACTTCTCCTTGTGCAGGCACGTCCGCTTGGTTAACCACATTGAGCCTCCCCACAGGGCGTCCTTGGTTGCCCTGTTGATTCGCATTCTGCTGCTGGTTTTGCTGTTGGTTTTGATTCTGCGGTGGCGGAGGTCGTTGGTTCTGGTTCTGATTCGGCTGCCTAAATTGGTTTTGAGGGGGTCTATACCCCTGGTTATTTCCGTTCCGCCCATTTTGGTTCTGAGGCTGTTCCTGCCCCGTGACCAAGTCTTCCCTTTTCGTTATGTTTTCAAGCCTAGTTCGGCACTCCCGACGCATGTGACCCATTCGACCACATCGGAAGCAGGCGCCCTGTTGAGGGCATCCCCTCGTCAGATGGGGTCGTCCACACCATGGGCAGGGTGGTACGGGTTCTTCTTGGTTAAACCTTCTCCCATTGTTGGCTTGTTGAGGCCTATTCGACCCTCTCCGCTGTTCGTTCCTTCCAGTGTTGTTCTCACTTCTCGAGTCCTGGTTTCTCTTGTCTTGGGGACCCCTGCTGGACTCCCCACTCACCCTTATCTTCAGTTGCTGCACACGCGCTACTGCCACAGCGCGGTCATACACAGCTTGCAAATCAGGGTAGTGTACCCCCGCGATCACCTCGCGAACGGACAGGTTCAGTCCCATCTCGAACTTCTGTGTTTTCTCCGCATCCGTGGGTACGAGTCTCGGTGCAAACCTCACTAGCTCCTTGAATCGTGTGTAGTACTCTTGTACGGTTTGGCCAACTTGCTTCAGTGACAGGAATTTTTCGTACATGGCAGCTTTAGTACTCAAGGGATAGAATCGATCCCTGAGTAGTTCCATCATTTCCGTCCAAGAGTAGGGCTCGTCATCTTCAGTCAGCTTGGCTTGAGTTGCCTGCCACCAGTCGTCCGCTTCGCCTCCCAAGTAGTACGAAGCGACATGCACCCTTTCTCCTTCCGGACATTTCACTGCTCCCAGCAGCTTGTCGAAGGTCCGGATCCATTCCTCCAGTTTGGCTGGATCCTCCTCACCAGCATAGTGGGGTGGCTGGTAGGGATTCACCATAGCCAGGTAGTTGGGGCGAGCTTGGGGCGGAGGTGCTGCCGCAGCTTAGCCCTGGTTGACTTGCGCGTTCCCCAGCGCAATCAAAACCTCCTCTATCGTCCGAAGACGATCGCCCACATTGTTCGGTGCGGGGGCGTCCTGCGCACCTTGGGGTTGTTCCTCTATAGGTTGGGCCGGTTCCGTGACATTAGGAGGTGTTTCAGTAGGTGTTTCAGTGGTGGTTTGGGGAGCGGGTTGAGTTCTTCCTCTTCCTCTTCCTCTGGGTGCCATTCTGGTACAAATAGGGTGGATTAGGACTTGTGAATTTAACATATAGCCTAAGCGATTTCTATAAATGTATATGTGTTTTGTAATTTCGCACGTGGTGCTTGATCGAACTAAGAAGCGCCGTACGCTTCGGGGTTTTATTTTAATTTGTTTTATTTTATTTCGGAATTTTTTTTTGTACGGACAGGTCTGTCCGGTTTTTTTTGGTTCGATTTATTATAAATAAATCGGGCATTTTATTTCCTCAAAAGAAATTTTTTAGTACAAAAGTAGAAATATTTTCCTAGCAAAATAGTATCTACTAAAAACAGAATCTCTAGCGTCTCAAGACGTCCTCCGGTGGGGTAGCGGGATCCTCCTCCGGGTCTTCCTCCTCCGAGCTTGGCGGCAGTAGATCGTCAAAGATAGTGTTCAAGTCTTGCCCATGGGCATCGATGTGTTCCTTCAGTATTAGTTTTTGTGTAGTGAGGGTTTGGACTTGGCGTTCGAGTTAGTTTATGCGGTGGTGATCCGCCTCTCTCAAGTTGCCCATGTGGTGCAAATTGGCCTCCAATTGAGCCATACGGTATTTCATTTGTTCTATGGTTTGTTGGGAATCAAGGTGAACGTTCATCATTTTGATCATCAACTGCATCATATCTTGACTAGCCATCTAGCGCAAGCAAGAGATCTAAGTTAATATTCGCCAAGATTCTAAGTTAAACTTCGCCAAGATTCTAAGTTGAAATTCGCCAAGATTCTAAGTTGGAATTCGCCAAGATTCTAAGTTCAAATTCGCCAAGATTCTAAGTTGAAATTCGCCAAGATTCTAAGTTCATAAAAGAGATGCAATATGCAAATGCAAATGATGATTTCCCCCCAAAAATAATTTAATGCACTATATATATATTTTCTTTTCCATGGGTTTTAAAATAAAAATTTATCCATGGAAATAATACTTTAAAATTTAAAATAATAGTCAAAATATTAATAGTAGTTTAAAAATAATAAGGGTTTAAAAATAATAGTTTAAAAATAGCCGGGCTTTGATACCAACTTGTAACACCAGGGTTTTTGGTCACCCAGCTCGGAATGTCACCGCCACACCTCCCTCGTAAGACACGATTTCTCCGGCTTACTAAAGAGATGCAAGGCTAGGTATTTTAGTATTTAAAAGCTTTGAAAACATTTGCAAACAGCCCATACAATATAATCTCGAAAATAATAATATCATAACGCAGCGGAAATAGTATTTAAGTATAATATTGCAGCGGAAATGTAAATACGACCAACATGGTCAAAACACGGGTTAAACAGGCCCGTTTATTCTAATGTCTAATACAATAATTTAAATAATAAAGTTTGCAAAATATAGTTCCCCCATGCATGAATGTGCTCATGATCATTCCACATACTCTGTAAGGAAAAAGGAAAATAAATGATTTGGTCAGCACAACTTGCTGAGTAAGTTGACACATGCATGATCGTAGGGTTTAAAAGCCATTATTTTAATATTTACATAAAAGCATGATAATATTCATAAATAATTTAAATGAAGCCATAAATAATTTAAATAAAGCATTTAATAATTTAAAGAACAACAATTAAAGTATTTAACTATCCCCATTACTCCCAAGATTTAGTATTTCAAGTATTTCACGATTGCATCGCAATCTCGTCAATTTAGCCGGAAACCGGCGGCCGCAGCCGTATCTGTCATACCCAGTACCACTCCGGAGGCTCGAGAAACCCAAAAGGATATTCACGAGAGTGTAGGCCATATATCTCATGCCGTTTTGGCAACAAATCTCAAATATTTCGCGCGGGGTCACCATCGTCCATATAGGCACGAAGTGAATCGTTAGGAGGGCACCCTGCAGAGCACTCACCCCCTAATTTTAAAGATCAAGTTTGTAAAGGGGATTTCCTAATTTCCCAGATTTCATATAATTATTTCAAAGAGTCTTCTATTCGTTTAAACCTTAAAGGCTAGTTTCACCGTTTCAACAATATTTCAAGATTTGACTCGGTCAACCACAGTTTACTCTAAAATTCAGTAAACATCGAGTTTAATTCCAAAAATTCTGAAATTTCACCATTGACTTAGAAACATCGAGATGAACAACTTTCGTGTTTTAACTTTTTCAATCCGAGTTACCGAAATAGGTCAATTATATCAATTTTCGCCATAACATTAATCTGTCCGAGTTTCGTATACAGCAGTTCAAGATTATCAAGATCTAACATAGCAAATCAACTCCATATTTAATGAAATTTTACAGAGACCTTCTTAAGACATTTATCTACAACTTTCATGTTTGGCCAAAGATCTAAATCGGTTTAGAACTAATATCAAAAATGCGATCAAGATCGGATCTAAGTTCTGTCAAAAATTTCAAGATCCAATTTCAAGAAGTTCGGTTTCGGTTGGTTTTCACATATCAAATCGTCTCTAACAATTCTGCAAATTTTACAGTAAATAGATGTAAGCCTTAGAAACGTTTTTCGTGTTTTAAGTTTTTCCGTTTGAAGTCGTTTTAAGGTTTGGAAAAATTCGCCAAAACTGTTGCGCCGTGAAAAATCATACGTTGACAGATATTTGAAAGATTCGATAAAGCTTTTAGTTTTGAATGTTTTAGTTACTCCCAAAACCATGTAAGTATTAACTTACAGATTTGTAGATATCCGGGATCATCTATTTCGAAGGTGTGGCTTCCAGTCCTCCGTCTATCCTCTCCGTTCGTCGGGTTCTACGTTCTAGATCCGATTCGGGGTGTAGAAAGAAAAAGAAGAAGGTTAGGATTCGTTTTCGAATCAAAACGTAAGAGACGAATGGATCGGAACTTATCACGACGTTTAGGAGACTCTGATTTCATCCAAATCAGTCCCTCGCTTGGGTTCGTGCCTCCGACGACTCCGGAATTAGGGTTTTCGACGTATAGAGAGTTGTAGGGTTTTGGAAAAGTATTCGGAGCTTTTAAGAGGGCTTATTTATAGTTAAACAAGACCTAGGGACGCCCAAGGTCTGCCCCTAGGAGTCTTGAGCCGAATGGTGTTCAACCGAAGTCGGAAAATCCGGATTCGGGCGAGAAAATCTCGCACGGGCGAATCTGTCCAATGGCGCGCTCGTGGCGCGCTCTCCTCTCTTTGAACGCGCGGCCACCGCGCGGCACTCGCCCGGACTTCGGTCCGGGCGGGTCGTGCGATCCGTCGTGCCTTTCCTCCTCTCTTTCGGATTTCTATCCCCCTATGCTCCCGGATTCCGACTTCCGGGGTATCTTCGGGTTTACGGAAATAGGAACCCCGTACAATTTATGTTTGGACTCGAATTCTCGAGTTCATTGGTGTTGGGTTTCGGTGTACAATTTATTTACCTTTAATAATTCTTTTTATTTAATTAATTTCCTTTTAATTCCTTTTTAAGTTAAATCTCATTTCTCATTTCCTTATCATTATTTATTTATTTATTTACTGGATTTATTTATTTATTATATTTATTTTATTTATTGTTTATTTATTTAATTATTATTTTATTTTATGTTGGAAAATTCTCGGGTATTACAGAGCCTCCGAAAACGACCTGGTTGATCTGTGATTTCAAAAAAAAAAGGTGACAGACTTGCTAACTGAACTTGATGCGCGAATCTGATTTGATCCGAACACTTTCCAAATAAGAAGCCTCTGATAAAAGTTTTCCATTTTCATATCAAGCATGTGTCCGTAAATTTCATAATTTTTGAAGTTCGTTTGTTAGGTCGAAAATGCGTTTTAAAAACAGTGCGTTGTTACTGAAATTCTGACAGATTATGTTTTCTAGAAAGATCTCCAAATTCGACCTACCTCCTCACCTTATTTCAAAAAGCATAAATAACGCAAGTTGTTCGTTAGGGTGTCATTGAATTACTATGAAAATTTCGTAGCAATCGCATTAGGATCTGATTTTTAAGGTCAAAAGGCGTAAACTGCGTTGTGGATTTTGTTATCTATTGAGATAAAGTTTTTGAGAACTCACTACTTGAAATTTATGATTAAATGATAAAAACAAATTTCGAAAATCCCATTACACTAGGTTGAGATTGATCTCCATGTACTAATTAGGGGGTGAGTGCTCCGCAGGATGCCCCTCTAACTCATCACTTCGAGCCTACACGGACGATGGTGACCCTTTATGAAAAATTGTACCAAAAAGGCTATAGATTTTGGCCTACACTCTCGGGAATATCCGTATGGGTTTTTCGAGGCTCCAGAGTGGTACTGGATATGGCGTATTTGGCTGCAACCAACGGTTACATGAAATGTTGTTGATCGATTGCCTTGCAATCGTTAAAAACTTGAGAAATTTGAGAACTCGATTTTGGCGTAACGGGAAACTAAAAGACTTGAGTTCTTTATTTATTTATTAATTTATTAAATTATATTTGTGCTTCTAAATTCATGTCTATGTCTCATTTAAATTATTTTTTTAATTAACCGTGCCTTTAAAAATTATGCGAATTAAATCCTTGTTTATTATTTGGTCATATTACATGTTTATAAATGTGCATGAGAAAAGTATATTGTTATTAGCTAATTTTAAACCCCTTTATTGCTACGTTAGGGATTGACTTACTTAGTATTTTATATATAGATAGACCGTTGTTTTTATGTTTTCTGTTACAGAGTATGAAGATGTGGCATGAGCATTCATGCATCGGGAGGGGGCAATAATATAATACCATTATGTCGTATTTTGCATTTAGACTTCATTAAACACTGCGTTTTGGCCATGTCGGTCCAAGCTTAAATTTCCGCTGCGACTTACTCTATTATGTGAGGATGATACTATGCTATTTTCATATTAAATCTTTTTGGTTTTGTTTTTAAATTATTTTTTTTTGAAATACCTCTAGCTTTAGCATCTCTCAAGTAAGCTCGAATGAGTCGTGTCTTACTTGGAAGGTGTGGAGGTGGCATCCCGGCCTGGGTTACCAAAATCGGGGTGTTACACTAGGCCCCTTTGGGATGCTTGGAATATTGAGGTACTAGCTGATCTTCAGTCTATTGATAGATCTTACATCTGCCATTGATTATGTGGGATGTTTCGCTATTATGGATTCGAGTTCATTGCCGGCATTTAGACTATTTGGCAACGTAATGGTCGTATTTTCCGCGATCATAAATCGACTTTGCAAGTTCTTCTTTGGCAAAGCAACTCACTTTAAAGATGAAATGGAGAAAGCTATGGTAGGACAAAAAATTAGGTATCCTCAGCCTAATGTTGTATGCTGGAATATGGGGCCTTGGACTGGTTTCTTTGTTCATACGGATGATTCTTTGTTAGCTAGTCGCGGTAGGGCAGGTTTTGGTTCAACTCTTCGAGACTATTCTGGGAGATGGATTATTGGGACATCTGGTTTTTTGGGCTGGGTTTCAGTCCTACAAGCAGATATTAGTGGCATTAGGCATGGATTGGAAATGGCTAGGAATCATGGGGTGACAAAGATTTATTGTTTATGTGATTCTACATATGTTATCCAGTTCCTCCAGTTTACTCCACATACTTCTCATATGCTCTTGTCTTACTGGTTGCGTATATTTGATCTTTGTCAGTTTAGTCATATTTACCGAGAGGGTAATGCGGTGGCAGATGCATTGGCTAGGATTGGGGCTAATGATGTAGCTTTCTTCACAACATGGGCATTCTCTCCAGACTGTGCCAGACCGCTTTTGAAGGTTGATGCAGCGGGCACGTGGTTTCCACGGGACTAGCACCCCGTCGTCTCCAAGTTTTTGCACCTTTTGCTTTCTTTCCGTAGCCTGTATAGGCTGTTTAGCCAAAAAAAACATATTCTTTGTAAATATTTGAGGGTTAAATTACTAAAAGTAGATTTTTAACATTTTTTTTTTGTTGCACCACCTACAGGCCAGGAAATGATGGTGGGAGCCTATGCGATATAAATTACTTCCTCCGTTCCTTTTTATTTGACACGGTAGGAGTTTTGTTACTGTTTATTGAGTAACTTTGATTCGACTTTTTAATACAGTTATATAGGATAAAAAATAGTCAAGTGAGATCTTGTTAGATTCGTCTAATCGCATAGATTTAGAATATCAAAGTTTCATAAATTTTACTTGTACGCAATTTGAGCTATTGAAGATTGAAAATGTGTATTGGATTGCGTGAAATGTGGGTCCGTGGCAATTAAAAAGGAACGGGGAAGTACAAAATAATAAAGGGGATGGATAGGGTTTCAGGTGGAAAATCGAACCCCCAACCTATAGGTTTGGAGTCGGGAGACTTTACTACTAAGGTAAGTCCCAGAATAAGTCCCCATCCCCGATTATTAACATATTTAATTACATATAAATATATTAAAAAATTTTATTACGTATTTTTTCTTGTATTATCAGGATTACAATTTTAATCTATTTCATTTTTTAGACGTATATTTTTATAATTTTGATACTAATAATCAACATATTTTTAAATATTGAGGGTAAAGTTTTTATATTACTTTTTGTAATGGGTATTAATAAGTTTTCCCTATAAATTGAGTAATTTCCCTTTGGCATATACGGGATATCCCCAGGCCACATAAGACTCAAACTAATTACTTGAGGATCTGGTGGGCTTTCGAGGGTTGTTTCTACCAAAGCAGGATTCGGCATACACATAGACTCGAACCCGATATTTTTACTTAAGCTGCTAGAGCCACATACCATTCGGGCCAATTGCGTTTGATTTTTGAATTGAGTAATTATTTTTTTTTGTTGAACATCCTATACATGCTAGGGAAGGGTTGTGGGAGCCCATGCCACATAAATTATAAATGAATAAAGGAGATGTATAGGGGGCGAGTGGGGAATTGAACCCCCAACCTATAGGTTGAGAGTGGGGGGCTTTGACCACTAGGCCAAGTTTTCATTCCTTTTGAAAGGTTTTAACATATTTAACTATTTTAAGTTAAATAATTACTTTGAATTAATTTAATTTATCAAGTTGGGAATGAGGACTTGGCCTACTCGTCATGTTCCCCGATTTCAGACTTATGGTTGGGGGTTCGATTCTCACCCGGACCCTTATCCTCCCCTTCACCCGCTTTGTAATTTGTGTGGCTTGGGCTCCCACACACCTTTGCCGATACATGAGTATCAATGTTTACCAAAAAAAATAAAATTATCAAGTTCTTATAATTTCATATAACTTAAAAATTATGTCTATGAACATTAGAATTAATATGAGAAATAAATAGATAAATCACAAATAATTATAAGGGCCGTTTAAATTGGCTTTTGAAAAAAGTAAAAGCCAAAAGCAGAAGCAGAAGTGGAAGCCAAAAGCAGAAGCAAGTAACTTTTGTGTTTGGATGGAATGTTTACAAAGCAGCTATTTTTCAAAAGTGTGTTTAGATGTGTAAAAGTGAAAAGTGTTTTGAAATGTTAAAATTACCAGAAAAGATATGCTACTTATATAGGATAGTATATATATTTATAGTGTAATTTAAATAAATTAGTAGGGACAATTTTGACTCTACACACATTACTATGTGCTTTTGGCTTCTACTTTTCGAAGAAGCACTCCCTGGGCTGCTTCTCCCAGAAGCACTTTTGCAGCTTTTAGAGATGCTTTTGTTTTTTTTTAAAAAAGCCAAAACAAACACTATTTTTCAATCAAAAGTACTTTTGCGTAAAGTAAAAGCCAAAAACACCTCAAAAAGTCATTCCAAACGCCCCTTAAATAAAAGTGTATACTAACTTAGCTTTGTTATAAAATCAATATGTTCTTTTATATGTATGGTCTATTATGCAATCAGCTTTTGAAAGCTTTTAGAAGTTTTGAAGAACTCTAGATTTTATATCAAATTATAATTCCGTTCTTTGCACTAGTTTGTTGTAGCTATGATTTGCAGTTTCGTCAGTCTCTACAAATAGAAGCCATTCTTAATAGCTTTCAAGAGCTTTTGACCTCCACTTTCCAATTGAATCAAAATTTTCTACCGTTTTTAAAAACTACAGCTACTTCTAAAGAACACTTTATGTCGAATTAAAAACTTAATTCCCTATCATAATCTACCACTCCTAATAACTTCAACTCCCTGTAGTTGGAACTACAGTTCGCAGCTACATCTAGTCGCGTAGAACATACTCGTCCATTTTATATAGTCAAACTATTCAATATAGTATATTTTTATAAATTAATTAATTAAATTATACATATATTAAAATATAAAAATTTAATATTCAATAATTAAAAACTTCATAGCTTCGATTTATCAAAAAAAATATGTATTTTCTTTGAAATGAGTCATTAATATACTCCATATGGGTAAATTGGTTCTTTGGCAGCATGAGTAGGAGGTTGTGTGCAACGGCCACAATGAGTCACTGACGTTATCACAACTTGACCAGACGGCGTCGTTTGCTAAGGTGGAAAAACCCTTTTTTTCTCTTTTTATCTTTCCCTTGTTTGCATTGTATAGAAATTCAGCCCCAAAACCTTTTCCCCTGTCCTCCTCCTGTTCGATATTTTACTTCTGAGAAGAAATTCACACTGCCTAGTGCCTACCCCGAAAGAGGCAAGAGAAGAGGACGCCACCGACTTCATAGATTTTTGTACCAGAAGAGTACGTTACATTAGATTTATTTTCTAGTAAACTGCTAGTTTTTGGATTCAATTTTTCATTATGTTTGTTTTTGTTTTTGTTTTTAGATTGATTCGAGCAAGGAATCGATTCCGTAGTCGGCAGTGTAGGATAATCTTTCTGTTAAATTTCAGACTAATCGTCAATACAGTTTGGATTTGGTGCGAGTTTTGAGTTGATTGGAATCTGGTCGGAATTTAGAAATATTTTTGTTATTGTTTATTTTCGGTAATTTATGCTTCTGATCGAGTGCAATTGATGCTGCAGTTTTAGTTCAGTTTCTGTTTCGTGGCGATTCTCGCAATGTGCCAAGTTGTTGAATTTGGGGATTTCGGTGAATTTGGTTGCATTTAGGGTTCTGCAATTTGATTTCTGTTTCTGTTCTTACTTTTGGGGGGTTTGATTCTGGTTCAGTTTTCTTACTGTTGTGTGTTTATTGCCGTATTTCTCTATTTCTGTTCCATTGATTTATGACTCGTCACAGTTTCTGATTCTGTCTTTCGAAATCTGTTGTTTCTGCAATTTTTATTTTCTGCTATTATGGCAATCATTCGGTAATTGTTTTTAGCTTATGTTCCGTGTTCATTTAACATTCAATTAGGCCATTAGATGTTAAATTGGGAATTTGGGGAGTTTTGATCTGTTGTGATGCTGCAATTGTATATTTGTATTTCTATTCTATTTGTCATAATGTTCTTCTGTTTCTGTAATTTTATGTTCAAATTGAATGATTAGGTTCAATTGTGTTGTGTAAGTTTTTTTTGCTTAATTTTAATATGATCTCATGTTTCTGATTTTGAATTGTGTTTCTGTTTTTCGGTGTGTTTTTTCTGTTTTCTGCATTGGGTTCTTCTGAATAACATTGATCGTTCGCCGTATAGTTTCTGCCTTAGTTTCTTATCACTCTATGCTCTTTTTGTTTGTTAACTTTGGTTTGTCAGTTTGGATCTTACATGTCCAAATTTACTCTCTTCTATGGTTTCATCTTACAAAGCTATTCGTCTTAGCAGGCTTAAGTATCTTTGCTTTAATTTTCTTGGGTAATAAGGATGCGGACATATGGTTCTTTTTATTGTTGTAGTTTGATTATTAACTTCATTAAGTGTGGCTATATAAGTTTTTGAGGTGGGTTGAAGTTCCCGCCAAACCTTTTTGCAACAACTAAGCTATATTATTTTGTTAAATGGAGCATAAATATGTCCAGTTGGATCTTTTTAGTTGATCCCATTCTTTTTACTTCGGCCCTGCTTCAAATCAACCAATTTTTTTGAGTCAAGGGATTCTTACAAAGTAGGGCAGTATTTCTTAAACTTAATTGGATTCCTTTTTGTTTTTTTTACTTGATTTTGATTGGTTTCTAAATTTCCATATATTTCTTGTAAGTGCGGGTGAACTTAACATAGTTAAATAGTGTGTAGATGGTGATGCTTGTGTGATTTGAATTGGATAATTTTGTTTTTCTCATATGGGTGAAATAGTTCAAGGCCTTGGGGTCTACGGTGTTGACTTAGATGTATATTGATATGGCTTATCTTCAGTTTTGATACAATGGCCAATCCTGGAGGTGATGGTAAGGAGCCAATCAACGAGCAAGCTGTTGCTAACATATATGCTTCAATGAGGACCGAAATCAACCAAATTCACTCCAAGATTACTGAACTTGAGATGGAGATCACCGAGCATTCACTTGTGATCAATGCCATTAAACCATTGGATTCATCGAGGCGGTGCTACCGAATGATAGGAGGTGTTCTTGTCGAAAGAACTATCAAGGAGGTCTTACCAGCTGTGCAGAGGAACAAAGAGGGTCTCGAAGAGGTAATCTCTCGGCTCACTGAAGCATTGGAAAAAAAGAAAAGGGAGGTATCTGAGTTCGAGGCTAAGTACAAAATCAGAATCAGAAAGGGTGACAGTGAAATGAAGGATGAAAGCGATAAGAAGGAAGGCAATGCACAAGGAGTCCTTGTTGGCCCCGTTGATACTTAATTGATATAAAACTCTTTTCTTGTAGTATTGTCTATTAGTATATTTTCCGTTCTGGCCTTTTGGTGCTTTTGAATTATAATATTTTGTTGTCTTAATGGCTTGAATTTTGAACATGATTTCTCGGTAACCAGTTTTGGATTTGTTACTCTGAAGGGTTTGATACTCATTCTTGCTGATGTGTGCTTGAGCTCTTACATGATTGTTGCAGACTTGAATTGAATTTTTCTTTTCCAGTTATATATTCATATCCTACCAGTTTAGTGTTGTGGTTGCTCTACCATTAGTTCAAACTTACACACTAATGTTTAATACCTCTTATCGGAGCATCTTATTAGCCTCTTATATAAGATCCTTTGATAAGAGTTATTGAACGGGTCTAAGTTCTTATAAGTGAGATATCTGCCTTTTGGTTAATTTCTAGTCTAGGTGGTTGATATTAATAATTTGCCTTACCAACGAGTAGTTTTTTAGTGCAATGTTGCTCCTGGATGAAAGCTTGAACCCAAGTAACTAGTGAATTTGCCTTGAATAATTTATCCTTACTTCTTTTCTCTTTTTTTTTTCTTTTTTTTTTTTTATTTTTTAAATATCGTTCATGTGGCCTGTTGTGGAAAGTTTACAGGAGCCAAGAATCCGTGTGTAGGATATGAAATAAGGTCGGGACTTGTGAAATTAATGAAAATGTTGGTATTAATGAATCGAGCTTGGGCATTTGAAAACCCAATAAATATTGCATTAAGAGGGCAGTAAAAACAAAAAAAATAAAATAAAATAAAATAAAATGAAACACAAACCAATATTTAAATCTCCACATTTATACTTACCCCATCAACTTACTAAACAATCAATTTGCTATCCAGATTATAAATAGTCCGGATATGCGGACGTGTTCCTACAACTTTGTGTTGCGCGTCAAGATGCGGTGATTTCATTCCATATAAACGCATTTAATAAAAAAATGAAAAGTGGATCTCTGATTACCCAAATTAGGGGGAGTAACGATTGGATGATTTGTAACTGCCTTTTATTGCATAATAGATGGGAAAATGGAATTCTCGGGTAGCACATTTTCAATATGATGGTAGCATGTAGTACTGTGTATCAGAACACAAAAGAAAGGTATTTAAAACATATGTATGCAATGTGATAAGCATTTAGTACTGCCATTGTTTCCCTACTAATTGTGATTGTTGTGCCTGGAATATCCCAGTTGGATTGTGAACTAGGGGGCAAGTCAGTGGAAGCATGGCTTCGAGATCCTTGCTTCAAACCCAAATTTTCTGCAACGCATGTTGTTGGTCAGGAACTGCTTGGGTAAAATTCTAACGTGCTATCATTTGCCTGTGCACCCCAGCATGAACCAAATCATCATCTGGAAAAGCCTCAGAGGAAAATTCCTGTTTCAAATATAAGAAATAAAATTTAAAGAAAAAGTGTCGTATTACATAAGACAGAGAAAATGATGATAGTATTGCACATACAAATTAAAAGAAACACATAACATATTAACTGCCATTATTTCTCTGCTAATAATGATAGGTGAGCCTAGAATATCCCAGTTAGGCTGCAAACTGGGTGGCAAGTGAGGGGGGGAAGGGCAGAAAAACCCGTGATTCAAACCCTTAGCAACACGGTTTCGTGGCGCATTACTGCTCTGGGGATTTTCCACTGCGAATTCATTCGAACCAGCAGCCCCATCACCACCTGAAGCATCACAAACAACTTCATTAACATTGACATCATCTGTCCGAGTATACAAATTGGCCTCACGCTCGGCTGCACATTCCGCCTCATCTTCAGCATTCAATGCCTCATGTATCTCAAAGCATTCCAATTCAAGTTCCACTTCCTTCATACGTTTTTGCATCAATTCAACTTCCCTCTTAAGGCGATCATACTTGCTCTGAGATAAGCTTTTCTCTGTTGGGTATCCGTACCATTATGAGGCTTCAAAGGGAACATGGACACACATTATGGTGAGTTTTAGATATGCTACATGTATAAATAATATATTATTACGCTTACCTATGTTTGTTCTTGATCGTGACAGTCCCCCATGTCTTGTTCCCGTGTTGGAGATGCTTGTCGTGATTTGTCAGAATGTTGGGTATGTAAAGAACAACAAAATGTATTAAACAAAACACTGATTTGTGTGACACAAACTACCATTGGCATGACTGGAAAAATCATTCAAATGCACTGGATTAAATGACTCAAAACATTTTAAAAATAATCCTGGAAAAATCATTCAAATGAACTGGATTAAACAAAACACTGCACATTCCATAGTAATTCAAAGTTTATGCGAACATTAGTCGAAGACTAATTACTACATAACAGGGGTTTGGTGTTTAGTTATCTTAATCAACAAATGGAGCACTACATACACAAAAAATGGTAGAAGTACAACCAACAATTTCTGATTAAAAAACTATTTAGATGTGTTTGAAACAAATTTAGTATGTTATAGCACATTTCATGGTACAAATCCATCATGGGGGTATACGAACGCACGACATTATTATGGATAACAGCCCAGAGCACAATAATCCCCTGTGCATAGCATAATTTATCGTGTGAAATATCATCATGCAACATAAAAAGAACATCGAATTGTTGTATGTAAACTACCTTATCCTCGGCTGCTGTGTCAGCTCCCGGACAAGGGGTTTGGTCTGTGTCGTGTGGGAGCACATGTCCAACATACTTGGTAACGTCATCCATGGTCAGAGACCTCTTCAAACAACATGTGTAAGACCCGCCGGATTTGCACTGAATGAAGTCGAAAAAAATATGCTACAAAATAATTTTAACATAAATAAGCACTCGTCATAATGCATGAATAATTATAATGAAACTAATGTAAACAATCATTTGCAAAATCATACCATTATGCAATGGAAATCACTGCCCAGTCGTTTGCGTGAATTGTTCTGCACATTGACATCAGATTGAGTGGGGGCAATCATTCTAAAAATGGAGTCTTGAACAAAGAACACCCAATCATAGTTACGAGCAATCTTTCTAATACGAAGCAAAGAAATTAAGCCCGGCCTCAGACGACGATTGGGGAGCGGTGACAGCACAACATCAATGCAGAATAAAACGTACAATCTCCAGTACTCAACCAACTCCATTTGATTTGCCCAGGCAAATGGACAAGGGCAGACAACCTATCCCACTCTACATTAGTTTTACCTTGATCACATAGATTAAACTTTGCTTTAACCTGCATACAAAACGGATCATCCTCCGTGATATTCTCCATGATTATCAAATCTTTCCCACGGCCATGAGGGAGTGCATACACAGCAGTAATGCGCTCGGGTGTCAGCTCCAAGATACGCCCATCACTGAAACGGAAACACATGGCATCATGATCCCACGCCTCCATTAGGTGCACCATAGACAGGAACATGATTCCCTTTGATACGCAACATGCCTCCGAAGCAAGAACCATTGATGAAATCACATCTCCCGTCTGAATGATTCAACAACAAGTTACTGATTAACTTCAAACACTAGCTTAGATACACAAGCCAATTGTGTAGCCCTTGCCCTAGCCTTTAAGCTCTCTATCCTGCAGCCTATACACAAACACCAATCTTCACCGAAAATGTATACAAATCCAACTTCACAGAATCCGGAAAAAGCACACACAGTTGATTTCATACATACAGAAAACAGTTTTAGCGAATATCCTAACACCTAATCCCGTCGGACATCTATTTGCAAAATTAGCACGAACAGAGGAATGGGAGAGGAAATTAGTGGCTCTTATTTTCAGGATGGGGTGGGAGGGGACAACACCGAGCAAAATTTGAAAACACCATACACTAAATTGTTTTTAACCGCAACAAAAGAATATGAAAATCAACTCACCTGATCGAATAAAAGGGCAAATAAGACTGGCAATCGAGCGTGCGACCAAGTATGACTGCGCGTCTACTCCGACAATAGACACATCACGGCTACGGGCCACCGTTTCGAAAGAATCGCGCGAAACCGACTTGCTTCGTGTTCTCCGTGTTCAATATGCTATGTCCTTTTCTAAACCCTTTTGAATGGTGTATACTAAAAATTGAATGATAAAGTGCAAGACAAATGTGGTCCAATGGATAATGGAGAGTGAAGACAAAATCCCACACAATCTATTATAAAAATAAAAAATTATCTGTAATACCCGAGAATTTTCCAACATAAAACAAAACAATAATTAAATAATAAATAAAATAAATACCATAAATAAATAAATGAATCCAGCAAATAAATAAATAAAGATAAGGAAATGAGAAATGAGATTTTAACTTAAAAAGGAATTAAAGGAATTTAATTAAATAGAAAAAAAAGGTAAATAAATTGCACACCGAAACCCGACACTAATGAACTCGAGGATTCGAGTCCAAAACATCCAATTAGACCCGAGAATAAATTTAGAGAGAAAGTAGAAACCCGAATATACCCCGGAAATCGGAATTCGGGAGCATAGAGGGATAGAAACCCGAAAGAGAGGCGGAAAAGCACGACGGATCGCACGACCCGCCCGGACCGAAGTCCAGGCGAGTGTCGCGCGGTGGCCGCGCGGTGAAACAAGGAACAGTGCGCCACGACCGCGCCAAATGACAGATTCGCCCGTTGCGTGAATCTCTCGCCCGAACGCGGATTTTTCGACTTTCGGTTGAACATCTCTCGACCCAAGACCTTTAGGTCAGATGTTGGGCGCCCTAGGGCTTGGGAAATCTATAAATAAACCCCTTGGGAGCCCCAAACAAGTTTACAAAACCCTACAACCTTCCATACGTTCGAAACCCAAAATCCGGAGTCGTCGGAGGCACGAAACCAAGACGAACGCTGTTGGACGAATTTCTCTACAGATCTCCATAGTCGTGGTAAGTCTCGATCCAATCTTTAAGTCTCGATCCAATCTTTATTCAATAAATGATTCGAAAACGAATCCTAATCATCTCCTTCTTTCTTTCTACACTTCGAATTGGATCTAGATCGTAGAACCCGACGAACGGAGAGGAGGAACGGTAGACGGGAAGCCACGCCTTCGAATAGACGATCCCCGACGTTCATAAACTCAGTAAGTTAACTCTTACATGGTTTTGGGATGAATTAAAACATTCAAAACTAAAAGATTAACAAGAAATCGAAATTCTGTCAATTATTACTTTCTACCGACGCAACAGATTTGATAAATTTTTCCGAACCTTAAAACGAACTCAAACGGAAAAACGTAAAACACAAAAAACGTTCCTAAGACTTAGATCTAGCTACTGTAAATTTTTGAGAATTTTTGGAGTTGATTTGATATGTGAAAACCCACCGAAACCGAGCTGTTTGAATCTAGATCTTGAAATCTTGGACAGAACTTAGGAATGATCTTGATCACGTTTTTCACATAGGATCTAGGCTCTTATAGATCTTTGGCCGAACATGAAAGTTGTAGATAAATGTCTTAAGATGATCCCTGTCAAATTTCATTAAATTTGGAGTTGAATTGCTATAGTAGAATTCGAAATCTTTAAACTGTGACACATTAAACTCGGACAGAATTATTCTTATGCAAAAATTGGTGATTTTGACCTACTTAGGTATCTCGGATCGAAAAAGTTAAAACACGAAAGTTGTAGATCTTGATGTTTCCGAGTCAGATATGAAATTTTGTAATTTTGGAATTAAATCTGATTTTAGACGAATTTTAGAGTAAACTGTGGTTTACCGAAACGAAATCTTGAAATCTTGTTGAAACATGGAATTAAACTTTAGGGTTGAAACGAGTTGAGATATTATTTTTAAATAAATACAATTGAATTCAGATTTTTAAAATTAAATCCCCTTACAAACTTGATAAATTAAAATTAGGGGTGAGTGCTCTGCAGAGTGCCCCCTAACGATTCACTTCGTGCCGTAATGGACGATGGTGACTCCGCGCGCTAAACTTGAGATATGGATTGCCTAAACGGCGAAATATAGAGCCTACACTCTCGTGAATATCCGTATGGGTTTCCCGAGGCTCCGGAGTGGTACTGGGTATGGCTGATACGGTTGCGGCCGCCGGGCTACCGGCTAAACTTGTTGACATCGCGATGCTATCGTGAAACTTTGAAATACCAAATCGGGGATGTAATGGGGATTTTAAATTAAATTAAATTAGATTAAATTATGATGTTGTCCAATTAAATTATTTAAATGCTTTATTTAAATTAGGGCTTTTATGTTAAACCATGTGATATGTGTTATTAAATAGAGCCCTGAGATAAATTATGCTATTGGATAGTGATTTGATTAAATTAAATATTATGTTATTATCATGCTTTTGTTAAATTATTAAATTTATGGCTTTTAAATCATACGATCATGCATGTGTTAACTTACTCAGCAATTTTGCTGACCAAAACCATTTTTATTCCTTTCCTTACAGACTATGTGGAATGAGCATGTGTGAGCACGATTCATGCATGGGATTTTGGGAAACACTTATTTTGCTTTTAAATTTCGTACTTAGACTATATTATGAACTGGCCTGTTTAACCCGTGTTTTGGCCATGTCGGCCCTTTTTATACTTTCCGCTGCGATACTGTACTAAACCAAATATTTCCGCTGCGCTATGCTATTGTTATTTTCGAATTATATTGTATGGGCTATTTTGAATGATTTAAATGTTTTAAATACTGCAATACCTAGCCTTGCATCCCTTTAGTAAGCTCGGAGAAACCGTGTCTTACTAGGGGGATGTGGCGGTGACATCCCGACCTGGGTGACCAAAAACCGGGGTGTTACAAGTTGGTATCAGAGCCCGGCTATTTTTTAAACTATTATTTTTAAAACATTATTATTTTTAAACTATTATTAGTATTTTGACTATTATTTTAAATTTTAAAGTATTATTTCCATGGAAAAATTTTTATTTTAAAACCCATGGAAAAATATATATATGTGGTGCATTAAATTATTATTGGGGGGAAATATCATTTGCATGTTGCATCTCTGTTATGAACTTAGAATCTTGGAAACTTGAACTTAGAATCTTGGAAACTTGAACTTAGAATCTTGGCAAAACTTGAACTTAGAATCTTGGCGAATTGAACCTAGAATCTTGGCGAATTGAACTTAGAATCTTGGCGAATATTAACTTAGATCTCTTGCTTACGCTAGATGGCTAGTCAAGACATGATGCAGTGGATGATCAAGATGATGAACGCCCACCTTGACACCCAACAAACCATACAACAAATGAAAAATCGTATAGCTCACTTGGAGGCAAATCTGCACCAAATGGGAGATTTAAGGGAAGCTGACCTCCAGCACTTCCTGAACTTGAGAGCCGCTGATCAAGATCGCATAAAAGACTTAGAAACTCAAGTGCAAAAACTCTCTGAACGAAGCGATGCTGTGATAGATAGAGTCGAGGATCTAGGGACGGACCTGCTTGACCTCACTGATATAGTAGTACCATATAGCCCTGTGGAAGACCACTTGATGGGACCACGAAGCCCAACACCCCCAGTGGAGAGCCCATCCGGCCTTATCCATGGACGCTACGGAACCCTTGGGCTCTGGCCCCACATGGTCCGCCCATCGCCAAACCCGAGCCCCGTGGAGAACCATTTGGAGGAGACACCGGACCCAGTTCCGGAAGCCGTCGATCCACCATCCCCAGTGTTTCATGGACCCTTGGGCATCGGCCAGGTCTCCGATGAGGATGATCCTATGGAAGACCCCGCTACTCTGCCAGGGGACGCAGAGATCTTGTAGATACTTTATCTTAGATAGTACATTTACTTTGCGCATCCTATAACTTGTATTAAATTTCTTTTAAAGGAATGAAATGCGAGTTGATTTTTTTTGGAATTATTCAGCCCAAAAATTTTTGAAAAAAAAAAATATTCGGACAGACCTATCCGCAGAAAAAAAAAAAACCAAACCGGAACAGTTCTACCGCATTTTCTCTAAATGATAACAGTCGAATCAGTCAACAAGGATACAACGGGAACATAAACTGCGAAACATAATCAGCAAGATCATCCTTGTACAGTCCATAAGGAAACAACTAAATAAAACACTACTACAGCAAGTCTAGATAGAAACGCAGAAACAAAGGATCACTGGTCGGGAGGCGGGAACTGACGACGCATATACTCGTCCATCTGACGCATGTAGGCGTACATGTCGGTCATGGAGGCCTGCTGCTCCAGCTGTCTCGTAGTGATCGTATCCATGCGAGCCTGGTACAGATCCATCCTGGCATCCAGAGCGTCGTAGCGAGCCTGCCCGGCTGCAAACCCAGCATCCATACGAGCAAACCCCGCATCCATACTAAGCTGCATACCCTGCAGCATCTGAACTATCTGC
The DNA here is from genome assembly GCA_030278955.1 of Hygrophila difformis. NCBI lineage: Eukaryota > Viridiplantae > Streptophyta > Magnoliopsida > Lamiales > Acanthaceae > Hygrophila > Hygrophila difformis. The sequence continues at coordinate 42,846,827 of JAOANR010000007.1, read as the reverse complement.
GGCATCTCCGCACCCTGCTGGGGAACCACGGGAGGCGGAGGTGGCTGCGCAGGAGGGACAACTAGAATTAAACCATCACCGTTGGGCTCCGGGCGAAGGACAGCCGGAGGAGCCCCACGTCGAAGAGCACTGCGTCGAGGGGCGTAGGTAGGAATACGGTAGTAGCCGCCAGCGGATAGCTCGTAAGGATCCGTCTCTGGTGACGTACGGATCCCCTGAGCCGCACATATGCCGCAAATAAGATGAACGTGGGTAATCACCCTGCTCCCTCATCCTCGGCACATACCCCTCAGGTTGTCCGCGATACAAGCCCCAACGTTCACCCTACCACCTCGGGCGAGGAAGCAGATGGTCTCATAAACGTGGTCTATAACAATATGGCTCCGGGTGATCGACCGGACACGGCCTAACCATATCTGAGAAAGCTCGCGCCACGGAGAGTCCATCGTCGTCAACCGCAGCTCATGATCATGCTCGAGCTGAGGAGCCATCAAGGTACATAAAACACCCCATGTAGGCGGGGGTATACGACCCTCCGGCTGTGGCCGGAATACGCCGTCGTCAGGAAGGCCGAAGTAGACGTTGATCGCCCGAGCACTGAAATCTAGATGGCGACCCCGAACCCAGACCCGAGACAAGTCGCTGTTCTCCCCGAGACCGCCAATGTTGGCGATGACCTCCATAGCCTAATACCCAGAAGCGATGCCCTCGGGATGGCGCGCAAGCCCAGTCCACTGGAGAAGACCCAAAACTGGACTAACCCTGTCGTCGTCCATATGGCGAGGATACATGGCTCTCTCCGGGACATAAGACCTGTTCCGACGAAGCTCGTCGAAATAGAACTCTTGAGAGGCCATAGTAGCAAACCGATACCTGTCGTGTCGATGGGGACGCACCTCGTCGGGAAGACCCTTGACCTTAGGGCCCCGCTGCTCCTCGTCCTCCTCGGACTCGCTCTCATCAAAATCAGACATCGCCGAAGCGGCAGTGCTAGGACCAGCCTCATCGCGCTGAGCAACTCGTCTCCTGGTCCTCGGGGGACACATGAGTGACGCCAAAATAACCCACAGAAAAAGCAGCATCCTGCAGATATCCAACCAATACCAAATGTAAGGATAAATCCTACACGGCGATTACATCAAGCATAATCTAGAAAACACAAGAACATGAAGGGTGAGCTCTAACACGAGCGATCAAGAAGATAACCAAACCAAGACTATGTCTAGAAAAGTCCCAAACCCCTTTGGGACATTTCGTCAAACACGTTGAGTGCGCAGTAAATCAAGACCAAAGCTTACTTGTAAACACATGGGGAACGTCCCCAAATCAAAACAATCGCTTAGGCAATAACTTATCATCATAATAGAGCACAAAACAACGACAACGAACTCATCCGCATGACCACAATACCAATACAAATCGGGAAATTCATGCTTTCCTTAAAGTAGGGAATCTAGTAAAAACTTTCTCAAACTAGGCATACATTGCTGCACAAATTAAGTCTAAAAACAACAAACCCCCAATTCTTGTCCCTAAGCCCTAATTTTTAAATTCACCCAAAGATTAAGGCTAAACAAGACATAAAATCGGAAATTGACAAGTAGAAGTAATAGACGCATACCTTGCAAAGGAAAATCGAAGCCGGGAATGAGAGAATCGGGGGATGGGAGAACGAAATTGAGAGAAAACTAGAAGAAGCCTCGGAAGTGGAAATGGGGCGGAATGACTCGTGCTCCGCGCGAGCCCTTTTGCTCGAACTGCCATGGCCGCGCGGTCGCCGCGCGCCACCGCGCGGGCACCGCGCGAGCCTCAAAAATTATTATTATTTTTTTTTTTACCTTCTACTGTTTGCTCGATAAGCTATACGGCAAATTGTCCAAATGCGACTTCTGGCTGAAAGAAGTGGCATTCCTCGGACACATAGTATCCGCTGATGGAGTATCAGTGGATCCGGCAAAGGTTTCTGCCGTGACGGAGTGGGCAACTCCGAAGAGTCCAACGGAAATAAGGAGTTTCCTTGGATTAACCGGGTATTATAGACGATTTGTGAAGGACTTTTCAAGGATTGCACGTCCTTTGACCCAGCTACTAAAGAAAGGAGCAAAATACGAGTGGACCAAAGCGTGTGAGACTTCGTTTCAAGAGCTGAAGAAACGACTCACAACCACACCCGTATTAACATTACCAACAGAGAATGGTGACTTCGAAGTATATAGCGATGCTTCGAAGGAAGGTTTAGGTTGTGTCTTGATGCAAGACTCGAGAGTCGTAGCCTATGCATCACGCCAACTAAAACCTCACGAGGAAAATTATCCGACCCACGACCTGGAGTTGGCAGCAGTCGTTTTCGCTCTAAAGATATGGAGACATTATCTTTATGGGCGGAAGTGTCGAATGTTCACCGACCACAAGAGCTTGAAATATATATTCACCCAGAAGGAGTTGAATTTGAGACAGCGAAGGTGGTTGGAACTTATTAAAGACTACGATTTAGAGATAGCATACCACGAGGGGAAGGCGAATGTGGTAGCCGATGCCCTAAGTTGGAAAACCCAACACGTAACAAACTTGTTGGTAATTCCGCCGGCATTGTACATGGATTTGGCAAGATTGGAGTTAGAACTTGTGCATCCTGGCACAGTGAGAGAAACGGTCAATGCCATGGTCGTAGAAACTCCAACATTGGACGAGATTCGACTCGCTCAACCGCGCGACCCGAAACTCGAGAAGATAAAAGAGTATATTGCCGAAGGAAAGGCAATAGGATTTGCTGTCCACAAGGATGGAAGCATCCGTTTTAAAGGGAGATGGTGTGTGCCTCTTAAATGTGCCGAGTTGAAACTAAGGTTGATGGAGGAAGGGCACAACACGCCATATTCCGTACATCCCGGAGGTGACAAACTATACAAAGATCTGAAGAAGATCTATTGGTGGCCGGGAATGAAGAAGGAAGTGGCGAACTTCGTGGCGAGATGTCTCACCTGCCAAAAGGTTAAGGCGGTGCGACATAAACCCTTAGGATTGATGCAACCACTAGAGATTCCAAGTTGGAAGTGGGATAGCATCTCAATGGACTTTGTCTCGGGATTACCCCGATCACCTAAAGGCATGAACAAGATTTGGGTGATTGTGGATAGGCTAACGAAGACAGCCATATTTATCCCAATGAAAGACACGTGGACTATGGACCAATTGGCCCGAGCCTACATTGATAATGTGGTACGACGACATGGAGTACCACATGATATCATTTCCGATAGAGACAGTAGATTTGTCTCTCATTTCTGGACGGAGTTACAAAAAGCTCTCGGTACTCAAATCAAAATGAGCACCGCATTCCACCCGATGATGGATGGTCAAACCGAGAGAACAATCCAAACACTAGAAGACATGCTGAGAGCATGTGTGTTGGATTTCAAAGGAAATTGGGAATCTCATTTACCCTTGATTGAGTTTTCCTATAATAATAGCTACCATGCTAGTATCGGCATGGCACATTTCGAAGCGTTGTATGGACGAAAGTGCCGAAGCCCATTGAGCTGGGAAGAAAACGATAAGTCCGTGGTAGTGGGACCACAACTTATCGAAGACATGGCTCAACAAATCAAAGTGATTCAAGGGAAGATGAAAGCCGCACAAGACCGTCAAAAGAGTTATGCCGACGTGAGACGATGAGACCTAGAATTTCAAGTGGGAGATAGAGTCATGCTAAAGATATCACCCATGAAGGGGGTGATGCGCTTTGGCAAGCGAGGAAAGTTAAGTCCTCGATATATAGGACCTTACGAAATTCTAGAACGAGTCGGAATTCTAGCCTACCGATTGGCTTTACCGCCACACTTAGATCGAGTTCATAATGTCTTCCATGTCTCGCAACTAAAGAAGTATGTGCCGGACCCGACACATGTACTTCAACCGGAGATAATTGAGCTCAATGAAGACTTGACTTACGAAGAGGTCCCAGTGCGTATTCTCGACACTAAGGAACGAGTAACAAGGAATAAGACCGTCAAAATGATCAAGGTTCTTTGGTCAAACCATGAAAGTGAGACGGCAACTTGGGAAGTAGAATCCGACATGAGAGAACGATACCCAACATTGTTCCAAACCGATACCGACACAGTTATGGGGACATAACTGCAATCTTAAGGGGGAGAGGATGTCATACCACCTATTTTTCGTGCACTTTTGTAAATTGTTGAACTACGTTATGGCTTGATCCCTTTACCGGGTACGTAGGCAGCTTAGAAGTTTTAATTCTAAGTTCAGTCACAACATATAAAACAAACACAAGACCTTAGCACGAGAAAAGCCGAAACACAACTTCGAGGACGAAGTTGATTCTTAAGGAGGGTAGACTGTAATACCCGAGAATTTTCCAACATAAAACAAAACAATAATTAAATAATAAATAAAATAAATACCATAAATAAATAAATGAATCCAGCAAATAAATAAATAAAGATAAGGAAATGAGAAATGAGATTTTAACTTAAAAAGGAATTAAAGGAATTTAATTAAATAGAAAAAAAAGGTAAATAAATTGCACACTGAAACCCGACACTAATGAACTCGAGGATTCGAGTCCAAAACATCCAATTAGACCCGAGAATAAATTTAGAGAGAAAGTAGAAACCCGAATATACCCCGGAAATCGGAATTCGGGAGCATAGAGGGATAGAAACCCGAAAGAGAGGCGGAAAAGCACGACGGATCGCACGACCCGCCCGGACCGAAGTCCAGGCGAGTGTCGCGCGGTGGCCGCGCGGTGAAACAAGGAACAGCGCGCCACGACCGCGCCAAATGACAGATTCGCCCGTTGCGTGAATCTCTCGCCCGAACGCGGATTTTTCGACTTTCGGTTGAACATCTCTCGACCCAAGACCTTTAGGTCAGATGTTGGACGCCCTAGGGCTTGGGAAATCTATAAATAAACCCCTTGGGAGCCCCAAACAAGTTTACAAAACCCTACAACCTTCCATACGTTCGAAACCCTAAATCCGGAGTCGTCGGAGGCACGAAACCAAGACGAACGCTGTTGGACGAATTTCTCTACAGATCTCCATAGTCGTGGTAAGTCTCGATCCAATCTTTATTCAATAAACGATTCGAAAACGAATCCTAATCATCTCCTTCTTTCTTTCTACACCTCGAATTGGATCTAGATCGTAGAACCCGACGAACGGAGAGGAGGAACGGTAGACGGGAAGCCACGCCTTCGAATAGACGATCCCCGACGTTCATAAACTCAATAAGTTAACTCTTACATGGTTTTGGGATGAATTAAAACATTCAAAACTAAAAGATTAACAAGAAATCGAAATTCTGTCAATTATTACTTTCTACCGACGCAACAGATTTGATGAATTTTTCCGAACCTTAAAACGAACTCAAACGGAAAAACTTAAAACACAAAAAATGTTCCTAAGACTTAGATCTAGCTACTGTAAAATTTTGAGAATTTTTGGAGTTGATTTGTTATGTGAAAATCCACCGAAACCGAGCTGTTTGAATCTAGATCTTGAAATCTTGGACAGAACTTAGGAATGATCTTGATCACGTTTTTGACATAGGATCTAGGCTGTTTTAGATCTTTGGCCGAACATGAAAGTTGTAGATAAATGTCTTAAGATGATCCCTGTCAAATTTCATTAAATTTGGAGTTGAATTGCTATGGTAGAATTCGAAATCTTTAAACTGTGACACATTAAACTCGGACAGAATTATTCTTATGCGAAAATTGGTGATTTTGACCTACTTAGGTATCTCGGATCGAAAAAGTTAAAACACGAAAGTTGTAGATCTTGATGTTTCCGAGTCAGATATGAAAGTTTGGAATTTTTGGAATTAAATCTGATTTTAGACGAATTTTAGAGTAAACTGTGGTTTACCGAAACGAAATCTTGAAATCTTGTTGAAACATGGAATTAACCTTTAGGGTTGAAACGAGTTGAGATATTATTTTTAAATAAATACAATTGAAGTTAGATTTTTAAAATTAAATCCCCTTACAAACTTGATAAATTAAAATTAGGGGTGAGTGCTCTGCAGGGTGCCCCCTAACGATTCACTTCGTGCCGTAATGGACGATGGTGACCCCGCGCGCTAAACTTGAGATATGGATTGCCTAAACGGCGAAATATAGAGCCTACACTCTCGTGAATATCCGTATGGGTTTCCCGAGGCTCCGGAGTGGTACTGGGTATGGCTGATACGGTCGCGGCCGCCGGGCTACCGGCTAAACTTGTTGACATCGCGATGCTATCGTGAAACTTTGAAATACCAAATCGGGGATGTAATAGGGATTTTAAATTAAATTAAATTAGATTAAATTATGGTGTTGTCCAATTAAATTATTTAAATGCTTTATTTAAATTATGGCTTTTATGTTAAACCATGTGATATGTGTTATTAAATAGAGCCCTGAGATAAATTATGCTATTGGATAGTGATTAGATTAAATTAAATATTATGTTATTATCATGCTTTTGTTAAATTATTAAATTTATGGCTTTTAAACCCTACGATCATGCATGTATTAACTTACTCAGCAATTTTGCTGACCAAAACCATTTTTATTCCTTTCCTTACAGACTATGTGGAATGAGCATGTGTGAGCACGATTCATGCATGGGATTTTGGGAAACACTTATTTTGCTTTTAAATTTCGTACTTAGACTATATTATGAACGGGCCTGTTTAACCCGTGTTTTGGCCATGTCGGCCCTTTTTATACTTTCCGCTGCGATACTGTACTAAACCAAATATTTCCGCTGCGCTATGCTATTGTTATTTTTGAATTATATTGTATGGGCTATTTTGAATGATTTAAATGTTTTAAATACTGCAATACCTAGCCTTGCATCCCTTTAGTAAGCTCGGAGAAACCGTGTCTTACTAGGGGGATGTGGCGGTGACATCCCGACCTGGGTGACCAAAAACCGGGGTGTTACATTATCACAATCTTCCTTAATTCGGACACAACACTTGTCCGCCAAACGTGTACCCATCAAATCCCACTCCAAAATTGATCCACGATTTCAGGGAAAATATATAGGTAACATCCCCAATTTGGTCCCCAATTAATATCAGTATAAAAGAAAATAAATTAATAAAATCTTTTGCCATAGATAAACAATTGGAAAATATCATAGGTATTGCAGCTGTATATCACGTCCGCATATCCTGAGTCCGGACCGAAACCCACTCCCTTACTAAATACACATCTATACTATATAAAACCTCTTGATACTATGAATAGTTATGGGCTAATAATGAGCTTAACTTTAATTTTTAATTTTTTTTGGCTGAACATTTTTTTGATTTAATCTTATATGTCCATTATGTATACTATAATTCATTTGTTTACTTATGATATTTTTTAAGTTAAGTATTTTATTTGCTTACTATCAATTTTGATAAATTATCTATACCAGTGTTTTTTGCCCGCGTGTTGCGCACAGGCGATGTTTTTTATCCTTGTTTTTTTAATAAATAAAATCAATAAATTTTTAAATTAATTAACAAAATAAAGATGACATATGATTGCTATAAATGGATCTTTTTAACACAAAATCAGTTTATAAATTCAAAACATTTTTTACTTCTTGGTACTTATTAAACTTGTTTTTGTGCCACATTACCACAATTACAATAGTATTTTAAGGGTGGTCTCAACTTTCAATAACATTCATAATGCCTGAAAAATTAAGTAATCCAAAATTTTGGTGGGGAAGAAGGTTAATCAACAACACACATATTTGGCATGGTTTTTTTTATAAAAAAAAAAAAAAACAACAGCAAGAAGTTCCTGTAATCCTATCTTGATTTGGCAATGTTAAAAAAAGGCATATAACTATGTATGCCCAAGCTCCAGTTAAATTCCATTGAGAAAGAGCAACTAAGAATATATCTGTTTAAAGAGATCAAGGTAAGAACGAATGTAGCAAGTCTAAAACTCATAATCAAATAAAGATCATATTATGTTTTTTTTTGAATTGAAGTATTAGATTTCTTATATAGATTTTTAGAGAGACCAACTAAGAATATAATCCACAAAGCCAAGATGTAACTTGGAATCCGAGTAGGGTTGATATCTATCATTGAAGAGACCAACTACCAAAACTTGAAATCCAAGTGGATTGACAGATTGATATCCTTAATTGAAGAGATCAACTACCAACAACTGCAACAAAATTTTTTATTAATGGAACTTGGAAGAATAGTATTTCAAGTAAAATTACACATTAAAGGATAATTTCCCTTATTCCCTAGAAGTAAAAAGTACTACCTTCATTCGTTCTAAATAAATGCATGTTTAAGATTTTTTCACTATTCATTGAGTAACTTTGATTCGACTTTTTAATACAATTATATAAGATAAAATATAGTCAAGTGAGATCTTGTTGGATTCGCCTAATCGCATAGATTTAGAATATCAAAATTTCATAATTTTTACTTGTATGGAATTTGAGTTATTACGAATAAAAATGTGTATTAAATTGCGTAAAATGTTGGTCCATAGCATTTATTTAGGAATGGAGGAAGTATAAAACAAAAGTAGAATAAGACAACCCTTCCCTTCCTACATATGCTTAAGTACTCTCTCCGTCCCGCGAAATGCGGCCACTTTCTTTTGATCACGGTAATTTAGTTAGTGGGGTTTAGTAGTTAAAGTAGTGTAGGCATTTTGTGTTTAAAATTCTAATGAATTTTGATACTGTTTATTGTTTAACTTTGATTTAATACTATGTAATGATACAATTAGAGAAAAATATTGAAGTGTGATCTTGTTAAAATCGTCTAATCGTGTAGTTTCAAAATATATACTCCATCTGTTTCTAAATAAGTGTAACATAAGGAAATGACACGGATTTAATGCAACGAAAAAAAGTGCTTTAGTGGACGCTTTTTACCTTTAAAAGCATTTCATATATGGTAATATAAAATTTATTAAGAAACACCTAAAAAGGGAAAGTGTTACTCTTAAAAAGAAATCGAGGAAGTATTTTATACAATTCTTATTTATACCAATTTTGAAATATTAAGAATTAAAGAAATGCTACGGTAAAAGTACATTGAAATTTGTGCAGAATAATAATACTTTTAATGTGATTTGATAAAAATTAAAATTCTAATCAAACTTATAGTATTATTTTAATTTATCTAAAAATGTGAAGTGGCTAAATTTTGTGGGACACCATAAGAAATAGTGGTCAAATTTCGTAGGACGGAGGGAGTATGTTTTATTGCTTTCCAGTCCCAGAAAAAGCATCAGAACATCAGGTCACACGGTTGAAAGTGCAAGATGAATCTGCTACTTGTCTGCGTGATAATGCTTTCAGAACACAGCCAAATCAAAGAGTGCTTGTTTTGATGAAAGATATATCATAGAGATTTAAAAATAGAACTCTTTCCATAGTAACGATGCTCAAGGATATGATGAAACCAATTTTCGTATTAAATACTATTACAAATAATAAAAAGGATAAATTTTAAAAATGGGCATGCCTAAGTTGATAATATAACTTTTAAGAAAAGGTTAAAAATAATGAAACACAAAATCGGCTGAGGATTAACATACAAAGTGTTCTATCAGAATAATATCGGAAGACCTCCCAAAGAAGGGCAATGAAATACAATTGTTCACAATAACAATTCGTCACATTGCACTTTCAGTTTGTGCATCTTTATACCTAGACCATTTTGAAGGAAGATGGGGAACTCTGAGATACTTAAAAGTACAAACATTTTGCATCAGCTTGTGGTTCTTCTCAAACAATCTGCTCTATTCTTTACCGAAATGGTGGGTTTATTGTTCAACATACACTTATCGAGGAGTGAGTGATCAAGTAGCTAATTTGATTCACTGGCCAAATACACCACCGCAAAAGGCACAAATGCAGTGTATCTGAAAAGTTTTTAAAATAATCAGAAAAATTTGTGTTCATGCATTATATCAACCATCAAACGTAGGACAATGTATTATAACTACCTCCAGATGCCAAAGCCATCACAATTATAGTGCTCTTTAAACATCTTCAAAATGGTAGACAATACATAAGCAACACATTATACGTGGAAAGAGCATTATTACGAGTGATAGTTTGGCCCTTGGTAATAATATTGCCCTTGGTTGGGCATTATTACGAGCGATGCCGGAGTGGTAACGTTGTTTCATAGGACTTGGAGTCCCAATAGACGCTTTCAATGTTGTCTTACAACAATGTTGTCTACAGTCATGGCTAGCCATTTGAACAGAGCCTCATCTAAGGAGAGTGTTGGAATGTTCGATGACCCAGAGATCATCGCTACTTGTCCGTCAGGAAGGAGAAGGGACGCATACTCTGCCACAGTTGTGGTTGCACGAAGGGTTTGATACCATGTACCAGCCATATTGTTTGATTTCTCCTGGAGTTGTCTCAAACGTTTGTAATGGCTTTTTGTAAGCCTCTTACGAACCTCGCGGTTGCGTAAAGTATACAATGGAGATCCTTGATTGTTAGGAGGAGTTTGTTCTCCCACTGTAACCGCTAATCTATTACTGCCGTTCCAGAGTAACGCTTAATGCTCTAGAAGGAGCCTTCAAGATGGAAGGCGGGATGGGGACTATCCTAAGAAATGCTAGAAACTAGAGCATCACGAAAAAACTGAGGAGGAAGAAAAATGCAAAACGCATTAAAGGAAATTAAAAATAGCGGTAAATAAAAGTAAAGTACTGGAAAAGTAAAGATATAATATAAAATTTATTGGTGTGAGGGAACCTTGATTATAGCGTTGATTCTACGATATAATGTAGGTGTTTATCCGTGAAAAGACACCTTTTGGGGGAAAGGACATGAAATTGAATTTAAACTAAGTCTTCCCCACTCTGATTTGGATATGGCGCGGATGAGCCTTCCGTAAGGATGGTGATACTTCTTTGCTCGGGGTGACGTCACTTCGCAATTTTTCGAAATCTTTCCTTCTAACTCGTGGTGCTCGGGCAGTTTGTTTGCCCGGGCTTGCTTTCTCCGAATAGCGTCTTTATTTAAGTAAGTGGCTTGTTCGGGATGACACTCCTTGGGTTCCATGGGCTGGTCCCGGGCTGTCTTTCTTTGTTCAAGCCTAGTAATTGGGCCCTTTATGCGAATTGGGCTTTATTAAAACATTTTGTATGTGTTAACAAGAGTATTAACTAATAAGTCCATAGCTCAGAAGCGTACAATCTAAACCCAATAATCTTAGAGAATAACAAATTAGTTATGTAAAATATTCTTTAATAAAAATAGGGGTCCTTATGCCTCCGCATTTTCGGGCTGTGGATAGCTTTTACGGCAGCACTGTACAAATACCACAAAAGCATGTACATCAAATAAAACTGTTGAACCTGCAGATATAGCATAAAAACATTGTCGGGAGGCTTTCTTCCATCCATCTTTGTACGATGTCAGTCTTGTTAGCATGGAAACCATGAGAACATTGCCAAAAGTGCATGCAGCATGCTTGTAATACCCGAGAATTTTCCAACATAAAATAAATACAATAAATAAAATAAATACAGTAAATAAGTAAATTCAGCAAATCAATAAATAAATTTAATCGAATGAGAAATGGAATTTAAATTAAAAAGGAATCAAAATTTCGAGAAACCGGGAAGCCGAAGACAATTTAGTCAAATAAATGGTCACACGTGAACCCAACATCGATGGACTCAATAACTCGAGTCCACATGTAAATTTACACCCGAATAAAATGACGATAGGAAATAGGAGCCCGAAGATATCCCGGAAATCCGAATCCGAGAACATAGAGGGATAGAAGTCCGAAAGAGAGGAGGAAAAGCGCGACGGATCGCACGACCCGCCCGGACCGGAGTCCAGGTGTGAGTGGCGCGCTGGCCGCGCGGTTGTTGGCTTGGGACCGCGCCACGACCGCGCCAACTGGCAGAAACGCCCCGTGCGAGATTTACTCGCCCGAATCCGGATTTTTCGACTTCGGTTGCACACCTTGCGACTCAAGACATCCTAGAGCTGCCTTTGGACGACCTTTAGGTCCTTTCCATCTATAAATAACCATCCTAATCAGCCCCAAACTCTTTACGAAACCCTACGAAATCTCTCTACGCACAAAACCCTAACTCCAGAGTCCTCGGAGGCACAAAACCGAATCAAGGGACTGACTTGGACGAAAATTAGGAGTCTTCGATCGTCGGGGTAAGATCGAACCATTCTTGTCCATTCTTTTCCATTCTTGATTTGAAAACGAATCCTAATTCGACCCTTTTCCTATTCTAAACCCCCGATCCGGATCGAGAGCGAAGAACCCGACGGAATTAAGGAGATAACCGGTGGACTGGAAGCCACGCCTCCGAACCAACGATCCCGGACGACCAAAGATCTGTAAGTTAATACTTACATGGTTTTGGGAGTATCTAAAACATTCAAACCTAAAAGTTTAAACAAATCTTTCGTGAATCTACCAATGTACGTTTTTACCGGCGCAACAGTTTTGTCTAATTTTTCCGAACCTTGAAACGACTTTGAACGGAAAAACTTAAAACACAAAAAACGTTCCTAAGGCTAAGATCTATCTACTGTAAAATTTTCAGAATTTTCCATGATGATTTGATATATGAAATCCACTCGAAACCGAACTGCATTAAATCTGGATCTTGGAATTCGTGACAGAACTCTAGTTCGAACTTGTTGGTGATTTTTACCTTAGTTCTAGACCGATCTAGGATTGGCGTGGAACATAAGAATTATAGATCTATGAGTTTAGAACATCTCTGTAAAATTTTAGAATTTTTCGTTAAGATTTGAACCTCCGAACCTGAGCCGATCCGATCTGCGTTCGTACCGAAATCAAGAAACTTGAACAAAATTAGTTCCGAACTTGATGACGTTTTTGATATTAGATCTAAACCGATTTGGAACTTTAGCCGAACATGAAAGTTGTAGGTATATGTCTTAGGTAACTCTCTGTAAAATTTCATCAAATTTGGAGTTAGTTTGCTATGGTAGATCTTGAAACCTTGAAACTGATGTTAGAATTTTCGGACAGATTAATATCCTGTTAAAGGTTGACATTGTTCACCTACTTCCGTATCTCGGATTGAAAAACTTAAAACATGAAACTTGTTCATCTCTGTGTTTTGGAGTAACTGGTAAATTTTCAGAATGATCTGGCTTAAAATGAATTTTTAAATATTTTTGGAGCAAAACAGCGACTAGTGAAATTATATGTTGAAACGGGTGAAATTTGTGAAACTTGTTTTGACCTTGCGGGTTCGATTCCCCAAGGGCGTCCGTGTCCCTGCGGGTTTGATTCCCCAGGATGTCTGTGTCAAGCCTTGCGGGTTCAATTCCCCAGGGTGTATGTTTTCCTGCGGGTTCGATTCCCCAGGATGTCCGTGTCAAACCTTGCGGGTTCGATTCCCCAGGGTGTTTATGAGTTCTTGCGGGTTCGATTCCCCAAGGGCGATTGTCTGTCTTCCTGCGGGTTCGATTCCCCAGGACATGTGTTGATTCCTACGGGTTTGATTCCCTAGGATGTGTTTAAATTCTTGCGGGTTCGATTCCCCAAGAACAAATTATACTAGATCATGTTGAACAAAAGTGGAAGAATGAAATCCTGAAATACTTGAATATTTTCCTTATTTAAATTATGTTTTGCGATTATTTTACCATGTGTGTTGAATTATGATCTTATGGAAATCCTTGTCTTTTAAATTATGCAATTAAATTATTATTAGATGGATAAAATTAAATCATGTCTTGTATGAACATGTTTTCTTTAAATTTAATTAAAGGCTTTGAAACCTCATAACCATGTCTGTGTTAACTTACTCAGCAAATCTTTGCTGACCAAACCATATTTTTCCCCTGTTTCTTTCAGAGCTGAAGAATATGCATCACCATATGCATTCATGGGAATGTTGGGAACACTTTATTCTTAAATTTTGTTTTAGACTAGATCTTGTATGAACGGGCCTGTTTAACCCGTGATTAGGCCATGTTGGCCCTATTTTTATATTCCGCTGCATTATATATGTAAATATTATTTTCCGCTGCAACTTTGATGTAATATTTTTAGATTATATATAAATGGGCTGTCTGAATGTTTTAAATTCTGAAAAACCATAGCCTTGCATCTCTTTAACAAGCTCGGAGAAACCGTGTCTTGCTAGGGAGGTGTGGCGGTGACACCCCGACCTGGGTGACCAAAAATCGGGGTGTTATCAGAGCCCGGATATTTTTAAACTATTATTTTTAAACCATTATTATTTTTAAACTACTACTAATATTTTGATTATTATTTTAAATTTTAAAGTATTATTTCCATGGAAAATTTTTATTTTAAAACCCATGGAAAAATATATATATCGTGTCATAAATTATTTTTGGGGGGAAATCATCATTTGCATTTGCATATTGCATCTCCTTTATTTAAAGAACTTAGAATCTTGGCGAATTTTCACTTAGAATCTTGGCGAAGTTAACCTAAAATCTTGGCGAATATTAACTTAGACCTTCTGCTTGCACTAGATGACTTAGACACTTGACATCGAATTAGAAACGCTCACTAGAGACTGATCTTGCCTTAGTTCTAGATTGCGTTCATCTAAGCGCACACCTACGAATCCTCGGCCTTAGCCATTCCTACTCTTGTACGAATTAGAAAATTTCCTTATGTGGAACAATACAAATCAAGTTTTTATTAAAACACTCCTTACTCCAAAAATCTTGTTTGGTTTCCCAAACAACAAATCCGCAAATTCGAAATTAGAAATTTACGAAACGTCTTGTTCGAGCAATCTATCTAAACAAAGATAAGCTAATCTACACACGTTATAACAGAAAATGGCGCCTAGGAGAAAACCAAGGAAGGTGAGTCCAAACGGCACTGACGCTAACCTTTCCAACACGCCCAACAACAGTGAAAGTCCTCAGAACCTAGGAGAGCCAGTGCCTCAAGCGCCCAATAATATGGAAGCACGTTTAAAAACGATAGAGGGAATCCTAGTAGCATTAGGAAATGCGGAGGTGCATAGGACACCTGCAGCAGTACCTCCGCCCGTAGCTCAAACCAACTATCTAGCGTTAGTGAATCCCTATCAACCACCACGCTATGATGGGCAGGAGGATCCCGCCAAACTAGAGGGGTGGATCCGTACATTTGATAAGCTCTTGGATGCTATCAAATGTCCTGATGAGGCAAAGACACGAGTAGCAACCTACTACTTAGGAGGCGAAGCCGATGAGTGGTGGCAAAACCTCCAGAGGAATTTAGAGGAAGCTGAAGAAATTTATTCGTGGACTAGACTTAAGGAGGATCTAAGGGACCGATTCTACCCCATGAGCACCAAGGCAGCAATGTACGAAGAGTTTTTATCACTGAAGCAAGAGGGACGGACGGTGCAGGAATATTACACCCGGTTTAAGAAATTGGTACGATTTGCTACAAGGATAGTACCAACCGACTCTGACAAGGCTCAGAAATTCGAGATGGGTCTGAACCTTAGTATCCGGGAGATACTTGCAGTAGGACAATTCACGAACCTGCAGACGGTTTATGATCGAGCTGTAGCAATTGATCGAGTCCAGAACTGAAGCGTAAGGAAATTGGGGAGTCGAGCAAGGAGTCACAAGGATTTGAGAAGAAGAATCGGAGCAATAACGATGACAAGATAGGAACGAGAATAAGGATTTCTATAATGGGAGAAATGGCATACGTCGTACAGTCGTACCACGTTGCCCACAGTGCCATCAAGCCCATCTGGTGCGCCAATGCCCAACGCGCGGGACTTGTTATAGATGTGGTGGAGGAGACCACATGATTAGAGAATGTAATGTCCGAGAGGAGATGATTGAGAAGAGGCTAGATTTGGCAAACCCCCAACAAGGAGATCAAGGAAGAGCTGTAGGACGATGAAATGATGTTGACCAAGCTGACGTGCCAACTCAATGAGGTCAAAGGCAATGATACCCGAACCTTTTGAGAATATTAAGTAGGCAGTTATGGGGACATAACTGAAGTCCTAAGGGGGAGAGGATGTAATACCCCGTAAGATAGACATTTATTTTTGACAATATGTATTCCGAATAAATAAATAAACAAATTCAAGTTGTTTTGAACTACGTTATGGCTTGATCCCTTCATAGGGTACGTAGGCAGCTTAGAAGTTGTAATTCTAAGTTCAGTCACAAAATAATAAAACAAACAAAAGACCTTAGCACGAGAAAAGCCGAAACACAACTTCGAGGACGAAGTTGATTCTTAAGGAGGGTAGACTGTAATACCCGAGAATTTTCCAACATAAAATAAATACAATAAATAAAATAAATACAGTAAATAAGTAAATTCAGCAAATCAATAAATAAATTTAATCGAATGAGAAATGGAATTTAAATTAAAAAGGAATCAAAATTTCGAGAACCCAGGAAGCCGAAGACAATTTAGTCAAATAAATGGTCACACGTGAACCCAACATCGATGGACTCAATAACTCGAGTCCACATGTAAATTTAGACACGAATAAAATGACGATAGGAAATAGGAGCCCGAAGATATCCCGGAAATCCGAATCCGAGAACATAGAGGGATAGAAGTCCGAAAGAGAGGAGGAAAAGCGCGACGGATCGCACGACCCGCCCCGACCGGAGTCCGGGCGTGAGTGGCGCGCTGGCCGCGCGGTTGTTGGCTTGGGACCACGCCACGACCGCGCCAACTGGCAGAAACGCCCCGTGCGAGATTTACTCGCCCGAATCCGGATTTTTCGACTTCGGTTGCACACCTTGCGACTCAAGACATCCTAGGGCTGCCTTTGGACGACCTTTAGATCCTTTCCATCTATAAATAACCATCCTAATCAGCCCCAAACTCTTTACGAAACCCTACGAAATCTCTCTACGCACAAAACCCTAATTCCGGAGTCGTCGGAGGCACAAAACCGAATCAAGGGACTGACTTGGACGAAAATTAGGAGTCTTCGATCGTCGGGGTAAGATCCGAACCATTCTTGTCCATTCTTTTCCATTCTTGATTCGAAAACTAATCCTAATTCGACCCTTTTCCTATTCTAAACCCCCGATCCGGATCGAGAGCGAAGAACCCGACGGAATTAAGGAGATAACCGGTGGACTGGAAGCCACGCCTCCGAATCGACGATCCCGGACGACCAAAGATCGGTAAGTTAATACTTACATGGTTTTGGGAGTATCTAAAACATTCAAACCTAAAAGTTTAAACAAATCTTTCGTAAATCTGCCAATGTACGTGTTTACCGGCGCAACAGTTTTGTCTAATTTTTCCGAACCTTCAAACGACTTCGAACGGAAAAACATAAAACACGAAAAACGTTCCTAAGGCTTAGATCTATCTACTGTGAAATTTTCAGAATTTTTCATGATGATTTGATATATGAAATCCACTCGAAACCGAACTGCATTAAATCTGGATCTTGGAATTCGTGACAGAACTCTAGTTCGAACTTGTTGGTGATTTTTACCTTAGTTCTAGACCGATCTAGGATTGGCGTGGAACATAAGAATTGTAGATCTATGAGTTTAGAACATCTCTGTAAAATTTTAGAATTTTTCGTTAAGATTTGAACCTCCGAACCTGAGCCGATCCAATCTGCGTTCGTACCGAAATCAAGAAACTTGAACAAAATTAGTTTCGAAATTGATGACGTTTTTGACATTAGATCTAAACCGATTTGGAACTTTAGCCGAACATGAAAGTTTTAGGTATATGTCTTAGGTAACTCTCTGTAAAATTCCAACAAATTTGGAGTTAGTTTGCTATGGTAGATCTTGAAACCTTGAAACTGATGTTAGAATTTTCGGACAGATTAATATCCTGTTAAAGGTTGACATTTTTCACCTACTTCCGTATCTCGGATTGAAAAACTTAAAACATGAAACTTGTTCATCTCTGTGTTTTGGAGTTACTTGTAAATTTTCAGAATGATCTGGCTTAAAATGAATTTTTAAATATTTTTGGAGCAAAACAGCGACTAGTGAAATTATATGTTGAAACGGGTGAAATTTGTGAAACTTGTTTTGACCTTGCGGGTTCGATTCCCCAAGGGCGTCCGTGTCCCTGCGGGTTCGATTCCCCAGGATGTCTGTGTCAAGCCTTGCGGGTTCGATTCCCCAGGGTGTATGTTTTCCTGCGGGTTCGATTCCCCAGGGTGTATGTGAGTTCTTGCGGGTTCGATTCCCCAAGGGCGATTGTCTGTCTTCCTGCGGGTTCGATTCCCCAGGACGTGTGTTGATTCCTACGGGTTTGATTCCCTAGGATGTGTTTAAATTCTTGCGGGTTCGATTCCCCAAGAACAAATTATACTAGATCATGTTGAACAAAAGTGGAAGAATGAAATCCTGAAATACTTGAATATTTTCCTTTTTTAAATTATGCCTTTAAATTATGTCTTGCGATTATTTTACCATGTGTGTTGAATTATGATCTTATGGAAATCCTTGTCTTTTAAATTATGCAATTAAATTATTATTAGATGGATAAAATTAAATCATGTCTTGTATGAACATGTTTTCTTTAAATTTAACTAAAGGCTTTGAAACCTCATAATCATGTCTGTGTTAACTTACTCAGCAAATCTTTGCTGACCAAACCATATTTTTCCCCTGTTTCTTTCAGAGCTGAAGAATATGCATCACCATATGCATTCATGGGAATGTTGGGGAACACTTTATTCTTAAATTTTGTTTTAGACTAGATCTTGCATGAACGGGCATGTTTAACCCGTGATTAGGCCATGTTGGACCTATTTTTATATTCCGCTGCATTATATATGTAAATATTATTTTCCGCTACAACTTTGATGTAATGTTTTTAGATTATATATAAATGGGCTGTTTGAATGTTTTAAATTCTGAAAAACCATAGCCTTGCATCTCTTTAACAAGCTCGGAAAAACCGTGTCTTGCTAGGGAGGTGTGGCGGTGACACCCCGACCTGGGTGACCAAAAATCGGGGTGTTACAATGCTGCTTCAACATAAGCAGTTTTCGACAAAAGACCGCTCTTGGCCCCCCTCCAGAGGAGGCTTGTAATTTTTAGTAATTTTTAGATGGCAACTATCAAGTTAAAAAGCATGTACCCTATTACGAATGTAAAAAATTGACTTGCTTGATCATTAATCACATGTTGAGCCCGATTGGCGATTATGCCACCCAGAAACCTTCAGGGAGACTAATTACTCTTTCCATTGCCAGATAATACATTATGGTTAATTCTTCATCATATTTACTGTATATATACAAAAAACTAACAAAAATTCACTTATATTGTAACTTGCCTCCAATTATTGCTAGATTACCATAAATGTGTAACTGAAAAGCTTAATCCATAACCATAAAAAATGATTTAAATATTAGATTGATTTAAATTGCTAAATGATGATTAAATGCATTGACTAAATTGAGCTAAATTTGGGCGTCACATTAAATTGTGACTAAATTGTGCCCTGTAACATGCCACCGTTCATTCCTAAATAAAACCTACCCTTTTATTGCTCAATACACTTACTCCCGCAGCTTAATCTAGCTTCCATCGTCAAGACAAAAAAAGATAAAAACATCCCAGAAATTGTGGTCAGTTTTCAATGATTTTCATCATTTATCTGTGTCATCTGCAGTGAAGGTTAGATGTGTGCATTGTTATGTAATTTCATCCATGTAGACCGGCGAACATAATAACTTTGAAAGTATTTTCCATGATGTTGAGATATAATTCAAAAGAAACACAGGTATTTCCACAACTAACAAAAAAAACTAACATTTTATAAATTTTATTTGCGGGAACTAGATATTATTTCACTGCCTCAAAGGCCTTAATATCCAAGTTCCTCACTATGTTTACAGACTGGGAATAATATGCCACCAGAAATTTCGGGATCACGTATAACATTTCAAAATGGAGTGCTACTCCTCATAAGTACAAGGCTATTTTATATGAAAACACAAACGTGAGAAAGGAAAGCAACGGTACATTTCCAAGATTGATAAATTCATTCAAAATATTTGATGAAATCCAATCCAATTGAAAATATTGTTGACTTGGTTCTAATATGTAATCATATGCAATATAATTATAGACATATAAAATTGAAATTTATAACTTGCTTTTGTATTAATGTACTTAGATGTCATTGGAAGAATACTTTATACTCTTCCTATCTCAAAAATGCCACAAGGAGGATGGGAGAAAAAATTGCTCAACCTTATTCAAGAAGACCCTGACTAATTTTTTTATTTGTTTTTTTTTTTATTTGGGTCTAATACTTCTTCCGATCCTCTATAAATGCTACACTTACTATATTTAGAAGTTTTAAAAAGATTGATACATTACCATTTTGGAAAAATTTTATTTTTTTAATGAAGTTTAAAAAAGTTAAACACACTAACTATGTTAATTAAATTCAATAAAAACTCAACATACAAAACCCGCGATTGAAAGAAAAAATCCACATTCATCTTATCTCGTCACTCTCCATTCCCAAAAACCCTAGATCTGAAGCTTTACATCTTTATCTGAATCCACCAATTTCTTCATCATCTCCCTACCTTTTTGTTTCCACAGAAACCACCCAGATCTGTAATTTTAGATTGTTGTTGGGTCGCCTCCGCCTGTCATGGTGAATTCGCATGTGTTTTTTTGCATCCATGTGGTAATTTAACTTTACAATGTCTTTGAATCCCATCAGAAAAAATCGTATTGGAAAACTTGAAAAACATTATGGCACAGAATTTTAGTTTTCACCGGTAATGATTGTTATTAACATGATTCCCAAGTGAAACTAAAATTGTTAGGTTAAATTGTACTTTCACTGCTTAAATACATGTTGGAGTTCATTTATGCATATAGGAATACATTGCAAAATATAGCCAACCTTTGAGTCTTTCATATTGAATTTAAGGGATGGTGACTAAATTAATTTGTAGAAGTATTTTATCATATACGTGTTGGTGGTTGGTGTGTGTATTTTTGTTCTCCCGCCATGTAGAGTATATGATTTTATTTAATTTTAATTTTATTTTCTTGTGTATTTATTATTTGTGTATAACTTCATGTGGTAGCTTTACTCATTGGGTGGAAGACTGAACGACTTGTTTCCCGTTCAGTTGCGTGGAAAACAAATTGGTTTACTAAGTTCTTTGGATAAAAATCTTAACTAGTGCACTTCAAGCACATATGAAACTCAGTTAACATTTCTGGCTTCTTCTGGCAACAGGTAATCTATTTTTGGTTATAAAAATTGTCCATCTTATAACTATGATACAAATTCGTACTAATGATTGGATTGGTTTAGGCTGAGATATGTAAATGATAAAAGGTTGTAAATATTGGGATAGTGTGGTAAATTGAACAATATCCCAAACAATTTCAACATTTTGTGCATAAATACTTATTAAATGGGGGCTCACGGTGCTTGATGTGTGTAATGCAACCAACTAAATGCACCTACTAACAAAATTTATTTATTTTAAATTGCAAAGATAAATACTCTTTGATGGCAAAGAAGACAACTTATTGTTTATTTCCAGAGAGTGAAGGTTTTAACCTTGTCAGCTATTGAACCGCTCAGTATATTTCTTTTTGGGACTTCTCTACATCACCAAAATCTTCATTCGGTGTGGCTAGGCATAAATCATTTTTTTTAAAAAAAATTCTTGTGGTTGAAATGGTTGTTTTGTGTTTCTATCCATTAAATTACATTCAAAGTATTCATGTTATTTTTTATTTACCGCTAAATTGACAGAATTTATTTCAATCTCGCTAGAAAAATAAAGTGTATATGCAACTCCATCTTCTCCTTCACATTCAGTTTATCCCTGCCTTATCGTTCCCGATACTCTAGTGGAGGTTTATTCTCACTACAAAGGATATGACTAATTTAGAGGTGAGTGAATTCGTGATTTATGTGACGTAAATTAATTTTGGCATGCTTGATTTCTATCTTTATTTGTCTCATTAGATTGAATATGATAATTTTTTGAGCAACTTATGATCAAAAGCGTGATATTGATCATCCACCGCCTTTACCAACTCCTAAACATTTTTAGGATATTCTTGATGCTGCAAAGATTGAATAGTCCTGAAAAACCAAGGTCTAATATACTGATGTCGGGATATTAAGGATGTTGGTTCACGATTGTGAAATTAAATCCATCAATTTGAGCAATGACATTAAATTCATCATCATTTGGTAGCATATGTGGCATTGCATTGTCCTGTTGTATGATAATATTCTTCGCTGCATTTTCTGGCCACCTCTTCTTAATGCATGGAATCACTTCATTGATCAATTTCTGCTTAACTACTTCTCTTATTATCTTTTGGATGGCTTTGATTTCTGGAGTCCCCCGTTCTCTATTACTACTTATTCTTTGTGCAACTAAAATTTCTGTAAATGGAAATATTCCAATTTTTCCATCCCAAATCATCGTCATCATTGAACACAGGTCTTGCAACAACAGCCAGAAATATGACTTTCAATATGTAGTTCTTATTCTGTATGGATCTATATGGATCTTCCTCGTTTGCCAAGAGATAAAACTTCATGATTTTTTGATTCAAGTAGAACCACTTTTTATAAATATGTATATAATTACATAATCCCTTAAATACAGCTTTTCTATTCAATGTCCTAGGGGTTATGTATTTCAATACCCATGGAATCCTTTGCTTTCTATGGGAATTTGTGAGTTTCAATTTGATAGAATTTGAGTGAGACCTAATTATTCCTTTTTGAAGTAATCTGGAGACCATACTAGGACTTACCTGGAGAGCACTTTCATATGATCTTATTGTAGTCCTTTTGTGCTATGGAACTGCTTGCAATGCTTCATCATCCCACTACTCTTTGCATTTTCTTCCACATCTCTCTTTTTTCTTACTTTTTAAATTGATCAAAATGCCATTCATTCTATGACTTTCCATTTCTCCACAGCCTTGAAATGGTAGTCCTACAACATTGGTATTAAGTTGCCAATTCAGAAAACAAATGCCTTTTGGTAATGTTTTCTTTTTATCTTCTGCAGGTAGCAACTTTTGCACAATATGTTTCCCCTACATGTTAGATAAATTTGCTTCTTTTTTTTTATTGCATTGATTTTATGATGCTACTTCTGGTTGTTCTGATGGCATTTTTGTTTCCATTGCTTCTGGCAAATCAGGGTCTGAAGACAAGGGCCAATCTTCATTTGCACAATCACCTTCAGCCAAGTCTTGAAGCTGCAACAACCCATCTTCCCATCTTCATCAAGGGTGCTAGAATTAACCATTGCAAGAATAGATTGAAAACCTAGTGGGGTAGTGATTTTTCCTTGACTGCTTCAGATATTTTTTCTCTATTAAAGATGGCTTGCTTTCATCGACTGATGGTGTGATATATGCTTAATAGTGAAGAAAACTTTGTGTTGAAAGGAATGTAGTTGGGATCATCTAAAATTTCTAGCATTTATAGGAACTGTAAAGGAATTTGTGAGGAAAATTTTAGCTTTCTGACATTTTCATTCCCTCCATGATATGTAATCTGAAATTTTTATTTCCTCTTAACAGGACGTTTATTTTTTGCTGGTGAAATGATTACACTATAAAAATCCTTCAGTTTTGCGGGGCATTAATTATTTTAGATTAGGTATTTAAAATTCCTCGTTCTTCAACTAATTCCTCTTTAATTCATTCTTCTTAAATACCATGCCAACAATTAGGTTTCGGTCCTGAGACAAGGACCGAACTGACATGCTTTCACTACTCAAATTCATGCTGTGAATTTATATACAGTAGTTATTAGTTGTTTTAGTAATTATTTATTTTTAGTATATAAGTAATGATGACATAAAATCTCATATATCAATCAATAAATTTAGGTCAATATTTTAGTAGTTGTTTATTTCTTTAAATCTTTCCATTTGTGAGTTGTCTAATTAAGAGTAATTATGTTTTATTTTCTGTCTCACCCATAATTTTACCATTTCATGTCGTCGCTCATTTGACCATTTTCTGGCGAGGTGAGTGCATTGGTTTCGTTCTCAAAATGCGATATATTTTATTTCATAGACATATTGCACATTGGATATTAAAGGGAGAAAGGATCCTCCCCCTGATGAAGATGTAATTTCCAGTTGGGAATACATTCTGCAGAATTACTTCCCAATGGCCGATTGGACGATATGCTTTTGGTGAGTTTCAACATTGAAAGCTAAGCGGTTAGTTCAGCTGCTCCTAGGCCTATTCATGCTATTAGTTGAAACACATCATGCTATTAGCATATTATACCATGCTGTCGCATAACATGCTGTCAGTGTAACTTATCTTGCTGGTTGCTATGTCGCACATGCTTTTTGTGTAATACCTTATGGAAACGTTATTAACTTTGCATGGATTGTTGCACGGATTATCGCCAATGATTCATCTCCCGGAGACGAGGCAGAATGATTTATCGAGTGTTCGTCATCGATCGTAATGTCTTCGGGTAGCACGTTCAAATCCAATATCACGACGGTGTCAATGAAAGAAAAACGTCTTCCGTGCAATTTTTTGGCGTCGGAAAGTTACCCATCAGAAGAAATGGAAGTTGGTACATGTTAATGGAAATGTTATAATAGGTAATCAATCACAATCAATTAGGATGGAAAGTAATCAATCATATTTAATTAATATTTGTAATGGATTCCTTTTCTATTTTTTATTTAGTAGTTGTTACAAGATAATGAATTATCAAAAAATAACCAACATGGAAACAGCATGGAAATCTACACACAGCAGGTCAGCAAGGATCTGAATAATACAATACAAGATGCTAACATGACTGCCATGCCAAACCTCCAATTGCATTTATTTAGGAACGAAGGAAGTATTATGTTAGCATCCTTCGCATCTAGGACATTGTTATTTGGAATAGGACTCACAATTTTTTTTCCTAAGGGGTAAGAATAAATTGCACGTTTTGGGAGTACGTGGAAATGTTCAAGAAGACTTATGAAGAAAAACAAAGGTAAGTAAGGGCCCATTTGGATTGACTTTTGAAAAAAGCAGAAGCAGAAATGAAAGCCAAAAGCAGAAGCATGTAACTTTTGTGTTTGTATGGAATGTTTGAAAAACATTTTTTTTTAAAAAAATAAAGTGTGTTTGGATGTGTAAAAGTGAAAAGTGCTTTTAAAATGTGTAAATTACCAAAAAGAACATGCTATTACGTATAGGGTAAAGAGTGAAATTTTTTAATTTATAAACGAGAAATGAAATTATTGATAAAATAAGTTGTTAAAAATATATATTCAAATATATATATTTTTTAAATTGATAAACTCAAAAATATAATTAATTATCTAACTTTTTTATTAAAATTCATTTTGTTACGTAATAATAATACTGATAATAATCTTTAATTTAAAATATTATTTATTACTTCCTCCGTCTCACTAAGATTGTTATGTTTAATTTTTTTTTTTGCACTATTTAAGTTTGATTCGGATTTTTTTTTATCATAGTTATGTAAGAAAAAACATAGTCAAGTAAAATCTTATTAGATTTGTCTAATCTTGTAGTTTAAGAATATCAAATATTTGTAATTTTTAATGTTCACAATTTAAGTTATTAACCGTTAAAAATGTGTATCCACATACGTATCAGGTAGGTCCGTAAAGATTATAATGAGACGGATGTAGTATAATGTAATTTTAAAAAATTAGTGAGGAGTAATTTAGACTTAATATTTTAGCAAGTGCTTTTGGTTTCTGCTTTTTGGAGAAGCACTCCCTGAGCTGCTTTCTCTCAGAAACACTTTTGCAGCTTTTCGATGTGTTTTTTCTTTTTCTAAAATGCCAAACCAAAAATTATTTTTCTATCAAAAGTGCTTTTGACAGAAGTAAAAGCCAAAAGCACTTTTGTAAGAATATTCTCTTCTTACAATTTTGTAGGTCAACTATTTACCAAGGTAAATCTGTTAAATATATTCAGTGTTATTTGTACCCATTATAATTTTTATGTTATTTTAAAGTATATATAGTCATCCTAATACAAATCATTTTCATCAAAAATTTTTTTTTTTCCATGTGATGTTAGTATCCAAAATGGATTTCATGTTATAAGAATATTGTTGAATGTTGATATACGTGAGGTGCAAGAGTTCAATGAAAGATATATCATTTGAGCCAAATTTTCATTGTATATTGTATTGTCAAAAATGTATTTACTTTGTTCCTACACCATTTATATCATTGTAAAATTTTATTTCACATATTAAAATTTCATTTCACAGATATGCTTTGTCTACTTTGTGTTTGCCATGGATTGGATTGGATATGATTTTGGAAGATGGACAAACAAGAAAACAAATAAAATGGATAGGTGAAAATGCCTAGTTGAATACTCAACTTTGGAATCGTCTAACATATGGAGTGTTCTTACTATTCCCTCAATCGATATTCTCAAGATAGCTATACGATTGAACACTTCTCAATGTTCAAAAGGAATTCAACCAATGTGGAAGAACTCAAGGGTGACCCTTCAAACAATAAATATGCACTCTCCAAGTGATTGTCAATATTTTCATTCAAAGGGTGAGGAACAAAGATTGGGAAAAGCCTTACATATAGGCAAACCCTAATTACAAAGATTAAAGAGTTAAAACAACTAATTAGATGCTTTAATCAATCCATTATAATAATTAAGCAAGATATAATATAAATTAAACAAGGCTAAATATTTGTTGAGCCCGTCGTGAAAGGGGAACGAACAGCGTCGTGAAGCATGGAAGAGAGGATCACGACGTGAATTGGAATTCAAAATAATTCGGGGTCTTTTCTGGGAGGGGACGGGACCAGCGTCGAGCAAGCTTGAATTTAAATATCCAAACTCTTCGGGACCTCGGCTCCCAGGACCTCCAAAGCACTTGCACAAAAGGAACTTGGCATTTTTGAACTTCCGTCGTGAGACTTGCGGGTACGTCGCAAGACATCCGGGATGTACCCTGCTTGGCAACGTGAAGCTTGTGACGGGGACATGAGGCTTGGATGCTATTGCTTGGCTGGCGATGGAGCTGCTCTTGCGACGTAGCTTGATGGAGGATGACGACGGAGGTTATGGCAGGGAGCTTCGGCTGCGACGGGGAGGTGAAGGAGATGACCGGAGGTGGTGGCTGGACATAAGTGGTGGTGACTGAGGCGTCAGGGGATGACGACGACAGTGGAGGGATGAAGACTGGCCGGAGATGGAATTTGTGGCGTCAAATCGGGGTTGCGGTTTTCGGGGCTCGCCGGAACAATGAAGAAGGTGACTTGAGGTGCTGCTGCTGTGTTGCCCGCCGGATTTGGGATAATTCGAAGAAGGTGACCGGAACGGGCTGCCGCTTGGCCAGAGGTGACGGCCGATGTGATGTCGCGGCCATAGAGGATGATGGCCGATGTCTGCCCGGACATGGTGAGTCGTACGCCGGAGATGACTGAACTGTTGGAAGAAGAGGAAAGATTTTTAATTGAGTTGTAATACGATTCAACTCTTTTCTCTTTTTTTCATTGCACCATACAAGCCAAATACAATGCATTTTATTGACCACTCCTACCTACCACAATTTCTAGTAAATAGGATTCAAAGCTCATTAATTATTTTGGAACTCAACATTTGAATCAATTAATTAACACTCCCCCTTGATTCAAATTCACAAATTCCCATCATCAACCTAAACATCTCGTGCTTTGCTTGAGGAAGAGACTTCGTAAATATATCTGCGACTTGCTCGTTTGTGCCACAAAACTTCAATGAAACAGTGCCTTTTTCCACCAGATTACGTATGTGATGGTGCTTCACATCCACATGCTTGGTTCTTCCATGGAATGCTGGGTTCTTTGACATTGCAATTGCAGACTTGTTATCACAATTAATAATTGTTGTTTCCTTCTGCTCATGGTTCAAATCAGAAAGGAGTTAACGCAGCCACAAACCTTGTCTTGCTGCTCCTGATGCTGAAATAACTCCGCTTCGGAAGATGATAAAGCTACCGTTTCTTGTTTCTTGGAACTCCAAGTCACTGCTCCAGAACCAAAACTAAAGACATTGCCTGAAGTGCTTTATCATCCAAGCTCCCTGCCCAGTCACTATCAGTAAAGCCAACCAACTTGAAATTTGGAGATTTGCAATACCAAATACCAAAGTTAATTGTTCCAGCCACATAAGAGAGAATCCTCTTTGCTGCACCAAAATGATGTTTTGTAGGACAATGCATAAATCTAGACACAACACTTACTGGAAAAGCAATATCCAGTCTAGTGTGTGTTAGATAGTTCAAGCCTCCAACCAAACTCCTGAACAAGGTAGGATTAGCTTTCTCAGTTCCATCTTCCCGTCGTAGCTTCTCATTAATGTTAATCGGGGTGCCTGCTGGAACACAATTTGTCATTCTGAATTTTTTCAAAAGATCAGCGACATACTTCTTTTGGCATACAAATATGCCATCTTCACATTGTGTAACTTCCAGCCCCAAAAAAATATTTTAACAAGCCCAGATCTGACATCTCAAATTGCTTCATCATGCTTGCTTTAAATTCACTTATCAAAGATGTTGATGATCCAAAATAGATCATATCATCCACGTATAAACATACCACCAAAAAATGACCATCATCTTGTTTCTTCAAATATAAAGTGTGCTCATTTTCACTTCTTGAAAAACCTGATTCTTTGAAGAAAGAATCAATCTTGCTATACCATGCGCGTGGAGCTTGCTTAAGCCCATAAAGCGCTTTCCTCAATCTGTAGACTTTGTCTTCACTGCCATCGATAACAAAGCCTTGTGGTTGGATTACATATACTTCCTCTTCCAAGTCCCCATTCAAGAATGCGGACTTCACATCGAATTGATAAACTTCCAACTTTAATTCTGCTGTTAAAGCCAACAAAACTCTTACAGTTTCAAATCGAGCAACTGGAGAGAATGTCTCTTTATAATCTATACCTTGCTGCTGAAAATATCCCTTCGCTACAAGACGAGCTTTATACTTTTGAATGCTTCCATCCGCATTGCACTTTGTTCGAAACACCCATTTCAGTCCCACAATATTTTATCTCCAGGAGCTTCAACTAACTCCCAAGTTGAATTTTTCTCAATGGATTGCATCTCATCTTCCATCGCCTTTTGCCAATGAGAATATTTTGCAGCTTCTTCAAAAGTGGATGGATCACTGGCCATCAAACAAAAGTCACAAGAATCTTCATACAAATCTCTTATTGATCGAAACTTTCTTGGAGGACTTTCACTACTGCTTGAAGGGACATCTTCACCTGGATTTGTGCTTCTTCCTCCTGGTGATGAAATAGCAGGACTTGCTGGAGATGTTACGTCCTGTTGTTCATCTTCAAAAACAATTGATGGAAGTTGGTCACTTTTTGCATCAGATTTCCACTCCATTCTCGCCTCTTCATTGAACGCAACATTTCTGCTAATAATCACCTTGCCACTTGAAACATTATATAGACGATATGCTTTGGATTGGGGACAATATCCAATGAAAATACATTTCACTGATTTCTCATCAAGTTTAGAGCGCAAGTCAACGAAAGCATATGCTATACATCAAAATACTTTTAAATGGCTTACCCGAGGTTTTCTTCCACTCCAAGCTTCATATGGTGTCCGATTCATAACAGCCTTTGTGGGAGAAATATTCAAAAGATATACTGATGTTTCCATAGCTTCACTCCAAAAATGATTTGGAAGCTTCTTTGCTGCCATCAAGCTTCTAGCCATCTCCACTACTGTCCGATTTTTTCTCTCCGCGACGCCATTCTGCTGTGGGGAATATGGAGCTGAAATTTCCCTACGAATTCCATTTTCTTCACAAAATTTAGTGAATTCATTAGACATGAACTCACCACCCCGATCAGTCCGGGGTGCTTTTAAACTCCTGCCACTTTGCTTCTCAACCAAAGCCTTAAATTTTTTGAAATTATAAAAGGCTTTCCACTTTGATTTCAAGAAATACACCCAACTCATACGACTGTAATCATCTGTGAACAACAAGAAATACCGACTTCCACCAAGCGATTCAGTTTGCATTTCCCCGCACAAATCTGCATGCACAAGTTCCAGACAACTTGATGCTCTCCTTGATTTCCCAATTGGAAATGATCTCCTGCTTTGTTTGCCATAAACACACCCTTCACAGAATTCAAGTTCACCAATCTTTGGTAGGCCAATAACCCTTTCTTTTCGACTTAAAAGTCTCAAGCCATTTCCTTTCAAGTGTCCATAGCGAAGGTGCCATAAAGTAGATTCACTAGAAGTTTTAACAACAAGAGCATTGTTGATGTTACCTGACACATCAAGAGGAAACATATTGTTTGGGGTCATACGAACAACAACAATTGTTTGGCAGGTGTTTTTGTCGTTGATATAGCACGACTCTTCATCGAACAAGATTGAATATCCACTCCTCATCAATTGCCCAACGCTCAATAGGTTATGAGCCAAATTAGGCACACACTGCACATCATGTAAAAGTTTGGTTTCACCTTGTACAGATTTAATAGCAACTGTACCTCTTCCTTCCACTTGAACTTGTTTCTCATCTCCAAGACGAACTTTGCTTTTTTGTGTTTCATCAATATTACGAAATAGAGATTTTGTGCCCGACATATGATTCGAACACCCACTGTCAATAAACCATACACTGTTGGCATCACCAATATTTGGAGAATGAGCAATAAACAATTTACCCTCTTCTTCAACAGTAAAGTTAGCTTGTTTATGCTCAGTCCTTTGCTTGTACCAACAATCTGCTTCCTTGTGCCCAAATTTTTGCAACAACGACACTGA
This sequence comes from Hygrophila difformis, assembly GCA_030278955.1. Taxonomy (NCBI): domain Eukaryota; kingdom Viridiplantae; phylum Streptophyta; class Magnoliopsida; order Lamiales; family Acanthaceae; genus Hygrophila; species Hygrophila difformis. Next base: position 42,816,005 of record JAOANR010000007.1, on the reverse strand, counting down.
ATATTTTCGTTCCCTTTTTTGTTCCAGCAGTCTGCCTCCGTATGACCAAACTTCTTGCAACAATTGCACTGAACATTGCTCCTGTATTGGTTTTGGTGTTGATTACCAAATCGACCTCTACCTTGGCCGCCATTTCTTTCACGACCACGATAATTGTTCCTGCCTCGACCTCTACCTCCAAAATTATCTTGTTGAGGCTTGAACGAAGACTCCCCCTTCACCTGAAAAGCCTTCTCTTCCACTTTCTCAGAGGGTCTGGTAATCCTCGCTTCATGAGCCAATAAAGAACTTAGTAGTTCATCAAATCCATAGGTAGATAAATCCTTGGACTCTTCTATTGCAGCAACTACATGATCAAATTTGGGACTTAAACTCCGTAGCACCTTGCTCACAACGGTTTCCGATGTGATATTTTCTCCATATGACTTCATTTCATTTACAGTGGCTGAAACTCTAGACATGAAGACATGCACACCTTCATCCGGCTTCATGGATAAAGTTTCAAAAGTTCGACGCAAGGTTTGTAATTTTACGGTGATTGCCTGCTTAGCACCCATAAACTCCTGCTTCAAAATTTCCCAAGCCTCCATTGAGGTTGAAGCGGCTGAAATTCTAGAAAAGATATCATCATCCAATGCCGATTGGATGAGAAGCAGGGCCTTTGCATCCTTTTTTCGATTCTCCCGCAATCTCTGGTTAGGCTCTGCTGGTGGTGGATCAGGCTCTTCATATCCATTCTCCACGATGTCCCATAATTCCTGAGACTTGAATAATGTCTGCATTTTGATACTCCATAGATGGTAGTTCTGGCCTTTGAAGATTGGAATTAGAGATTGAGACACGGGATTAAAATCGCGATCGGCCATTGACGTGATTCTTTTTGCTGAAGAAACAAAAGGATCGCACCTGGAATTCTTTTTTTTAAGTGCTCTGATACCACAATCGTTGGAAGAAGAGGAAAGAATAAAAATTGAGTTGTAATACGATTCAACTCTTTTCTCTTTTTTTTCATTGCACCATACAAGCCAAATACAATGCATTTTATTGACCACTCCTACCTACCACAATTTCTAGTAAATAGGATTCAAAGCTCATTAATTATTTTGGAACTCAACATTTGAATCAATTAATTAACGTGAACGTGGATGAGAGCTTGCGGAGTTGTTCATCCGGCTGCTGCTGCGTGCACGAATTTCAAATGAAGAATATGATACAATGAAGTGGGTCCCACATTCAATCAATCTTATTTTGAGCTTCTTGCTTCGTTCATTCTTCTTCAATTTTGGGATGCGCCCCGCCAACAATTCAAGTGTTGCTAAACTTGTTTCCACTGTGGCTTTGCAAAAATGGTTACTGGCATTAGGCTTGGAAATGAGATATGGGCCGAGTACAAAGATTTGGGAGTATTGGGCCAGCTGAGGCATTGAGCCTAAATAACAATTGGGCCACCGGGTAGTGGGCTCAAGAATATTTAGTTGGCCCCGCTGATGTTGAGCTTCCACAAGTATGGGCTAATAGTTGTTGAGAACAATTAAATTCTTAGGCTCTTGAGTTGGGCCAAGTGTATCCTTCCTTAATTTAATTAACTCAAGCCCAAATAAATTCGGGTCCAAATTATCGGGTTGGTTGTTCCGGCGCCGGGCTACCATGCCAGATCAGCCCACCGCATATCCGGAATGGACCCGGTAGCCAAAATAATCAAAGCCATAAAGTAGGATATCCAGATCAGATCGAAGGATGGGAGCTGAAAGGGAGTCGCACAGATAAAGCGGATGAAGTTTTATAATTAAATGGGTTAAAGAAATTGAGCTCAATTTAATTAATGAAGAAAGTGGGCCAGGCGAATTAATCATTAAGTAATGAAGAAAGAATGGAAAAAAGAGCCCAAAAAGTACGGAGGTCCCAGGAGGTTCAACAGCCATCCGTTCCATAGAGACCCATCGAACAAGACTTCATTCGATCGAACCCAACCATCATTCGATCGAACATTATCCTTTGCACAACATTCCAAGGCAAATAATTGAAGTGAAGTGCGGCCCCGTGAGCACGATTTGATCGAACAGGCCTTTATTCGTTCGAACAAGGCCTTTGTTCGGTCGAACAGGCCTCTTGGCCAGCGAACATGTAACACCCCGGTTTTTGGTCACCCAGGTCGGGATGTCACCGCCACATCTCCCTAGTAAGACACGGTTTCTCCGAGCTTGCTAAGGAGATGCAAGGCTATGGTTTTTCAGAATTTAAAACATTCAAACAGCCCATTTGTATATAATTTAAAAATTAATACATCAAAGTTGCAGCGGAAAATAATATTTACATAAGAACAACGCAGCGGAATTTAAATATAGCCAACACGGCCAGCATACGGGTTAAACAGGCCCGTTCATGCAATTTCTAGTCTAACGTAACATTTAAAAATAAATTGTTTCCCCAAACTTCCCATGAATGCATATGATGATGCATATTCTTCAGCTCTGAAATAGACAGGGAAATAAAAATGGTTTAGTCAGCACTACGTGCTGAGTAAGTTACCACAAACATGATTGTGAGGTTTCAAAGCCTTTAATTAAATTTAAAAACATGTGCATAATATCCATGATTTAATTTATCCAACTAATAATAATTTAATTGCGTATTTTAAAAGACAAGGGTTTCCATAAGATCATAATTCAACAACATGATAAAATAATCGCAAGACATAATTTAAAGGCATAATTTAAATAAGGAAACTATTTAAGTATTTCATGATTTCACTATCCCTCTTTTATTCGATATAATCTAGTATAATTTATTCTTGGGGAATCGAACCCGCAAGAAAACAAACAATCGCCCTTGGGGAATCGAACCCGCAAGAACTCACATACATCCTAGGGAATCGAACCCGTTGGAATCAACACATATTCTGGGGAATCGAACCCGCAGAAAGACACACCCTGGGGAATCGAACCCGCAAGGTTTGACACGGAAATCCTGGGGAATCGAACCCGCAGGAGAACATACAATCGCCCTTGGGGAATCGAACCCGCAAGAACTCAAACACACCCTGGGGAATCGAACCCGCAAGGTTTGACACAGACATCCTGGGGAATCGAACCCGCAGGTCAAACAAGTTTCGCAAATTTCACGAGTTTCATCAAGAGTTCAAGATTTGACTCGGTCAACCACAGTTTAATCTAAAATGCGTCTAAAACCAGATTTAATTTCAAAAATTCCGAAATTTCGCGTCTGACTCCAAAACGTCAAGATCTACAACTTTCATGTTTTAACTTTTTCAATCCGAGATACATAAATAGGTCAAAAACACTAATTTTCACAAAAGTATAAATCTGTCCGAATTTCCTAGGTCACAGTTTAGAGATTTCGAATTCTACCATAGCAAATGAACTCCAAAATTAACGAAATTTGACAGAGATCATCTTAAGACATATATCTACAAGTTTCATATTCATCAAAAGATCTAATTCATCCTATTTCTATTGTCAAAAATGCCAACAAGTTCGGGCTAAGAATCTGTCAAGATTTCAAGATCCACATCCTAGCAGTTCGGTTTCGGGTGGATTTCATATATCAAATCATCACGAAAAAAATTCTGAAAATTTACGGAGGTGTTCTTAACGCATAGATCTACAACTCTTATGTTCAACGCTAAGCCTAGATCGGTCTAGATCCAAGGTAGAAATCACCAACAAGTTCGAACTAAAGTTCTGTCACCGTTTCAAGATCTAAACTCAAGGCAGGTCTGTTTGTGGTCGTTTTTGGATATCAAAACACGATGAAAAATTATGAAAATTTTACAGTACATAGATCTATGTCTTAGGAACGTTTTTCGTGTTTTAAGTTTTTCCGTTTGAAGTCGTTTTAAGGTTCGGAAAATTAGACAAAACTGTTGCGCCGTTAAAAATCACATATGGACAGATTTACGAAAGATTTGCTCAAGTTTCTAGATTTGAATATTTTTACTCTCCCAAAACCGTGTAACGTTAACTTACTGATTTACGGATGTCTCGGCTCGACGATTCGGAGGCGTGGCTTCCACGTTCTTCGTTCTCCCTCCGAGATCCTTCGTTTTTCCTCAACGCGTCCGGATCGGGGTTTAGAATAGGAAAGAGATTTAATTAGGATTCGTTTTCGAATCTTGAATGGAAAAGAATGGACAAGAATGGTTCGAATCTTACCCCGATGATCGAAGACTCCTAATTTTCGTCCAAGTCAGTCCCTTGATTCGGTTTTGTGCCTCCGACGACTCCGGAATTAGGGTTTTGTGTGTAGAGAGATTTCGTAGGGTTTTGTAAAGATGTTCGGGGCTCCCGAGGGGGTTTATTTATAGACAACTAAGACCTAGGGTGTCCAAGATCTGACCCTAAGAGTCTAGAGTCGAAGATGTTCAACCGAAAGTCGAAAAATCCGGAATCGGGCGAGAGATTCACGCAACAAACAAATCTGTCATGTGGCGCGCTCTTGGCGCGGTTTTCCCCATTGGGCGCGCGGCCACCGCGCCGTGCTGGCCTGGACTTCGGTCTGGGCCGGGTCGTGCGATCCGTCGGGCGTTTCCTCCTCTCTTTCGGACTTCTATCCCCCTATGTTCCCGGAATCGGATTTCCGGGGTATCTTCGGGCTCCGATTTCCTATCCTAATTTTACTCGGATCTAAATTTATGTTTGGACTCGAGTTATTGAGTCCATCGGTGTTGGGTTTCCGTGTAACCATTTATTCGATTAAATTGTCTTCGGCTTCCCGGGTTCTTGGAATTTTGATTCCTTTTTAATTTAAATTTCATTTCTCATCTTTTATGATTCTTTATCCCTTTATCATCTTTATTATATTTATTTATTTATTTATTTTATTTATTGCATTTATTTTATGTTGGAAAATTCTCGGGTATTACAGTCTACCCTCCTTAAGAATCAACTTCGTCCTCGAAGTTGTGTTTCGGCTTTTCTCGTGCTAAAGTCTTTTGTTTGTTTTATTATTTTGTGACTGAACTTAGAATTAAAACTTCTAAGCTGCCTACGTACCCGGTGAAGGGATCAAGCCATAACGTAGTTCAAAACAATTTGAATATGTTTATTTATTCATTCGGAATACATATCGTCAAAAAAATAAATGTCTATTTTACGGGGTATTACATCCTCTCCCCCTTAGGACTTCAGTTATGTCCCCATAACTGCCTACTTATTATTCTCTTCCTTGATCTCCTTGTTGAGGGTTTACCAATTCTATCGTCTTCTCAATCATCTCCTCACGAACATTACATTCTCTAATCATGTGGTCTTCCCCACCACATCTATAACAAGTCCCACGCCATGGGCACTCGCGCACCAGATGGGCTTGATGGCATTGTGGGCAACGGGGTACGACTGTACGACGTATGCCATTTCTCCCATTATTGAAATCCTTATTCTCGTTCCTATCTTGTCCACCGTTATTGCTCCGATTCTTCTTCTCAAATCCTTGCGAGTCCTTGCTCGTCTCCCCATTTTCCTTACGCTTCAGTTGCTGGACTCGATCAATTGCTACAGCTCGATCATAAACCGTCTGCAGGTTCGTGAATTGTCCTACTGCAAGTATCTCCCGGATACTAAGGTTCAGACCCATCTCGAATTTCTGAGCCTTGTCAGAGTCGGTTGGTACTATCCTCGTAGCAAATCGTACTAACTCCTTAAACCGGGTGTAATACTCTTGCACCGTCCGTCCCTCTTGCTTCAGTGATAAAAACTCTTCGTACATTGCCGCCTTGGTGCTCATAGGGTAGAATCGGTCCCTTAGATCCTCCTTAAGTTTAGTCCACGAATAAGCTTCTTCAGCTTCCTCTAAATTCCTCTGGAGGTCTTGCCACCACTCATCGGCTTCGCCTCCTAAGTAGTAGGTTGCTACTCGTGTCTTTGCCTCATCAGGACATTTGATAGCATCCAAGAGCTTATCAAATGTACGGATCCACCCCTCTAGTTTGGCGGGATCCTCCTGCCCATCATAACGTGGTGGTTGATAGGGATTCACCAACGCTAGATAGTTAGTTTGAGCTATGGGTGGAGGTACTGTTGCAGGTGTCCTATGCACCTCCGCATTTCCTAATGCTATTAGGAATCCCTCTATCGTTTTTAAACGTGCTTCCATATTATTGGGCGCTTGAGGCACTTGCTCTCCTAGGTTCTGAGGACTTTCACTGTTGTTGGGCGTGTTGGAAAGGTTAGCGTCAGTGCCGTTTGGACTCACCTTCCTTGGTTTCCTCCTAGGCGCCATTTTCTGTTATAACGTGTATAGATTAGCTTATCTTGGTTTAGATAGATTGCTCGAACAAGACGTTTCGTAAATTTCTAATTTCAAATTTTCGGATTTGTTGTTTGGAAATCCAAACAAGATTTTTGGAATAAAGAGTGTTTTAATAAAACTTGATCTTTATTGTTCCACATGAAGGAGTTCTCGAATTTGTACAAGGGTAGGAATGGCTAAGGTCGAGGATTGTTATGTTTAGGCGTGCGCTTAGATGAACGCGATCTAAAACTAAGGCAGGATCAGTATCTAGTTATTGTTTCTAATTCGATGTCATGCCTCAAGATTATATTGGTGTAACAAGAGATCTAGGTTAAACTTCGCCAAGATTCTAAGTTCAATTTTACCAAGATTCTAAGTTCAAATTCGCAAAGATTCTAAGTTAAAATTCGCAAAGATTCTAAGTTCATAGGAGAGATGCAATATGCAAATGCAAATGATATTTCCCCCCAATAATAATTTAATGCACCACATATATATATATTTTTCCCATGTGTTTTAAAATAAAAATTTCTCCATGGAAATAATACTTTAAAATTTAAAATAATAGTCAAAATATTAATAATAGTTTAAAAATAATAATGGTTTAAAAATAATAGTTTAAAAATAAGAACAATAGTTTAAAAATATTACGGGCTCTGATACCACCTTGGTATCAGATATTTTCTTTAAAATAGATAGCTTTAAAATATTCTGGGCTCTGATACCACCTTGTAACACCCCGGTTTTTGGTCACCCAGGTCGGGATGTCACCGCCACATCTCCCTAGTAAGACACGGTTTCTCCGAGCTTGCTAAGGAGATGCAAGGCTATGGTTTTTCAGAATTTAAAACATTCAAACAGCCCATTTGTATATAATTTAAAAATTAATACATCAAAGTTGCAGCGGAAAATAATATTTACATAAGAACAACGCAGCGGAATTTAAATATAGCCAACACAGCCAGAATACGGGTTAAACAGGCCCGTTCATGCAATTTCTAGTCTAACGTAACATTTAAAAATAAATTGTTTCCCCAAACTTCCCATGAATGCATATGATGATGCATATTCTTCAGCTCTGAAATAGACAGGGAAATAAAAATGGTTTAGTCAGCACTACGTGCTGAGTAAGTTACCACAAACATGATTGTGAGGTTTCAAAGCCTTTAATTAAATTTAAAAACATGTGCATAATATCCATGATTTAATTTATCCAACTAATAATAATTTAATTGCGTATTTTAAAAGACAAGGGTTTCCATAAGATCATAATTCAACAACATGATAAAATAATCGCAAGACATAATTTAAAGGCATAATTTAAATAAGGAAACTATTTAAGTATTTCATGATTTCACTATCCCTCTTTTATTCGATATAATCTAGTATAATTTATTCTTGGGGAATCGAACCCGCAAGAAAACAAACAATCGCCCTTGGGGAATCGAACCCGCAAGAACTCACATACATCCTAGGGAATCGAACCCGTAGGAATCAACACATATTCTGGGGAATCGAACCCGCAGAAAGACACACCCTGGGGAATCGAACCCGCAAGGTTTGACACGGACATCCTGGGGAATCGAACCCGCAGGAGAACATACAATCGCCCTTGGGGAATCGAACCCGCAAGAACTCAAACACACCCTGGGGAATCGAACCCGCAAGGTTTGACACAGACATCCTGGGGAATCGAACCCGCAGGTCAAACAGGTTTCGCAAATTTCACGAGTTTCATCAAGAGTTCAAGATTTGACTCGGTCAACCACAGTTTAATCTAAAATGCGTCTAAAACCAGATTTAATTTCAAAAATTCCGAAATTTCGCGTCTGACTCCAAAACGTCAAGATCTACAACTTTCGTGTTTTAACTTTTTCAATCCGAGATACCTAAATAGGTCAAAAACACTAGTTTTCACAAAAGTATAAATCTGTCCGAATTTCCTAGGTCACAGTTTAGAGATTTCGAATTCTACCATAGCAAATGAACTCCAAAATTAACGAAATTTGACAGAGATCATCTTAAGACATATATCTACAAGTTTCATATTCAGCAAAAGATCTAATTCATCCTATTTCTATTGTCAAAAACGCCAACAAGTTCGGGCTAAGAATCTGTCAAGATTTCAAGATCCACATCCTAGCAGTTCGGTTTCGGGTGGATTTCATATATCAAATCATCACGAAAAAAATTCTGAAAATTTACGGAGGTGTTCTTAACGCATAGATCTACAACTCTTATGTTCAACGCTAAGCCTAGATCGGTCTAGATCCAAGGTAGAAATCACCAACAAGTTCGAACTAAAGTTCTGTCACCGTTTCAAGATCTAAACTCAAGGCAGGTCTGTTTGTGGTCGTTTTTGGATATCAAAACACGATGAAAAATTATAAAAATTTTACAGTACATAGATCTATGTCTTAGGAACGTTTTTCGTGTTTTAAGTTTTTCCGTTTGAAGTCGTTTAAGGTTCGGAAAATTAGACAAAACTGTTGCGCCGTTAAAAATCACATATGGACAGATTTACGAAAGATTTGCTCAAGTTTCTAGATTTGAATATTTTTACTCTCCCAAAACCGTGTAAGCGTTAACTTACTGATTTACGGATGTCTCGGCTCGACGATTCGGAGGCGTGGCTTCCACGTTCTTCGTTCTCCCTCCGAGATCCTTCGTTTTTCCTCAACGCGTCCGGATCGGGGTTTAGAATAGGAAAGAGATTTAATTAGGATTCGTTTTCGAATCTTGAATGGAAAAGAATGGACAAGAATGGTTCGAATCTTACCCCGATGATCGAAGACTCCTAATTTTCGTCCAAGTCAGTCCCTTGATTCGGTTTTGTGCCTCCGACGACTCCGGAATTAGGGTTTTGTGTGTAGAGAGATTTCGTAGGGTTTTGTAAAGATGTTCGGGGCTCCCGAGGGGGTTTATTTATAGACAACTAAGACCTAGGGTGTCCAAGATCTGACCCTAAGAGTCTAGAGTCGAAGATGTTCAACCGAAAGTCGAAAAATCCGGAATCGGGCGAGAGATTCACGCAACAAACAAATCTGTCATGTGGCGCGCTCTTGGCGCGGTTTTCCCCATTGGGCGCGCGGCCACCGCGCCGTGCTGGCCTGGACTTCGGTCTGGGCCGGGTCGTGCGATCCGTCGGGCGTTTCCTCCTCTCTTTCGGACTTCTATCCCCCTATGTTCCCGGAATCGGATTTCCGGGGTATCTTCGGGCTCCGATTTCCTATCCTAATTTTACTCGGATCTAAATTTATGTTTGGACTCGAGTTATTGAGTCCATCGGTGTTGGGTTTCCGTGTAACCATTTATTCGATTAAATTGTCTTCGGCTTCCCGGGTTCTTGGAATTTTGATTCCTTTTTAATTTAAATTTCATTTCTCATCTTTTATGATTCTTTATCCCTTTATCATGTTTATTATATTTATTTATTTATTTATTTTATTTATTGCATTTATTTTATGTTGGAAAATTCTCGGGTATTACAGAACAGAGGTCACTTTTCAGTGTCCTTTTTAGCCTCGTATGGCGTTCCTTTCTATCTTGTTTGATCCATGCCATTGGTGATCTCCTTCATCATCAAACAAGACGATAATATTAGGGTTTTGTTATCTTTCTTCTTGTTCTTTTTTCTTTTTTCTTCTTCTTTTCTCTTTAGCATTTTAGTGTTTTGTTTAGTATTTCTTAATGATGTAATTAGAGTTTGCAGCATTCCCAAACCCATGTGCTTCACTTTTAAACTCATCAAAAGTCATCCGAGAGTTTTGTGCTCTCAAACTTGATTTAATCCAACTTGATTCCATTTCAAAATCGAGAATTGAGACAGCTCGATTGTTCATCACTTTGAAGGATTGCAACGATGGGATGGGTCAATATTGGAGGTATGGTTGATCCCAATCTTTAATCCAAATAGTTGAGTCTCCTTGTCCATTTTATTGTTCTTATTCTTAATCTTAACTATAGATTTCGACTAGATCCGTGGCAGAATTTTGGTATCAGAGCCATTTGTTGAATCTATAGCTAGGATTATTAAAATCCAAAAATATTTTTGCTCTTGCTTTGTTTTTGTTTGGCCAAGCATTGTTTGACTATTACCTTACTTTGTGTTGCTTGTTTGTTAAATCTAGTTGCATATTTGTGTTCTTTGCAATTAGAGCTTTCCATCCATATATAAATCTTAAAAATTAAATAAACAGTTGTTCATTTTGATGTTTGGAAGTCATACTTGTTCGTCCTTGTTTGTTCTTGGTCTAAGTTTTGCTATTTTGATCCATTGTGAGTGATTGTGTGTTTGTTTGTCTTGTTTAATTGATTCTATGTTTTAATCGGATATTATACATCATTAATCATAATTTTTAAGTGAATCCGAGTCTTGGGAATTTTATGAGTGTTGGGTTTGTGGAAGAACATTCATATTGTTCTTACATTCTTCATTGAATATTCAATTGTGTTCTTGGGATTGGGATTTTGATCCAAAAGGGCAAGGTGAGATTGTTTTTGGATACTGTGGGGACAAAACCATCAAAGTTTTTGCATTGAGGAATTGATTGGTACTATTATGGACACGTGTTCCCATCAAAACAAGAAGAAATCGGCGCAAGCACAAAGTTGGGGAAAAGGCAAAAAGTTTGGAGTGGGACATTTTGATTCGATCATTCCTCTCTAGTTGTACGGACCAAGGCATTCATTCGGTCGAACCTACGATCAATTCCATCGAACAGAGACCATTCCACCATACATAATTAAAGGATCAAAGTGGAGGTTTGTCTCTTGTTCGACCAAGGGACCCATCGAACAACGACCACCACCGAACGAGGCCATTCCATTGAACAAGCACAACTTTTGTTAAGAAATTGAAGAGGGCCACCCACATGCTTCCTTATTTATTAACAATTGTGCAATCATTTACAGTTGGGTGTAATCATTAAATTGTTTGACAAAAAAGAAAAGAGTGGATACGAGTAACTAGCACTTTTGTTCCTCTGACTAATTTCAAGAACATCAGACTTGAAGTTCCATCTGCAATGTTAAATTTTGAAATTCCTCTTAAATAAAGTGAAACTGAATAATTGAAGCCACAATTAAGTTTGTCAATTGTTAGAGTTGTGCCTCAATTCATTGGTATTGGAGATTTTAAGCAATGACTTTCCAGATTGGGAGAAACCCCTTAATCATGACCATGATGCTGAGTACTGAAAGTATTGAAATTTGACAGAATAGGAGGTCTGCCTTAGTCATGGTCATGACTAGTGAAGCTGTTGTTGGCTGGAGCTGTTTTTCTTCTTAATGGGTGGTTATCATCCATTTTAGTGGGCTGAAAATTCCCTCTTTCATTCCATACGAAAATTACATCTTCTCCACATCAGAATTCATCTTTCTCTTCATCCATTGAGAGAATCATTCCATTTTATGAGAGATTTGTGGATGTAATTGTACTCTCCATTTCGATTCATAGTGGGTTTCTTCGTCGTCCGTGGTTTTTTCCCGTTTTGGGTGTCCACGTATATCTTGTGTTCATTTTTACTTTCTTGAATCTCTTATTTTGTTCTTCAATTGTTAAGTGGAAGATCCTTAATTCCCTAACAAGTGGTATCAGAGCGGTGTTCTACAATTGAAGATGTCGTTTGCGAAATTTGAGATCGAGAAATTTGATGGCAGGATTTCTTTTACTAGATGGAAAATCCAGATGCGGGCAATTCTAGTTCAAAATGGATTGAAGAAGGCTTTGGATGGAAAAAGTAAAAAGCCAGCCACTGTGTCAGACGGCGATTGGGAAGATTTGGATGAAAAGGCGTTGACAGCCATTCAATTGATGTTGTCGAAGGAAGTTCTACGTGAGGTTGCTCATGAGACAACAACGGCTGGATTATGGACTAAATTGGAATCCCTATATATGACAAAGTCTCTTGCCAATAAATTTCGTTTGAAGGAACGTCTTTATACCATCCGTATGTCTGAAGGTACATCGATTCAGTCTCATTTGGATGAATTTAATTCAATCTGTATGGATTTGGAGAATCTTGATGTGAAAATTGATGATGAAGATAAAGCTGTTATATTGATTGTATCATTATCTCCCTCATATAAGCAGTTTAGAGATATCATGCTTTATGGAAATTCTGATACTCTGTCTTTTGTTGATGTTAAATCAAATTTTTTGTCGAAAGAGAAACTTGATCATGATAGTCATGTTGATGATAAGACAGAGGGTTTATTTGTTCGTGGGAGGAATTTTCAGAAAAATGTTGGAGATAGAAAGTCACGTTCTAAGTCAAGGAGACAAAAGCCGAATGTATTTTGCAATTATTGTAAGAAGTCTGGGCATGTGATTGGTGACTGTTATAAGTTGAAGAATAAAAAGGAAAGAGAGGAAAAAGGCAAGAAACCAGCTGAGGCAAATGTTATTAATTCTGATTCCGATTCAAGAAAGGAGCACATTTTGTCAGTGACTTATGAAAAAAGGTCACAAAATGAGTGGATAATGGATCCAGGTTGCACATTCCATATTTGTCCTAACAAGGATTGGTTTGTATCATTACAAGCTACTGATAATGGTACAGTTTTGATGGGAAATGATGCTCAATGTCGTATTGCAGGCATTGGTTCTGTCCAGATAAAAGCTCATGATGGAAATATTCGTACTCTTACGAATGTGAGATATGTGCCTGATGTTAAGAGAAATTTAATTTCTCTTGGTACTCTTGAATATCTTGGATACAAGTACTCTGGTGAAGGTGGAGTCTTAAAAGTTTCTATAGGTGCTCGGACTATTCTGAAAGCAAATCGTGTTGGGAGTCTTTATGTTTTGGAAGGCTCAATAGTGACAAATCCAACTGCAGCTGTTGCATCATCATCTTCTTTAAGTGATCCAGATTTCACTCGTTTATGGCATATGAGATTAGGCCATATGAGTGAAAAAGGATTGAAACTTCTCAGTTCAAATGGATTTCTCGGTGATCAAGGAATCAATAAATTGGAATTCTGTGAGCATTGTGTCTTTGGAAAGCTGAAAAGGGTAAGCTTCTCTACAGCTACTCATCGCACGGGTAGTATTCTTGATTATATACATTCAGATTTATGGGGACCATCTAGAGTTCCATCTTTTACTGGGAAAAGATATATGATGACATTGATTGATGACTTTTCCCGGAAGATCTGGGTATATTTCTTAAAGTACAAGAAAGAAGCTTTGGATACTTTTAAGAACTGGAAAGTCCTTGTTGAGAATCAAACCGAGAGAAAAGTGAAGACACTTAGAACTGATAGAGGTTTGGAGTTTTGTAGCAAGGAATTTAATGATTTCTGCTCCTTGTATGGGATTTTAAGGCATAAGACACTTCCCAGGAAGCCACAACAGAATGGTGTTGCAGAACGAGTTAATAGAACTCTTTTGGAGAGAGCTCGTTGTATGCTTTCTAATGCTGGACTATGGAATCGCCGAGGTTTATGGGCTGAAGCCATTTCAACAGCTTGCTATTTGGTGAATCGATCACCACACTCGGCTCTTGACTTTAAAGTTCCAGAAGAAGTTTGGACTGGTAATCCTGTTGATTATTCTATGCTTTGTGTTTTTGGTTGTCCAGCTTATGCACATGTTAGTGATGATAAATTGGCACCTAGAGCTTTGAGGTGTATTTTTCTTGGTTATTCATCTGAGTCAAAAGGCTACCGTTTATGGTGTACTGATGATAAGTCACAAAAGTTGATTTTGAGCAGAGATGTAACTTTTGATGAGAAAGCTCTGTTGTCTTCTCAAAAGAATGTTGTTCATCCTTTAGAAAGTTCAAGTGAACAACCTGTAATTAGTGAGAAGGTGGAGGTGGATCTAATACCTCAAAAAGAAAATCAACAAATTGAAGAGTCTATTACCACTGAACTTGGTCCAACAGAAGAAGTGGGTCCTTCAATTGCCAGAGATCGTCCAAGGAGAAACATTAAACCACCATCTAGATATTCCGAGGAGTTTGTGACGACATATGCACTTTCTGTTACACAAGAAATTAACGAAGTAGATGAACCTGTCAGCTACTCTGATGCTATTGCTTGTGCTGAGTCGTCTAAGTGGATGGTGTCAATGAATGAAGAAATGGAAAGTCTCCATAAGAATGGTACGTGGTCTCTTGTTGAACTTCCAAGTGGCAGACATTCATTGCAATGTAAGTGGATCTTCAAGAAAAAAGAAGGCATTCCGGGGGTTGAAAAACCTCGATTTAAAGCACGATTGGTGGTTAAAGGATTTAGTCAACGTGAAGGTGTTGATTTTAATGAGATATTTTCACCTGTTGTAAGACATACATCAATTCGTGTCTTATTTGGTCTAGTTGCTCAGTTTGATTTGGAGTTAGAGCAACTTGATGTCAAGACAGCCTTTCTTCATGGAGAGCTTGAAGAAGAAATTTACATGCAGCAACCAGAAGGTTTTGTTGTTCCTGGAAAGGAAAATTTAGTCTGCAAGCTGGAGAAGTCTCTTTATGGCTTGAAGCAAGCGCCGAGGCAGTGGTACAAAAGGTTTGACTCTTTCATGATCAAGCAGGGGTATTCTCGCAGTCAGTATGATGATTGCATTTATTTTCAGAAGTTTTCAGATAAATCTTTTGTCTATTTACTGCTTTATGTTGATGACATGTTGATTGCCTCTCATGACATGTCTTTGATTGCTGAATTGAAAGCTCAGTTAAGCAGTGAATTTGATATGAAAGAGTTGGTTGCAGCTCAGAAGATTCTTGGAATGGAAATTGTTCGAGATCGTAGTGCTGGTAAACTTTTCCTTTGTCAAAAGTCATATGTGGAAAAGGTTCTTAAACGTTTCAGCATGAAAGAATGTAAGTCTGTTTCCACTCCTTTAGCTGCACATTTCAAATTATCTGGAGATGATTGCCCTAAGTCAGATGATGAGATGAATTATATGGCAAATGTTCCTTATTCAAGTGTTGTTGGTAGTCTTATGTATGCAATGGTCTGTACTAGACCGGATTTGGCATATGCTGTTAGTCTTGTGAGCCGTTATATGCATAATCCAGGGAAGGCTCATTGGAATGCGGTTAAGTGGATATTGCGATATGTGAAAGGTTCATCGCATCTTGGTTGTCTTTGATAGAAACAAGTCTGATTTTATTGGTGTGAATGGTTTTGTGGATTCTGATTATGCTGGTGATTTGGATAAAAGAAGGTCTCTTTCTGGTTATTTGTTTACTCTTTGTGGATGTGCTATTAGTTGGAAGGCGTCACTTCCATCAGTTATAGCTTTGTCTACAACAGAAGCTGAATATGTAGCAGCCACAGAAGGTGTCAAAGAGGCTATTTGGATTCGTGGTTTGGTCTTTGAGATTGGTGTTGCACAAGAAGTTCTTACTGTATTCTGTGATAGCCAAAGTGCTATCAATCTTGCCAAGAACAATCGTTATCATGAGAAGACCAAACATATCGCCACCAAACACCACTTTATTCGGGATATTCTTTCAGCTGGAGAAATTCAAGTAAGCAAAGTTCACACTTCTGATAATCCTGCAGACATGCTAACTAAACCACTTTGTCTTGCCAAGTTTCAACATTGCTTGGACTTGGTAAGCTTGAGCAACGTTTGAAGGCCCGTTAGGGCATTTATGACGACGAAGATTTTTATTGATGGATTGAATTTTGGCAAGGTGGAGATTGTTAGAGTTGTGCCTCAATTCATTGGTATTGGAGATTTTAAGCAATGACTTTCCAGATTGGGAGGCCCCTTAATCATGACCATGATGCTGAGTACTGGAAGTATTGAAATTTGACAGAATAGGAGGTCTGCCTTAGTCATGGTCATGACTAGTGAAGCTGTTGTTGGCTGGAACAATTTTTTCTTCTTAATGGGTGGTTATCATCCATTTTAGTGGGCTGAAAATTCCCTCTTTCATTCCATACGAAAATTACATCTTCTCCACATCAGAATTCATCTTTCTCTTCATCCATTGAGAGAATAATTCCATTTTATGAGAGATTTGTGGATGTAATTGTACTCTCCATTTCGATTCATAGTGGATTTCTTCGTCGTCCGTGGTTTTTTCCCGTTTTGGGTTTCCACGTATATCTTGTGTTCATTTTTACTTTCTTGAATCTCTTATTTTGTTCTTCAATTGTTATGTGGAAGATCCTTAATTCCCTAACATCAATAATTATATATATATATTTTTATTTTGGGGATTGTGTGTGAGGCAGATATCAGTGTTCCGAGCGATTTTATTTTGTGAGGTCTATCTTTACACTTTCAAATTGCGAGTAATCAGGATATTTGACTGTAGTCTGATTAACATTTTGAACTGATAAATTGATCTGAATTAGTGCACACAATTCTTGTGCTCTCATCTTATTGAGTCAATAACAACATTCTGCTCTTGCTGTGAGTGTTCATAATTCAGAATCCAATCCTCCTTCCGACAAGGTGAAAGCATTTGGTGTAGTTTCTGTCTCTTGCGACTGAACTAAGATGGATTGAAGAAGGAATTGATTGAGCTGTGTGATACAATTTGGTGAGATCAGTCTACATATTTATATGCTTATTTTCTGACTCTCTATACATATATATATATGCTAGTGTTTTTAAGATGGAAAGAACAACCATGGAGGTCCCAGGAGGTCCAACTATCCACTCGATGAAGACCACCCTGTTCAATGGAACTACCCATCGAACAGGACCTCATTCACTCGAACCAACCGTCATTCGATCGAACAACATCCTTTGCATAGCATTCCAAGGAAAATAATTGAAGTGAAGTGCGGACCCCGCGAGCACGATTCGATTGAACAGGCCTCTGTTCGATCAAACAAAGCTTTTGTTCGGTCGAATAGGCCTCTTGGCCATCGAACAATGGTCACTTTTTGTGTCCTGTTTAGCCTCGTATGGCGTTCCTTTCTTTCTTGTTCTATCCATGCAATTGGTGATTTCCTTCATCATCGAACAAGAAGATAATATTACGGTTTTTTATATTTTATTTTATGTTTAGCATTTTATCTTTTGTTTAGCTTTCCTTAATGATGCAATTAGAGTTTTCCTATATATAGGCATTCCCAAACCCATGTTCTTCACTTTTGAATAAATGAAATATTGAGTTTTTCTCATCAAAGGCTATCCGAGAGCACTCAAACTGGATTTAATCCAACTTGGTTCCATTTCACAATCGAGAATTGAGACACCCTCTCATCACTCTGAAGAATTGCAAGGAGGGGATATGTCATAATATTGGAGGCATAGATGATTTCAAGATTTAATCCGAATAGGTGAGTCTCCTTATCCATTTTATTGTTCTTTTTCTTCATCTTAACTATAGATTTCGACTAGATCTGTGGCACATCCTTGATGCATTACTACACAAGAAATTCATGCTTAAAGAGATGGTCCCTTTCGGTGAGGGTTTGAAACATAACAAGGCATATAGTGTATCTGCACTATCAGCAGACCAAAGATTTTGGATACTTCTATTCAAAATTGATGTACCAGTGAATCTTCTAAGTCAATCTCTATATTTCAAAGGTCAAGCAAATTTGTGGATTTGATTGAAGATGATACTCCAAATGCAGCTCAATCTAAGCTTAATGTTGACATGCTACAGAATGATGGTGGATAGTTGAAACATAATTTAGATGATGCATTTTCCTCAACCAAATTATCAAAGAAAAGGAGAGCCGAAATCAAGCAGGGGAAAGACTCATTTCTTGAATAATGTAATTTGGTTATGCTTTGTTCATGTTTTATGTAGGGAATAAATGCCCAATTAGTCATTTTTCTTTCCTTTTTGGCCAAATCAGTCCTTTATCTATTTTTATACCCAATTAGTCCTCTATCTTTTGCCTTAATGTCCAATTTAGTCCTTTTTGTATAAAATAATCTCCACTTGACTCTCTTTTATATTAAATTGACTACCAATCTTTCAAACCATTTTATTTTAGCCCTAAAACTTTAAATAGTGATTTTTATTAATCCATACATCAAACAAAAGCCCAACATGCTTCCGTCAGAAAAATTAAACAAAACCTCATACCTCGGGTTTGACCGCCTTGTTGCCGGGTCTTCCGTCTGGGATTTTACGGACTCCTTCCAACCACACGACCGCAGCCAATGGTTCACCAGATCTGGGCTCCTTCAGCAACAGTCAGCACAGTGCTATTTTGTTTCCTACCTTATGACGTAGCGAGGTTTGGGGCAAAAGAGTTTAATTCTAATTTTGGAAGATTATAGATATGAAGCCTGGATTTTACTGAAGAAACATTAAAAATATTATTTAAACATAATTTCTCCTAATGGAGAAGACAAACACTTAGCTCCTCATGAAGGAAGCAAGACTCTTGGGGATGTTCCCCATACTATTACAGACACAGAAAGGAAAATTTGCAGAAATGAAATATTACAAATGTTTTGAAGAGTTGGGAGGATTTTTCGATGCCTTCCATCTGCTTCAAACTCCTTTATTTATAGGCGCCCGCGGACTTCAATCCCGGATTCCAATCTTCCTCTAAATACTTGTGACGTCACTGCGTTCGTCACTTGGCCTTAATTTCCACCGGCTACATTATTGTCCTTTTGGAATTATTGCGTTAGGTGGCTTTTTGTCAACTCTCCACCTTCTCTTGTCGGCCATTTTCTGCTAGCTACTCTGCCCTTCTTTGTCGGCTTTTAATTATGAGTGTTGCCGACACCTCTCTTTCTTTTACATCCAGCTAATCTTACTTTGGCTTGTGAAAGTTTTTTGGACGTTTCTTCCCTTTATCCTGTTCGGGTCCGGATTTTTTCTGGGTTACCCGGATCTTTGTACCGAATAGAGGTTTCTCCTGTTCTGCACAATATGGGCATATGTGGTTATCCCATTGGCCAACATGCATCATGTTGCATGCCTTCTTTCTGGTAGACTCGGTTGCTGGCAACTTGTTTTCCCAGATGAGTAACCTCTTCTTTTCAAAGGAGGTTTCCGCAAACTCTGTGCTTTTCCCTGTTAAGGAATTAACCAGGGACGATCCATTTAAATTGTTTGAGAATATTTTAAACGGATATTTAACCTTTTCCATCTCGGTGAGACAGACCCAGAATCAACATGCTCGTCAGGTGGAGATTTCATCTTCGCTGATTGAAGATACCAATGGTGCCTTCTCATCCATAGACTTAACTCTGTTGAAGGCAATCATATCAGGTCTCTGTAATTTAATAAATTGAAAGACCGGATAAGAACCTTTCCCGACTATTTCTGGTGCTGCTGAAATGAACTTAAGCTCCAGAATATCTCCTCTTTGCAGGTGGGGGTTGTTCTGCCATGATTCGTGCACCGCGCTACTTATCCATCCCGGAAGTTTTTCGATTTTCGGAAATCCTAGTGATGTAGTATGAACAGATGCTAATGCTCCAAAGTCATACCACTTTCGAACCTCTTCTGGTTTCGATCCTTCGAGCATCCATACCCTGTTGTATCTCCCGGATGTCTCGATCACTGTTTTGCTGGGGTTAATACCCCTTTTGGAAACCAGTTGTTCCCATTTTCCTTGGTAGTCCAGCCAGGCAGTAGATAGGACCTTCTCTTCTGAATTAACCTTAGAAGTGTCTGTCATTGGCCTAAGGTTAATTTCTTCCTCTTTTACCCCAGAGGCAGTGGGTTGACTTGAACTTTCGGAAATGTGACTTTCCTCTTGCTCAACATTTTTGTCGGTATCCGACAATGGTTCCTTTGAAGCAGTGCTTGAATCTGCCTTTTCATATGTGACCACCTTAGTTTTTTGGGCACATTTCTCTTTGTTTACCAAGGAGGCTGACGCTTTCCTGATTGGCTCTAATACTGTTTACCATAACGCTGTCATTGCTATATGGGAGGTTCGTATATTGTTGTGGACCATGTCCACATCGCTCTGTTGTATTTGGCCAGATGCTCGTGCATTGATCTCGAGCTGTCCAAATTGCTTTGATAGCTCCTCTAGGTTTTCTCTGAGGTGCCTGAATCTCGTAATGATGGAATCAACTTCAAATGCTTCCATCTCTCGTCAAGAAATCTGCAAGAACATTTTCATGAGATTTTATAACATCAATATCATAAGTATAATATTGACATTCAGCTTGCCATCCGATAATACGGGCTTTTTCAATTTTTGATTCAAGTTTATTTTTTAGAAAAGCTCTTACATTAGTATTAACTTTTAATACAAATTTCTTTGCAAGTAAGAATAAGGGCGATTTTTTAAATGTTTTCCATACTGCAAAGAATTCTTTTTCATTAATGTGCCAAAGTTTGGCTTGTTGTTCAGTGAACAACCCTCCTGTGTATCTACAAGGTTCTTGACCCGTAGTTGTTTTTCTCATGAGCACTCCCGCCCATCGAAAATCATTGGCGTCTGTGTAGACTACCAGCTCATCCTCATCTTGAGGTATCGCAAGTTTTGGCAAGCTATTGCAGACTTGCTTTAGTTCACGAATTCTCTTGGTATGGATTTCTTCCCATTTCCATCTAGAGCTTTCAGTCTCTTTCAGGAGTGGTCTAAAATCCTTTCTATATTTTGCATGGTCTTTTATAAACATACCTGCAAAATTTACAACTCCCAAGAAACTCTGAAGTTGTTTCTTGTCTTTTAATATGTCAGGAAAATTGCGGATTTTTTCCACAATGTGTTCCTGTAACTCTATCGCTGCTTCATCAATTTGAACTCCTAAGAATTCAAATTTGTTAGCAGCGATGGTAGCCTTTTTCTCAGAGAGAACAAGACCTTCCTTGTGACATGCATCTGAAAATATTTCAAGGTGTTTAATATGTTCTTTAATATTTCGAGATGCAATCAGAATGTCATCTATGTAGGCGAACATGAACTCTAGATAATCCTTAAATAGATTATCCATCTTTCTTTGGAATATCTGAGGGGCATTAGAAAGCCCCATTGGCATAACATTCCAAATATATTGCCCTTGTGGGGTGGAGAATGCTGTGAATTTGTTCGATTCATTCTCCATCTTAATCTGATAGAAACCAGATTTGCAATCAAATTTAGAAAACACTTTAGCACCTTTGATGCAATCAATTAAGTGTTCTCTACTCGGAATGTAATAACCATCAAACTGTATTATTTTATTAATACCTTGATAGTTTATTACCAACCTTGGTTTACCTCTTTTTATTTCACCATGGTTTCTTACAAAGAATCCAGGGCTACTATAGGCTGAGACTCCAGGCTCGATGAGTTTAAGATCGATATGCTCATTGATAATTTGTTGCATATCTTTCTTATCCTGCATATTCATTAAGATGGGTTTGTATCGAATATATTCATATTTATATTGTTCTTTTACCTGTAGAGTAGCTTCGATCTTGTTTTTATCCCACCATGCCATAGGATCCTCGTTAAAGTTTCTCTGGATAAGTCTTTTTACATTTTCGAGGGACAATTTAGTTTCCCCATCAATGTCTAATGAAGTTATATTTAATGACTTCATTTCCTGCATTGCTTCTTTGAGGTTTATAATTTCCTCAATAGAAAGCTTCATCAAATCCTTGTTGTCTAAAAGACAACAAAGCCTTACCAAACTTTCTTTTATCCTGCATTTTTTAATGGGTTAGTTTGGCATCATTATCACCACGTTTGCTGCGAAATAATATGGGCATTAACCTGTTGAATGCCTTTTCTCTGCGTAATACCTGTATCTCATTTCCACAACTTGTGGTAAATATTAACAAATTTCTTTTGTTATCTTGAACATATTTTGTAAAGGATTGTATGAAATTATTTCTTAACAAAATATCCGCTCCTGTATCATGAAAGTAAATAGGAGGCGTTTTTACCTTATACCAGGGTGTACCAAATGCTCCTCCAATCATGATATTGGCCTGTCTAATACCCTTATTTAGTACTAAGATTTTTTGGGAAAAATCTCTTCCTGTAATAATGGGTAATGATTCCATAGCTTCGCTAGGGAAAACTCCTGGTTTTGCCGTGCAAATACCCGATCCTGAATCAATATAAGCTGCAAAATATTCTGACTTATATTGTTCATATATTATTCCTACAGAGATATAAATGGAAAATGGACTTGTCATTTAATTCTGATGGTGTGACCCTTCAGATTAAATTCTATACCATTATCCTTTCTTACCCATGGTTTATGATTTTCGAGAAAACTTAATCCCAAAATCATAACCCCGTTGTCTTTTCCGGCAGTGCCTAAGACTCTGATCTCGTGTCCTGCTATTTCAATTGTTCCTTCATAGGTTCCAATTGATGGCTGCTGCAAGTAGTATAAGTCATCACATGGAAAACGATTAATCTTTTCAGTGATGTCAAATATTACTCATATTTCTTTCCGTCCTTCAGGGCATTTAATCTTTATATTATCTACCCCAATGGATTGAGGAGTTAGATCTTTTATGAACTCCTTCCCTTTATATGCCATAATCCTGTCTTCCGAAAAAGACATACGGCTTGCATACTCAATTCTAGCACTCGTTGATCTGTCTAGAATTGGATGATCTCTTATCTATATGTCTACTCCTCCTAAACTTGGAATCTGGGTAGGATTTGGAGTCATGAATTTAATTCCTTGAAAATTCTAGGAATTTCCATGTATTCTTTCCTGAGAAATAAGTCAGAATGATGACTATTGGAAAGTGCATAAGAGATTCTATAAGTTATAGAATATGGCCTGTTCCCTTCTTTCATTAGATCTTTTCTTTTAAAATCCTGATGAAGGGTTAGAACTCTACTAAAATCTTGGTCAGCTAAGTTATAGGAAATTCTGGGATGTATGTCAAACATTAACTTACCAGCATATAAATTTCCTACCATAGTTCCAAGAAGACCATCTCTAAGGTTATTGATTCTTCTATCAGTGACTGATAGATGTAATTCAGAATCAATGCCTTCTTTGAAGGTTGCCTTAATTACTACTTCAATGGCTCCTATGTGGATCCATTTCATAGTAATGGCGATTTCCTCCTTCATTCTGCTTAATTCCTCAAGAATTTCTTCTTTAGGAATTAATTGCATATCCATAACATTACAAGTCAGTTCCATAGGAATGACAAACTCACCTGCACTTACCTTGTAGATGATGTTATGTCTTCTCTGGTTGAGTCCCATCTGGTTAAGAACTCGTCCAATCCCGCCAATTCTGAATCCGTCATATGGGCTGAGGTTGGAATCTTGTCGCATCATTCTTTCCATGGTTCGATTTGAGATCGTCATCCTTGAAAAGAATCCAGACAGGTTTTCAGTGGTCTGAATCATGTCCTCTTCAGTCAGACTCGGTTGAAGATCCATCTGAATATGAGTCCGAGTCACTTCTTAAATCTTCCTCGTAGATGCTTTCATCAGAGGGGATGTCTTCAAACTGATAGACTGGTACCAGCTTTCCATGGTAGACCGCTTCCACGATATCCTCCGTGGCTTCGTACCTTCGTATCTCACGATTCTGAGGGCAATCGGGTGAGATATGACCTTTGGCTCCACACTTCCAACAGTTGCAGTCCTTGAAACTTTCGTTGGCTCGGGTATGGGCTCGTCTGAATGTTCTCTTGGACGTCGTTCTCCCCGTGCTCCTTGTTGCTGAGCTAGTTGAACCTTGGGATGAACTCTTCGTCGTTCCCGTTCTTTGTCAAGTTTTGTATGATCTGGCCTTGCCCTTGGACCACCATGCTCTTCTTCTTCGGAGTGGAGGTCTTCTGAAACTCCTACTGTATGAGCCTCGACTCTTCTTCTTTCTCTTCTTTTCTTCTGATTCTCCTATAATTGTTGGAAAATCGTTATTTTCACAGCAAAGAGGAGTTCTTTTTATTTTACCTCTTAGTCTCTTGATGTTCTTTTGGGCTGCTGCCTGTTGACACCATTCCCTGAGCTTATCCTTTAAGAAGGACATCCTCCGGGCTATTGAGTCCACTGTACCAGGGGGTACTGTGTACGATTGGATCAACATCTCTCTCCATGGGCTGCATATCTTTGCAAAGAACATGGGACATGCTACTTCAGCTGTCATCTCACTCCAAAAATAGTATTTACGAAACCAGTAGATGTATTCGTCTACTGCGCAAATACTTCTTAACTCCATACCCAATAATGCTTGGGTATAGACCTTGATTTTTTCGGTTCTCTGTTCTTCAAAATAACCATCTCCTACAAAATGGGTTTTGAATAAGAGGCCAAATCTTTCACAGATTGTGCTTTTGGATTCTCCCTCGAGTATTTGCTCTTTTAAAGCAGTCGTGGAGTTTTTCCAGCCCAGCTTTGCCGATCCTTCGAGACTCAGCTCTATTAATCTGACAAAGTTTTCTTTATCGAGTTCCAGGGTGGTTGCTGCAATATTAATTGAAGCTACCCATTCATCGATCAGGTCTTCGATGTTTCGGAAGTCGATAACGTCGAGGTTCAGTGTTATGCCATATGGATTTAATAGTTGTAACATCGTCTTGGCCCACGGTGTGGATTCTGGTGCTCTACTTGGGTTCCGTCCTGGGTTTCGTCTTGCATTGAGATGCACCTCAGGATACCTGTTCATGTAGAAGTCTGTACTTTCTCTCATTGGGACATCAGGCGGTCCATCGTGGGTCACGTTGGATCCTGATCCTTCCGCATAATCCAATTGAAGAACTTCATTGGGTTTTACATTAACCAGATCCATAATCCCAAGTTGGGAAAATGATTCTGCTAATTCTTGTAGATCTGATTGATCTGCCCTGGGAACACTCATTCGACTGTTTTCAGGAGATCGATCATAAGCTCTTCTTGTGATTTCTGCTTTGGAACCATAGTTGTTTTACCCTTTTGATGTAAAGCTTGTACTGGTCCGAATGCATCTCTAATATTGGCTTGGTTATTCTTGGAAGATCCAGGAATATCCTTCTGCCTTTTCTTGATATCCGAAATGTCAAATTTCAGATTCAAAATCTCTTTCTTTAGATCTTGAAATACTTTCAAGATCTCCTCTGTTGACTGATTCAAGTTATCTATTTTCCCAAGTATAATTAATACCCGGTTACCAAAATCTTGAATCGTCTTTTGGATTTCTCTTAAGTCTTTTGATAACTTAGAGCTATCCGGATCAATTTCTTTCCAATCAGTTCCTCTCATTTTGATGAAAGAAATTATTGTTAATAAAATCTTGTTTTCCAGACAAGTTCAAGAATTTCCTCTGGAAATTTCTATTTTTTATTTCCAAAATTTGGAAATAACTCACTGGTTTCAAATTAAATGAATCCATTAAATAATTAAGTCTTCACCATTAAGAGATAAAATATTATAAATAATATAATTAATATGTTCTTCATTAAAACCTAGGCTCTGATACCAATTTTCATGCGGATCCGAAGTCATATGGATAATAAAATTAATTAAGTTTTGGAAGAGGACCTTTTGTACAAAGTCAAACCTTCCTAGGGCCTTAATGAAAGTTTTTGAAAGTTTGGGGTTAAATATAAAAGTGTGGATGTCCACTAGCCCAATTTAATAATACAAAAGGACTATTTTGGCTATTTCATGCATATGTAGAGGACTATTTTGATATTTTGAAACATAAAGGACTATTTTTATTTTTTAGCAAAGATAAAGGACCATTTTGGCCTTTATTCCTTTTATGTAGTAACTATGAGTATTGGTCTTTATTTTAACTGATGTTTTCTGAAGACTGATGCACTTTTCCTCCCAAATAATCTACTAAAATGGAGGGTTCAAATCAAGGAAGAATATAATAATAATGTTTTGCTCCTTGATTTATTTTCTTACATCTGTTTTTGTAAATTGTTCAAAACATGTCAAAACCTTTCATAAAACTGAACATCATCTAAAGTTAAAATGATTTAAGTGTCTAAATCTTAATCATAAGTTGTAAATTTCGAATAAATAAAATTATCTTCTTAAACGTAAAAGAAGTTTCAGTTCTGAACATTTACCAATGGATCAAGTGTACAAAGAAATTTAAGTTATGAAAGCTCATATGCACCGGTTACTTTGCAAATTAATAAAATGGGTTACTCTTAGGCCATAAAAAGTTTAAGCATTGTCCACATTGTTCAAAGAAGAGTAATCAAGAATAAAGTTTTTTCAGGAGCTAACCGAGGGCCGATATCATGAATAGATTTTGCAGCAAAATGCATGTCGGCAACTGTTTCCAAAGGTATACCACCAATTAAAGCAGAAGCCTTTTTCAAATTTGGTGTTACTATATCAGTCGAGGGAAGAAGAAACAATTGACTTAAATATTCACCCAGGAACACCCTCATTTCTCTCCGCACGCATCATTTGGGGTTGCAAAATTTTCGCATGTCCGAATCAGGACAACAACTTGTCCGCCTTAAATGTAATAATGATTTAAGTTATGTTGTACTCCCTTTGTCACAGTTAATGGGAACCTTTGTTTGATGTGCACATTCCAATATATATTTTAAACGTTTAATAACTCAATGTTTATAAATAAATACTATTAATATATATATATATATATTCTAATACTATGTGATTATGAGTAGTATTATATTATTATTTTATATGCTTCAGCATAATTTTTTATTATAAAAAATTATATTTTATTAAAATACTTACATGAGTATGCACATACTCCTTCCGTAATTTAATGATATTAACATTCCATATTCTTATGCAATCCAATGCAAAAGTTTAACGGCTAATATCTCAAATTGTATTAAAGTAAAACTTATAAAAGTTTAATATTCTAACTGTATGATTAGACGAATCTAACATCTCACTTGATTATATTTTATCTTATTTGACTATGTTAAAAAATGGAATCAAAGTTACTCATTGAATAGTATTTACTAAGCAAACGTTAACATCATTAATGACGGAGGAAGTACAATATAATATGTTATTCTTAAGTTAATTACATTTTTAGTAATAATAATTTAATTAATTCTACTTTGGGAAAGATAACCCTTTAATACCCATCCAATTCTTGATGGATTAGTCTTGAGTTCAATAATGCATTGGAATACCTGGTTATTCAGAACAACAACAACAACAATAATAATAACAAATGCCCATGTTGGGAATGAGGAATTGAGACTTGGCCTAATGGTCATGTCCCTTAACTTCTAACCTTATGGTTGGGAGTTCGATTTCAATCCGACTCATGTGTCTCCCCCTCACCCCATTTATAATTTGTGTGGCTTTGGTTCCCATACCTTTGCCGACACATGAGTGTCAATGTTTATAAAAGAAAATGCCCATGTTGGTATGGTTCATAAATTTTTTTTTTGTTGAATAACCTATACAGGCTAGGAAATGGGTGGATGGGAGCCTATGCCACACAAATTACAAAGGGGAATAAAATGAAGGGATAGGAGGCCGGTGGGGAATCGAACTTCCACCCTTCCGTTGAAAGTCAACGGACTTAACTACTTGGACTAAGTCCTCATCCCCAATAATTTTTCTTTTAAGTACCACATTGGTATATACTGTAGTTCTTAACATACTATAAAGATCTCCTTGATTTTAGGACTGTAATACCCGGAAATTTTCCAACATAAAATAAATACAATAAATAAATAAATATAATAAACATGATAAATGGATAAAGAATCATAAAAGATGAGAAATGGAATTTAAATTAAAAAGGAAACAAAATTCCGAGAAACCGGGAAGCCGAAGACAATTTAATCGAATAAATGGTTACACGGGGACCCGATACCCATGGACTCAATAACTCGAGTCCAAATATAAATTTAGGTCCGAATAAAATTAAGATAGGAAATCGGAGCCCGAAGATACCCCGGAAATCCGAATCCGGGAACATAGAGGGATAGAAGCCCGAAAGAGAGGAGGAAACGCCCGACGGATCGCACGACCCGGCCCAGACCGAAGTCCAGGCCAGGACGGCGCGGTCGCCGCGCGCTCCAAAGGAGAAGACCGCGCCAAGGGCGCGCCGGCAGAGCAGTTGCGGCCGTTCCGCGATTCTCTCGCCCGAACGCGGATTTTTCGACTTTCGGTTGAACATCTTCGACTCTAGACTCTTAGGGTCAGATCTTGGACGCCCTAGGTCTTAGTTGTCTATAAATAAACCCCCTTGGGAGCCCCGAACATCTTTACAAAACCCTACGAAATCTCTCTACACACAAAACCCTAATTCCGGAGTCGTCGGAGGCACAAAACCGAATGAAGGGACTGACTTGGACGAATATTAGGAGTCTTCGATCATCGGGGTAAGATTCGAACCATTCTTGTCCATTCTTTTCCATTCAAGATTCGAAAACGAATCCTAATTAAACCTCTTTTCTATTCTAAACCCCGATCCGGACGCGTTGAGGAAAAACGAAGGATCTCGGAGGGAGAACGAAGAACGTGGAAGCCACGCCTCCGAATCATCGAGCCGAGACATCCATAGATCTGTAAGTTAACGCTTACTTTGGTTTTGGGTTGTTAAAAGATTCGAACATATAGATCTAATGGAACCCTACCTAAAATCTGTCTACACCGGCGCAGCGCTTTTGTTGAATTTATTCGGACCCCGTAAAACGTTCAAACGAGGAAACTTAAAACACAAAAAACATTCCTAAGACACTGATCTAGGTTGTGTAAAAATTTCATAATTTTTCATCGTGTTTTGATATGCGAAACCGATCGTAAACGAGCCTGCTTTAGATTTAGATCTTGAAACGATGATACATTCTTTATTCGAACTTGTTGGTGATTTCTACCTTAGATCTAGACCGATCTAGGCTTGGCATTTGAACATAAGAGTTGTAGATCTATACGTTATGAATACCTCCGTAAAATTTCAGAAATTTTCGTGATGATCTGATATAAGAAATCCACCCCAAACCAATTCGGTTAAAATCGGATCTTGGAAACTGGACAGAACATAGATTCGAACTTGTTGACGTTTTTGACTAGAGTTCTAGGCCGAATTAGATCTTTAGCCGAACATGAAAGTTGTAGATAATTGTCTTAAGATGATCTCTGTAAAATTTCATTAAATTTGGAGTTGAATTGCTATGGTAGAATTCGAAATCTTTAATCTGAGTTATATGAAATTCGGACAGAACAGTACTTCTGTGAAAATTAGTGTTTTTGACATACTTAGGTATCTCGGATCGAAAAAGTTAAAACACGAAAGTTGTAGATCTCGATGTTTTGGAGTCAGTCGTGAAATTTCGGAATTTTTGAAATTAAATCTGATTTTAGACAATTTTTAGAGTAAACTGTGGTTGACCGAGTCAAAACTTGAAATCTTGTGGAAACGGTGAAATTAACCTTTGAGGTTGAAACGGATAGAAATACTTTGAAATATGATACACGAAACGAGAAGATTAAAATATTGCGGGTTATGACTAAGCTGGATACTGTCAATGTTCTCTGCGGCTTGGGACATAAGAGCCCAAGTGTATGTCTAGGTTGACGTAAGAGCCCTAGCGAAACACTGATCGTATGGCTAGCGGACGGATTAACTCTAATTAAAAGATCGACCATGATACCTGTGGACATAAGAGCCCAGGCGTAAGGCTGGCGGACATAAGAGCCCTAGCGGTGATGATCTGTAAAAGATATGAAACGAGAAGTTTGCGAGAATTCCAAATTAAATCTGTATTAAATTGTGCTGTTAAATTTATGGCAACTTATTTAATTACGTTGCAAGCTATATGATGATCTTATGAATCCATATTTCTAAATTATGCGATTACATGAATTATTTAAATTATGCACATGTTTTCATTAAATTTAATTAAAGGCTTTGAAACCTCATAATCTTGTACGTGTTAACTTACTCAGCACGTAGTGCTGACCAAAACCATATTTTCTTTTTCTTGTTCTTACAGAGTGTGAAGAATATGCATCCTCATATGCATGCGTGGGAATTTTGGAGAAATACATTATATTTTAAATTTAGCTTTAGACTAGATCTTGCATGAACGAGCCTGTTTAACCCGTGTCTTGGCCATGTTGGCCCTATTATTAATTTCCGCTGCATTATACATATGTAATTATTATTTTCCGCTGCAACTTCGATGTATTATTTTTAAATTATATATGAATGGGTTGTTTGAATATTTTAAATTCTGAAAAACCATAGCATTGCATCTCTTTAGTGAGCTCGGAGAAACCGTGTCTTGCTAGGGAGGTGTGGCGGTGACACCCCGACCTGGGTGACCAAAAACCGGGGTGTTACAAGGACGGTAAGATTTTACGATCTCACCTCTTAAAAACGTTCCAAATCTTTGTAAAATCTTAAAATTAGTAGTATCTTAATTTTGATACCGATCTTGATTGTAGAATACCGATCTTATCAAAACTTGAAACATGCTCCCACAATTTCATGTTTATCATAAGACCGATCTTCATTTATTTTTTATTGGTTATAGTGTTTAATTGCCTCATTTACCTAATGATGTTGTGTATTATGCTTTTATTTGTTAACTAGAATAAATTCAACAAATAAAAGCATATTTGTTTCAACAAAAGTCTTTTATTTATAAATTCAACAAAAGAATAAATTGTCCTCAGGGATTGAATGAAAGAAAATGTATAACGTAAAATAGTTGACAATCGAAGCAATGAATAAGAAATTGATCAAGATTAATGGTTTCATTTTTTACTGTAAAAATGGCCGTTTAATTGTCAAGGTTGAAGGAATATCAAAGTTTTCATATTCGTTTTCTTGCTCGGCTCCTCTAAAGAAAATAATTTATACATGCGTAAAAGTAATAAAGATGACAAAACACATTTAAAACAAAAAGAAAAAAATAAAAATTCTAATAACGTCCCACATTCTTTTCCCATAGCATTTATAAAAGCAATGAATTGCTTGACAATTTCATGTCACTAACCAAAGGAATAAAATTGCTCTTATCATTATCAATATGTTAAAAACAAAATGTAACTTATTTAAAACTGACAATTGTTAATTCCATCGATACAGATTATGGAATACATATGTTTTTAAATACAATTAAATTTTTTTAAAAATAAAATATAATTAAATTTTAAATCAGCAAGTAAGATCATTAAAAAAAATTGTTCCATAGCCCACAGGCTTTATAAATTAGATTATCCAAAACAGATCAGTTACAATGAATATGTATGCCTGGATCAAAAAATCAATATAAATCTATATCATATATATATATGACCACTAATGCAATAATATCAACTATAAAGTTTAGTTGTATTTATATGAAAAATGAAATAAGTATCATTTTTCAAATTCAGTGTACACGATATGATTTCTTTAATTTTAACCCCATTTAAATTCTTTAAAATTATGATTTTTTTTAAGAAAAACCTGAGAATAAATGTAATACACTTATGATGTAACACCCCCATTTTCCCTAAGGATGTAGCGGAAGAGAAGCTTGGGAACAATGGGTGGGGTGCTACCGCCACGTATTCCGGACCGCCCGAAATACGCTAAGGCTAAAAATAATGAGTGCAGAACATCAGAGTTTAATGCATATGCTAACCACTTCCCGGGCAAGTTAGCATATACTCTGCACAAAAGCTTATAATACCGTAACAAGTATAAAATAAGCTTAATAAAGATGTTTGGTATAGGGTAACCAAACGGTTGATTTGTACAACCAAAATGGAGGAACGCATTCCTCAAATGAGCTCAGCGACAGAAATGGAATAAATCCACGGAAGTTTTTATTTTAAAAGAGGTTGTACCTCGCATTTCAAAAATATTAAAATAAGGGGTTGTCTATCTCGTATTAAAAAAAATAACACTGCTAAACGCAAAAATGCATTGTTTAAACAGTAGGGCACAACGTTTGCATAAACGGGATAAAACCCAAATATTTATTCATGCTTGATAAATAATTTTCCATGCTTTATAAAAATTATCTTTGCCTCATAAAAAAAATGATCTATGCCAAGTAATATGTTTCTTATCCCAAAGGGGATTCAAAATATACATTCTTTTACCGTGCCCGTGCAGAATATGCTCTATCGAACCTTGCAGAACTGAAACCTGAAAGGAAATGGTGACAAGTGTAGAGTCAGCGAAAACAATCGCTGAGTAAGTAGAAGTTTACTCCCGGAGGAGATAGGGTAGCAGAAATAATTTAAAGACAACAGTTATGGTCATGGTATGCTAAAACGAGAATAATTCATACATAAAGTCAATATTAATCTAAATCCCGGGAAAAGATAATACAGCAATATGCGTTACCGAGAAGTAGTATCTCAGCCACTGTGATGTGCAGGTGCCCAAACGGGGCCCAAATCTCACATACACGCAAGGGTGTGGGGGAGGTAAGAAATTTCCTCGAAACCCACCACTGGAATCAGATATGGAATCGCCTGGATAGCCCCAAGAGTCCCCGTGTGGCGATTAAGTGCAACAGCAACGTAGGAGTTGGGCAGCCGACCCATACCCAGACCCAGCCCCCGTAACAATGAGCTCAAAAATCCGTAGGATTTGAGAATAGTTGCGAACAGTATAAAGCAGAGTAAAATGGCATACCAGTAATCCAAAAACAGTAGGGAGCTATAAGCATAAATTTAAAAATAAGAAAACGGTATTTAAAATTTATGCTTAAGCTAAATAAATTAAGGCTTACTCCAAAGAGTAAAAATCTACTTACAGTCACCGTGGGGAGAATGGAACTCAACACACGCACAGGCCTACGAGCAGATATTCCCTTACAGCTATTTGACTAGCAAAAATTTAAATATTAGCTTAGTATGCTATAATAATATTCCAACAGGAATAATAACTAAAAATTCCCAACTTAAATAAATCTTACCCGGAGCACTAACACGAACTAGCTATCTGTAATAACTCTCTTCGAGCTCTAATACTCCTTTGGATCAAATAGCAAAAATTCCCACTCAAAATCTGAGCTATTAAAATGTCTCCAACAACGCTACTTAAAATCCTACAATACCAAACTATACTAAGCAAAGAATAATAGGACCAAGGGAAAATAAGGAAAAACAAGAGAACTAGAAAATTGAGGCTGGACAATGGTGTGAGAAGGTGAAAGATGGCGTGGTGAAATGAGGAGAGTTGTAGGGGGTTTATATAGACACAAACTCAGCTTTTGTTTTATCTGATCCCTCACACCTCAGCTGCGGCCTTTCCCGATTTTACTACTGCCCTCAATTAATTTTCCTTACACCCCTCCGTCAATGTCCTCTTTCTTCCCCATTTTGGAAAATTTTGTCTTCAACCCCCCAGCTTTGCAGAGCTCTCTGTCTGCGTCCTTACTTTCCTCCACCCCATTTCCTTTGTCTTTTTACCCTCTCTCTCCATGGTAGCTCCGGCAGGCGCGGAGGCGGCGACGGAGGAAGGGCGGCGGCGATGCGGCAGCCTTCTTCTCTTTTCCTTCCTCTTCCCCTTCTTCTTCTTCTCATTTCCTCTTATTATTTCTGTTTTGGTTTTGGTATGAATGTGGACAATGGAGTTGGGAGGTGGTGGTGGTGGCAAAAATGGTGGAGGTTTGTGGTGGTGGTTGCGTTTGAGGCGGCTTGAGGAACGAGATGGCTCGGCCGCGGAGGTGGCGGAGGTTGGGCGACGGAGGCGGCGAGAACTGACGAGGAGGAGGGCGGTGGTGGCAGTGCTCGGTTGAAGGTGGCGGCGGCCGTGGTGGTGGCGGCCTTCTTCCTCCTCTCCTTCTTCTCATCTCCCTTCTTCTTTTTCTTTTGGTTGGTTGTTGGTTTTGTGGATTGAGAAAGGATCTCCGGTGGTAGTCGTGGTTGTGGCCGCGGCTTGTGGTGGCGAATCCATGGCCGCGGCGGCGGTGGAGACTGGCGATTCAGGATGAGGGTGGCCGCGCCGGTTGCACGGCGGCAGCGAGGAGAGGGGTGTGCGAGCGCCGGAGCAGGGATGGAAGATGGGAGCGGCGGCGGCTCTTGGGTAGGGGATGGTGGTGGTGTTGCTGCGGTGGTGGCCGGACTGGAACGGGGAGGAAGATTTGGTGGTGGACGAGTGCGGGGTGGCCGGCCGGCGGCGGCCGGAGGCTCGCCGGAAAAGGGGCGGCGGCGGCAGCCCTGCTAGGGCTAGGGTTAGGGTTTTGGTGGTTTAGTGTATTGGGCCTTTGGTTTGGACTGGGTTTAGTTTAGTTTGGGCTTAAATAATTTTCTTTATTTACCTATTGCACTACTTAATTTATTTGGCCCAATCTCTAATAATGGACTTAATCAACTAGCTATTATGGACATAATTTATTCATTATTCCAGTATCGTTAGTCGAGTAATACAAGACTTCACTTCCTCCAATTTGGGACAATATTTACTTAAAAGTCAATAATGGATTATGTGTTGTAATTTAATTCTAAGGACTTAAATTTAATTCTAAATGGTCCTTACACTTGTAATTCAACTTAATGGATTCATTGAATTAAATTTTCTATTAATTTGCCGTCAACAATGTGAATCAAGATTTCAAATCCTTTCAAAGCATTTGGTCACTTGTTAATTTTATAATTTAATTAGCTAAGTATTTCAAACAATTCTTGGGGGTTAATTCTATATTTTAATCCATCATTTAATATTAAATTGCATTCTTGCAAATAAAAATTTATGGACTTAAAATAACTCAAATCTCCTTCTTAGATAATCTATTAATAAAAAGGATCTTCCTTGATTTCCATAAATGAATATATTAAGTATTTTTAATTCAATCATAATGATTAATTTTAATATATATAGTTCTTCATTATTAATTAATCCAACATTTATAAAGTAATGGATCTATACTCCAAAGTTCTCGGCGTCCGCCCATTACGCGATTAGGATTTAATTTGCGCTACAATGCAGGTAGGGAATTTAGGTTTAAAATGACTAATTAATTTATATTAAATCCGATTAAATAGTCGTTGCTTCGAAAATATATCGTCCTCTTAAAATGTTTTAAATTTTATGGGAGATTTAGAATATTTATTTATTTAAATTTTAATTTTGTTTAAAATTTTATAGAGTGTTATATATGATTCATGTATATTGATTGGCATCGCGACAATCAAGTATAAGATTCATTTTAAAGCGGCTAATATTTAGAGAATCAAAAAATTGACTTAATGTTAACTAAATTAAAATAAAATAATTTTAATATTCATTATATATGTAATGGGCTACTTAGTATTACTTTTTTATACTAATTTAAAGTTATTTTTCAAAAAGAATATCTTTTTTAAAAAAGTCATTTAATTTTTTAAAGATTTCAATTTTAAATTAGATAATATATTTAATTTTTAAATAAAAGAATTTTAAATGAGATAATATATTTATTTTTTAAATAAACTATTGTATAATAAAAAAAAACCGACTTTATTATTTAATTAAAAAAGCTACGGGCTAGCCCGCCTTATCCACAATCCATCGGTGGGTTGAGCTGGGGTAATGTAAACTACTTAAGCGCACATATGAAAAGATATGCTACTTATATGTGGTAATGTAAATTACCAAAAAATATTGTATAGTAATGTAAATTAATAGATATGTATAAATTAATTAATAAATCATACTAATATAGAATGATTTATTTTGAAAAATACATATTCTAATATTTAGTTTCCATTTTATAATTTAATATTGTGTTTCCAAATTTTTCTTCATTGATCAATTCAAAAATCCATTAGTTTTTCTTCCCGATTTTCTTCCCGGTTTTATAATTTAACGCAATAATTTAATATTGTGTTTCCATTTTCTTTCAATACCTATTTCTTCATTGAATAATTTCTGTAATCCCTAATTTTCTTCCTGATTTTCTCAATAATTATTTAATATCCATTGATCGCTACATTAATTGTGAATATAATATAATTAATGTTAATGCAGATAATTATTCAAGGAATTATTTATAATTTCATTTAATGTTAATCAATCATTGATGTGATTACTTTATATTATATTTTTTATACTCCCTCCGTTTTTTTTGTTTGCTACGGACCCACGCAGCACGCAGTCCAATGTACATTTTAAATCAGTAATAACTCAAGTTCGGTACAAGTAAAAATTCTAAAATTTCGATATTTAAAAACTACAAGACGAGATGAATCTAACAAGATCTCAATTGACTATATTTTAACTTGAATAACTATGATAAAACTTCAAGTCAAAGTGATTGTGTGAATAGTGCCAAATTCTCCAACATAACTATCATTTAAAAACGGAGGGAGTACATTTTTCGTATTATTGACTAAAAATTATAGAAATATCCTTATATAATTGTAGGAATATCGTTATATAATTGTAATAGATATGTATAAATTAATTAATAAATCATACTAATATAGAATGGTTTATTTTTTTTAAAAAAATATATATTCTAATATTTAGTTCCCATTTTATAATTTACTATTGTGTTTCCAAAATACGGATAGATTCATATGGAAAGATTTAGTTGCCAATACAAATAAAAATCATTTAATAAAAAAATTATAATAAGATCCTTAGAATTGTAATAAATATGTATAAATTAATAAATTATACTAATGATATTAAAATGCTATATATATATATATAGAAGGGATTTTTGGAAGGGAAATTAGACATAATAAATTTTCATTTAATGTCAGTCAATCATTGGAGGGATTAATTGAGAGTATAATTAATTTACCATTTTGGGATTAGTGACTAAAAATTGAGAATAACTAAATTACATTAATTATCGATTATTTATGGGACATTCTATTTATATCTATTAATTAATCGAGAATAGAAATAATTTACCTTTTTGGAATTATTGACTAAAAATTAGGGATTAATTACGATAATCATTGAGAATAGAATTAATTTAGCCTTTTGGGACTATAATCATCTCATTTAATGTTAATTAATTATTGAATATAATAAATTATCGGATAAGATAATGGTGTGTAGGATATTTGACAGAGGGTAAAAAATTATTGTAATCATTATACAACCAAACGTGAAATTATTTATCATTCTCATTACTACAACTGGATGAATATAATAATTACAGAACATCGCCATATTTCCATGGGACCATATCTCGCCAGTATCCTTCGAAGGCGAGGGCGAATTTTTTCAAAATAAATGTCCTCTAATCAAGCATAGGTTCAATATTTTGAAAATAGGGCGGGAAAAAATATACATCAAAGTATAATAAAAATATCTAAGCGAGAGATAATATAATTATTTGGTGGGATGGGATTTATAATACAATATTTTAAAAACAAACATACTTTTTATCTGATTTTCTTCAATAATTATTTAATATCCATTGATCATTACATTAATTGTGTATATAATATAATTAATGCTAATGCAGATAATTATTGAAGGAATTATTCATAATTTCATTTAATGTTAATAAATCATTGATAGGATTACTTCATCTTACATTTATTTATATCTTTTTGGGATTCTTGACTAAAAATTATAGGAAGATCCTTATATAATTGTAACAGATATGTATAAATTAATTAATAAATCATACTAATATAAAATGGTTTATTTAAAAAAATACATATTCTAATATTTAGTTTCCATTTTATAATTTAATATTGTGTTTCCAAAATACGATAAATTTATATGGAAAGATTTAGTTGCCAATACAAATAAATATCATTTGATAAACAAATTATAATAAGATCTTTAGAATTGTAATAAATATGTATAAATTAATAAATTATACTAATGATATTAAAATGCAATATATATAGAAGGGATCATTGGAGGAAAATTAGACATAATAGATTTTCATTTAATGTCAATCAATCATTGGAGGGATTAATTGAGAATATAATTAATTTACCATTTTGGGATTAGTGACTAAAAATTGAGAATAGCTAAATTACTTTAATTATTGATTATTTACGGGATATTTTATTTATATCCATTGATTAATGGAGAATAGAAATAATTTACCTTTTTGGAATTATTGACAAAAAATTAGGGATTAATTGCGATCATTATTTTTTGGTAAACAATGCCGGTTAGGCTGCTAAAAAAAGAAAAATAAAAAAAGACAAAAGAAACTACATCTGACTATGTCCGAAGAACTCCGCTACCAAATTGATCCTCATGCAGTAACTGTATGACTTGGTCCGGGGGATAGGCCCAAGTTGTGTAAAATAACTCTTGGTCCCTAGCCATTTTCGCAAGCGCATCCGCCACTCTAATTCCCTCGCGAAACGTATGCCGAAAGGAACACCTCTCAAACACCCTTTGCTTCACCCTTATTTCCTGTACCAGCGTCCATAAATTATGACTTGTCTTATGAAGCTTAACAACAAGATTATATGCTTCCAATGAATCCATGTAGCAAGACACACGTCTCTCGTTCAGGGACTCCGCCAACTGCATCCCGCGTAAGACACCATACAACTCCACCTCCAATATCCGACGAGTCCCCAGGTTGCCGCCGACAGCCCCCTTCCAAGCTCCCTCATTTGATCTGCAGATGGCTGCATAGCCACTCCTGCCCGTCTCATTGTGCACACTGCCATCTAGGGATGTCAACTTTACCCGTAGGGTCGGGTAACCCGTCGGGTAATCGAGTATCGGGTAGGGTAGGGTATTATCCGAAACCGAAATAAATCATATCGGGTGCGGGTCGGGTAAGGATTTCATATATTTCCTGATTACCCTACCCGATTACCCGATTAAATATATATATATATATTTACTTATCTATATATACTTATATATATTTAATTTAATTTATATTATATATTGAGATATATTTATATGTTTGGTTATTTATTTATTTATTTATTTTTATATTTCAAATTTATTAACGTTTAAGATTTGGAAGTAAAAAGATTTATGAATTTTTTACTGAATATTCTTAAATATTACAGTATTTATTTATGTTGCATTAGCGGTTTCTTTTAAATATTCTTTTAAATTTTGTTCTCGTGCAATAATGAAGGTTTTATTTTTTTTATGGTGAAAATAATTTTTTTCTTTATTAAAGTTGGGTCAGGTAGAGTCGGTTAACTATGTAATATTTAAGATTTCGGGTACCTGTTTACCCGCGGATAATCCGCATACCCGACGGGTATTACCCAAATCCTACCCGATATTTAATTTTAGGGTAATAGGGTAGGGTAAGGGTAGGATAATTATATTTCGGGTAGTGAGTGGAGGTGGACTACCCGTACCCTACCCTACTCGTTTACATCCCTACTGCCATCGGAATGCACCACGACTCCATCCTCTCCCTCCTCCCTCCAGATCACCACAACTCCCGATCCATTACTTTGGCCTCTATCCCGATTAGCACGTCGCAAAACCTCCTCAAGCCCTCGGATCGCACCAACTATCCTCTTGAGTATCATCTCCTTCCCCTTGAAAACCCTCCTATTCCTTTCCAACCACACCGTCCAAACTCCTGCCACGAAGAGATGCTTCCATTTCTTGACCATATACTGCAGCCAATGCCGAACCTCATCCTTGTCCAAAACCGGAGGATCATCAACCCCTCCTATCCCCAACGCCCTCCACACTTGCTTGGACCACGTGCATCCAAACAGTGCATGGACCCAATCCTCCTCCCCCATCCCGCAAATGGAGCATAAAGGGGAGCTCGCCACCTTCCGATGAAATCTAACAGTATTTGTGGCTAGCGAACCATTAGCCAAAAGCCAAAATACATGTCCAACTTTCTCCGGTATCGCGCGATCCCATATCCAACTCCAACCGGAAGCCTCTGCCCCGGACTCCCTAAGATGCTGGTAGCCCGACCTGACCGAGTACTCCCCCGATGCCTCCAGACGCCAAACCATAATATCTGCAGCGGAGTCCATAAAAAGCGAATAGTGCTCCCTCTCCATCTCCTCCTTCAACTCCCCAGGTATCCATGTGTATAATGCCCCTAGATTCCAAGAACCATTGCATATGACGTCCTTGATCCGGAGCTCCAGATAATTGACATGAACAAAAGGCATTAATGGCGCTAAGCACGACCCTTTCCACCACGGTGAGTACCACAACGAGCTCATCCCATTTCCAATTCGCACACCATAAGCAGGCTTGAACACCTCGACAACCTTGACAAGAGTATTCCACACCCTAGTCCCTTTGCCATGCGGCCGCGGAAAATTACCTTCCCTGCATCCATATCGATCTCTCAACCATTGCACCCAAAGCTTCTCGTTATGCACCATGAAATCACTAACTTGCTTGCCTAACAACGCCATGTTCATCAACTTTGCTTGACGCATACCAAGTCCTCCCTCCTTTTTAGGCCTCGTCACCTTATCCCACGACACCAAGTGGAGTCCCTTTCCTGCCGAGCCCTTCCAAACCCATCTACGAATCTTCTGATCGATGCGAGTACACACTGTCGCTGGAAGGTGGTGAACATGCATGCAATATGTGGGCACAGCCGCCATGACCGCTCGAGCAAGTGTGACCCGAGCCGCCCGATTGAGTAGTTGTGCCGCCAAACCCGTCAAACAACCATCAAGTCGCGCTAGAAGGTGATCAAAATGGGAAACTTTCATCCTACCATTCACGACCGGAAACCCCAAATATTTCCCGAACTCAGCAGATATGTTGACGCCCAGGTATTGTTCAATCCAGCCCCGTTCCTCAACTGACGCGGAAGCAGCAACAAACGCCAAGGACTTGGCCGGGTTCATGCGAAGTCCAGAACAATCGCCAAACCGATGCATCACATCACCCATACATACAATACTCTCCTCGTTTAATGCCGAGCACAGGATGAGATCATCCGCGAACATAACATGCGAAACTGATACTCCCTTCGGACTACTCATTAGAGGCCGCCACCTTCCACTCTCCACTTCCTTCAGAATAAGTTTGGATAACTTTTCCATGACGATCACAAATAGATACGGCGACAGTGGATCGCCCTGCCGCAATCCCCTCCCTGACTGAATACACTCCAATTGCGAGCCGTTCCAAAGGATCGAGAACGAAGAGGTTCTAACACAGACCATGATTAACTCCCTAAAATGGGCAGGTAGTGCCATTTCAGTAAGGCAATCACTGAGGAAGTTCCAATCCACGGAGTCATATGCTTTGGCTAAATCAACTTTCAGTAAAGCTCCCTTCAACGCATCCCTACGCCTTCCCAACGAGTAGACCAGTTCTTGAACCAATATACCATTGTCCCGAGTACCCCGGCCTGGCAAAAACGCAGACTGGTACGGTGCCACAACCTCACAAAGCAAAGGCCTCAAACGATTGGCGATAACCTTGGTGATAAATTTAAAAGTCACATTGCACAAAGTTAATGGACGGGATTGAGAAATAGACTGCGGAATGTCCACCTTGGGCAACAAAACAAGGAATGCATGAGCTATCCCCTCGGGTAGCCTCCTAGTCTCGAACACGCCTTTCACCATACTATAAATATGCTCCCCCACCTCGTCCCAGTAAACCCTAAAAAATTCAGCTGGGAATCCGTCTGGCCCGGGGGCCGCAAACGGCCGCATCTGCTTCTTAACCAATACCACTTCCTCCTTGGCGACCGGCTTCCGAAGCTCCTCCTGCCAACGATGCTCGATCGCATCCAACGGTGGCAAGTTAGCTCCAGTGCCCACACACTCTTGACGTTCGAATGCCTTAGTGAAATATGCATGGGCATGACGCTGCAATGCTTCCTGCTCTGTATGCCACTCGCCATCCTCCAGTTGCAGTCCATAGATTCTATTCCACTTCCTCTTCACCTTAGTGTATGAAAATACGCTGTATTCCGGTCTCCCAGAGCCACCCACTTATCCCTGGCCTTTTGATACCACAACTGCTCCTCCTGCCTCAAAACAATCTCCAACTCGTCCTTCAGCTCTTTTTCCTTCCTTGTAAGCCAGGCCGAGTCCCATGTATCCAATTGCTTCTCTATACCACGTATCCTCCTTTCTAATTTCTTTTTCCGATCGATAATGTTACCGAAAACCTCCACATTGAATTTGCGTGAATCCCTCCCCAATGCCTCCAGCAAATCCGTTGTCTGTGCCCCTGCCATCCTGGAACAGCACTCCTTCACCACCGAATCATAACCCTCATGAGTCGCCCATGCTGCCTCCCAGCGAAAGGGTTTAGGGCGCCTCTCATCCAATTCAGTACTACACTCCAGCAAAAGCGGACAGTGGTCCGATCCCAGCCTCGCCAAGTGCTTAA
The DNA here is from genome assembly GCA_030278955.1 of Hygrophila difformis. Taxonomy (NCBI): domain Eukaryota; kingdom Viridiplantae; phylum Streptophyta; class Magnoliopsida; order Lamiales; family Acanthaceae; genus Hygrophila; species Hygrophila difformis. The sequence continues at coordinate 42,773,761 of JAOANR010000007.1, read as the reverse complement.
TGCATGATTCTCCAAATAATTCATGCCAAGCGAGATTAGCCACGCCTCGGTCCAGTATTTTCTGAATTCGTTGATCCTCTCCCACCTTCCTAACCCAAGTGAACATGGTTCCCATAGACGGGATCCCTATAAGCTGACAGGTACTCCACAAGTCTCTTAATTCTGCCGCCCTTTCTGCCAGGAAAACCCCTCCGCTGACCTCCTCCTCTCCTATAATTTCATTCCAATCCCCCATAACCATCCACGGCCCCGTCAACCCAGCAGCAAGGAGTTCCAAGTTCTGCCAATCCCATTTCCTTCTCTGATAATTCGGATTAGCATAAATAAATGTAATAGTCCAAGCCACCACCCCCATTCTCAACTCCAGACTGATCATTCTACTCCTCGTATCAACAACTGTGCATTGACAAACGCAACCTCTGGCTTTAAACACCCACTCTCCCTATGGTTTCCTGAATGTGCATGGGTTCGTACCCTAACCTCCAAAAGAACATACGAACCCTGTCAAATTGTCCATGTGACTCCATGATGCAAAGTACGTCCGGCTTATTCGACCGAAGACAATTAGCCACCCAACGCTGGGAATCTTCCCCCATCAAACCCTGAACATTCCACGATAAAATCTTTATCTGCTTAAAATCCATAAAAACATTAGTATAAGGAGTATCATGACCCGGAGGTGAGCTATGCCTCATCCTCGATAGCATCTGCCCAACACTCCTCCCGCAAATCTGTATCGCTTTGGGAATCCATCACAAGGGTGGACTCCGCCCATCCAATTGCCAGCACCGGCCTCTGTCCGTCCGCCCCTCCTGAACGTCCCCGAGCGGGCTCCTTCTCACACCGAGATCTCTTCGCTCCTTTAGCCGGGGGTAATATGCTAACAAACCCCGGAGGCTTATCCTTTTCCTTCCTAGCGAGTACCAACGCCAAAGAGCTTCCAGTAGAAACCTGAGGTTTCGGTGCCGCACCCACCTGATCACGTTGAGGACGGACCTGAGCATCAGATATTTTCTGTTTCTCTACCACAGAGGCAGGTGGAATCCTTTCCTTGGGGCCAAGTGATACTGTCTTCTCTTCAGTATGGACCGGTAGTGGCGTAACCTCATCGAAAACAACCGGCGCCTTGTCCTCCCTCACGACCCTAGGCTTTGGTTGAGGCCGATGTCTCCTCCTTTCCACCGTAATCCATTCCCCGTATACCTCCCCCACCTCTGGCCCTGGAGTGGTCGTTAGCGAAGGTCCTGGCGCGGACTCCTTTGCGTTTCCCCTCGGCGCCTCCTCCGGTTCATCTACTTGCACCGCAGCCTTCCCCTTGCGAGCTCTCTCCTCCGCCTCCCTACTATCTGCCTTCTCCGTCCCCTCCTCGTTCTTCTCAACCTTGTGCGTGCATGCTCGAGCAAAGTGCCCGTATCTTCCGCACGCATTACATATTAGATGTTATCCTTCATACGCCACATGTATCCACCTTCCGTTAACCAAAAACTTCCCAAGCACAGGTTCGCTCAAATCCATCTCCACGCAGACTCTCGCAAATCTAGTCCTTGCATGCGACAATGTGGTCTTGTCGAATTTCACTACCTCGCCAATATCCGATGCAAACGCATGGAGGAAATCCTCCTTGAAGTGTTGCACAGACACCCCCATCATTCTAGCCCACACCATGGTTTTGCCAACCTTCTCCGTCGCCGGATCAAAATCTTTCCGCCACTTCATAATAGGCAAGTAATGATCGAATAACATCCAGGGACCCCCGTTGATCACCCTCTCCCTATCTTCATCCTTCAGGAACCGCACCACATAGTAGCCATGCCCAACGTCGATTAAATCGAACTCCGGAATTTTCCACAACCTTATCAGCCTTTCTTTCAGAATTTTGAAGCTTACGTTCATCCCCATGGTCTTTACGATGAAAGCATCCTTCCACTCCAAGCCGACTTCCTCCTCCAACTTCTCGTCAATTACAAAACTCGGAATACGTTTATCTCCCCCTACGTACTCTTTTCGGATCAGTTTCTCAGCGATGAGATCGCGTTTCATCCTCACGTCCTTCGACTGAGTCCTATGGCTGTTGAGAACATCTTTGAACGTTGCAAATTCCGATCTTGAGCGAGAATCCTCCACGTCTGCCGTCGCCGTTTTGTCTCTCTCGGGAGAAACCCTAGCCGCCATCCTTTTTTTCGCTTTAGTATCAATTGCGATCATTATTGAGAATAGAATTAATTTAGCTTTTTGGGATTATAATCATCTCATTTAATGTTAATCAATTATTGAATATAATCAATTATCGGATAAGATTATTGGTGTGTAGGATATTTGAGAGAGTAAAAAATTATTATAATCATTATACAACCAAACTAAATTCTCATTACTACAATTGGATGAATATAAGAATTACATAACATCGCAATATTTCCCTGGGACCATATTTTTCCAGTATCCTTCGAAGCCGAGGCCGAATTTTTTCAAACTAAATGTCCTCTAATCGAGCATAGCTTCAAAATTTTAAGAATAGAGCGGGAAAAAAATATACATCAAAGTATAATAAAAATACCTAGCGAGAGATAATATAATTATATGGTGGGATGCGATTTATAATTCAATATTTTAGAAACAAACATACTTTTTATCCGATTTTCTTCAATAATTACTTTTTTTGAGAAGAAACGATGCTTTATTCCATTGGATTCTGAACAATGATTTACAGTACTGATAAGAAACAAAAAGTCCTGAAGCCATAAAATCAAAGTTATTTCAAGTAAAAACTTATCAAGATACCACACAGTAAATCACAATCACAAGGAAGACTAGACAACCGAGTCACCCTTCCAAGTTCACCAAAACCGCGGCATCCCTCAGGTCTCCCCATTAGTCTGTAGTAATCCCACTTCAGCTTTCCAGATAGCGCACTCTCAAGTAATGGATCAACGTGGCATTCCCAACAAATGTTACAACCATCACGCCTCCCCTTCTATAATATTCAATCCAATGCATCAAGCTAGCAGGCCAATCAAAAAACTTATTATTGGGGCCAACAATGTGTGAAGTAGTGAGAAGAAGGAAAGGGTTCAGATGAATGTGGATTGCAAAAAAAGGAATGAAGAGGAAAAGGAACTGTCTACAGATGTATATACTAGAATCAAGTCACGTTGCACCACACAGGAACTCAGTAAATAGGTACCCAACCGAATCTACATGAACGTCAATATCCATGGTTTTTTTTCCCCACAACTCTGTAAGCTTTCTTTCCTGTTATGATACCACTTATGTTGCCCCATTGCATACCTCACTACACCATCCCTCAATTCCCCAGTGACCCGCCACTGCACAGCTTGTTCTTTACTACTTTCTTCTTTTTTTTCTTTTTTTTTTTCCTTTTTCTACTTCTTTTATTTTTTTTCTTTTCTTCTATTTTTTTCCAACCTTTTCCAGAAAATATTCACACCTTTTACCAGCTTTCCTTGGATTGTCTTTCTTACCAAAGCTGAGATGATGTACTTCTTGATGCCCTTAATTTCCACATTCAGGATCATGACTGTCTCCTCCCATCATCCTCCTTTTAAATTCACGCCCACCCTTATTACATACTTTCCATCTCCTCTAATTTTCCAACAGCAGTAATTGCAGCAACAACAGGATTCACCATACATACATCTACAGACAATTCCATTATTCCCCACGAAAAAAGGACTCTGTGTAGCTAGAATATGATATAAGCTATTAGATCATGTATCCAAGGTCATGTAGAAGCAAGGGAAGAGAAACTCAATGAGATTCCAGAATGGCTCGCTGGGGTATGGTAAGTGAGGAGGAAGAAGCTAGATGCAGATCAAAAATGGCTCGCTGGGCTATGGAAAGTGAGGAGGAAAAAGCTAGATGCAAAGGAGTTCTTTTCTAATGCTCTTTCCTTACTTAATGCATTGGATTGAACATATGCAAGCTTGACATTATGATTGAAGCAAGTGTAGGAATGTCGGTTAAAGCACCACTTTTTCGCATAACGTAGTAAACAGAAATGGTCAGATCTCACCAGTTTGGCTTGGTGTATGCTTTGTATCTTTCATGTGCTCAGCTTTTCCCGCCAATTGAGTCATGCACCTATTGCAATATGAGTGACGCATCTCCCCAACACCCTCAGAATGGAGCAAGGCTAATCATTGACATCCTCTCAGAATGGCTTCATATCAGCAGCAGCATCGCTGAGTCCTCAATCACGAACTTTGTCCTACATCAGCAACCTCTGGTAACAACAGTACTTATACTTTCAATTTGATTCAATAAACCTGCACCTGCAACCTCCATGGAAGGCGTATGGTGAAAATAGTTGCAACTTTGAGTCGGATCTCCACTAGCGGCATCCATTGCATAAGCAGCAGCATCCTTCGAAAAGCATTCAAGACTCATAGGCACCTACGTCTCGAACCTTGGCCTGCAACAGCATCCTCCAATTTTATTCAGCCTCATTCCTCGCTCGACTCCCACTGCAGCAATAACCTGAAAAACACATGAAATCAACTTTTATCGCAAACATAGTATTACAGCAACCGCCATCTGATTTAAATAGTCTGATCTTCCTTTATTACACCATTCCTTCGTCCATCCCTTCCTCTAAACCCTCTTCTGCCCCCTTGTGTTGTTTACTAATTCAAGCATGATCACCAGCGTCAGCACAATTTCCCCACTGATGGGTGATTTTCACCACTCATATTTTACCACAAGCGGATGGTTGTCATCAAGTAATAAAATCCGGTGAATACCGGGTCGAACCCAAGGGAATTCAGAATATTAATTCATTCTGGAGAAAACTTAGTCATTTTGAGTTCATTAATAATATTTTTTATATTTTGAAAAGAGTTTGTTTAATTCTAATGGTGATTAAATTAAAATAATAGCATTAAATTTAAAAATAAAGCAAGTTAAAAATTTAAAATAATAAAAATAAAGATAAGATATATGCTTGTAATGATTTAGAACATGCCATCTTTATATAAAAGTGAAATTGCATAATGATTTAGCATTTCCCAATGTCTAAAAAGATCAATTTCAGCAGAATTAATGATTTTATAAAGATTAAAAATATAACAATTTCCTAATTTTCATAATTTGTAAAAGCAGACTTCATGGAAGCAAATTAAATTATCTAACATTCTGCAATCATCAGTCTAGGCATAAATTTGAGTCTTTCCCAAGCATACAAATTTTCCTATTGTGATCATACGACACATTTCATTTCCCAAATCAGCATGTACATGCCAGAATCTATTTTAATATGATTTATTCCCAAGACCGGTACTAAAATCTAATTTCCACTTTTTATCTCCCGATTTAGCAAAGCAGAAATCATACAGATTAGATTCTAACATTTAATTATGCAGAATAGTGTAAATAATCTAATAATTATGGTAAAATATTGATAAAACATGGTAAAATGGATTTTAATACTAAATTTAGAATGTGAACAGATTAGGATATTGCCAGATTACTGTAAATGGAATAATAGAAAAGATCGATCAATTCTGAATTGCAGATTAATGACATAGACATCAGATTAAAGAGAATACAGAATCATCGATTCATTTTATGCAGTAAAACAACAATCCTAATTAAAATTCTAACATTATTACAGATTTATCCAAATTTAACATATAAACATCGATCATTATTATTGCTTCCATAAAAACATAGATTCGTACTTCAAAGTAATTCCGAACTCCCGTTCTAGAACACTTCTAACACGAAGAACATAGAAATCCATTTACAAACATGAAAACAGTAGGAAATTATGTTTAAAAGCAAATCTTAAACATTACAAAGCAAGAAAAAGGAAAACAAAACCTAGAATGCGAAGAACACAGTCAGAGAAGACGCTCTGATCACTTTCTCCGGCATGGTTCGGTGTTATCGGTCTTCTTCTCCAAAGTTGTAGAGCTTTTCTGTCGATAGAATGTGTGTGGATTTCGAAAATGAGGAAGAAACGGGCTTTAAAACCGTGTTTGGGAGGTTAGAAAACCTCCAAACCGTGACTGTGGCGCATAAAGTGGCGCTCGGAAGGGGTTTTAGGCGCCACCAAGGAGAGCTGGCGCATGCGATGATTTTCCAAATTTTCCTCTGCGGTGCAAAAAGTGGCGCTCCAAGGTGGTTTTAGGCGCCACCAAGGAGGTGCGGCGCATTCTGACAATTTCCCAATTTTTAATTTAACAGCGGCGCATTTTGTGGCGCTCCGGAGCAGATTTCGGCGCGACCAAGCTTATGCGGCGCATCCTGAAGCTTTTTTCCGTCCAAAATTTTCCTAAGTGTTGATATGGCGCATAATGTGGCGCTCAAGCATGATTTTATGCGCCGCCATGCCTATGTGGCGCATTCTGGGCACAGTCCAGTGTTGAAAATTCCGAATTTGACATCCTTTGTCCTCCGAACATCTTCTTTCTTTATTTTAATGCCTGAAACATCATTGCAATGTATTAGAATTGCCAAAGTCTTATTAAAAACACATAAAACATGGTAAATTTAACCTAAATAAGCCAAATCTAACCATGATCACTTGAAATATAAAAACACATGAAATACACCTAAAAATGCAATGAATTAAGGTAAAATGCACTCATTTTGGACATATTGTGGTATAATTTAAGCTCATTTAAATGTGGTTTCACAGGGTGCATCAACATCCTCACACTTAAATATTGCTCGTCCCTTGAGCAATGAAATAAATTAACACATCAACATGCCAATCAAGATAATAAGGATGGAGTCTCTACAGTTCTGCCAAATCATAGATTTCAACAACGCAATGAGCTAAAAGGGTTCAAAGGTTTAATGTGCTAGAACAAGGTAAATTGTCATGCATCAGTTGTCAAAACCAGATATCCAAAACACTTACAGTACAAAAAGTAGATTAATTACACATAGCAACTCGAAATGGGAGAGTGAATAATGTAAATATGCTTTTCTATTCCTGTCTTCAAATATGCTCAATTAATGACTCGGTTTCACAATTATTCTAGACACTTTGGCTGAGTTGTAGACGGTTGAATTCCAAAAGCTACTCATGTCTAAGAATACGTGCCAGTCATATAGCCAAGAGTTTATAAATTTCTGTTTAATACCCCTTTATTTCAGATTTTTTTTTTTACTCTTGCATTTTTTTTTCATTTATTTTTGCAAGATTTAATCTAATGTTTTTTTAAATATATAGGGGTTTTACTATGACTTTATTTATAATTAAGCATTTAAGGAGACATGGAACGAGCATATTCTTATATAAATAATGATGACTCTCCACAGGACAAGTAAACCAGTCTAATTAATCAAAAACTTTCTGCAAAGTAAATAGAATTGTCACCAAAGTTTGAACAACTAGCATGTCAATTTAACAAAGTCTAGGACTTTAAACTAAGAATCATAATGCTCATTAAGTTGTAAAATCGGATCTAAGCAGAACAGTTAGACTTATTCAGATTTCTCTTAAGATTGGCTGTGATGTGGTAATTCAAATAATAGCACACTGTGAAAACACAATTTAATCTAAAATATTTAACATATCCAACCTAAAGCATTTACCATATTTATTCTAAAATATAGGGAAATATTAAAAACATAACTAAGCTCTTACAAATTTATTCCATTCAAATCAGTAAACATAAAACATGAAAAGATCACACCTGGAATGTTTAGGACTCTGAATTTCACTTCATCATCACGGCTGTCATCTTGCTCCTTTGTTGGCATATCCTGCTTCTAATATGTATATATAACAATTACTCAAGAAAATATGATTGTTAGTGCATATGGGAATTCCAAAGTAATCAGTATCATAAAACACCATCCATAACTCAAATTATAACATTTAACAGCAATTTTCAGCAACTTTAATAAGTATGGACAGATTTGATAGATAATAAATTTCAGAATTCACCAAAAGCAAAACATCATAAGTTCTAGAGCAGAATTTACAGCAAAATGCCAACAGCTATAGCAAAATATACCCTCATTCTTTATGATAACTCAACCCTGTATGATGTATTAAATAAATGGTTTATACATTGAATAACTAAATGGACATGTTGATGAAGAATTTCGGGAATGTGATCATAATAGAAACTCCTCCATCCTCACACTTAAACTGAACTACCAGTTTAGTTTAAGTGCATAATGGAAGATTTAAAATATGGGATTAAAAATTTTTAATTTCAAAAATAAGACTATATCATGCATTTAAAAAGTTAGACTGAATTAGATCATACCTTTTAAATAGATAAAATTTTTAGCTTTTTCTTTAATATGATCTATACATCATAATTTATTTATTTTAATGCCTGCATTGTGTAAAATCATAAAGATTCGACACTTCAACAACATTAATCCCGCTTCTTCATCAATTATCATGGTTATTTACTTTCCTATTATCAAATCAACAGCTCACAACATTCCAGTTTAACATGATTCAAGTAAGAGCTATTTTATTAGAATTAAAAACATGCATAAACATAACTTAAACATAAATATAAACTTAACCACATGCTTACCATATTCACTATAAATAAAACACCTAAGTAGTGCATAGCAGAGCAAACCAATATTCATAGCAAAACCATCCAACTAAGTAACAAAGGTATTTCTTATACATTATTTGTGGAACCTGGTTACACAAAAACTTCGGGTTAGTGTTAAATATATGCATTGCTCTCCATCCTCACACTTAAGTTTAAACCAAAAGTTTAACTTAAGTGCAATATATAAAGCAAACATATACCAACCTAGAATGTGGGATCTAAACAACACCAATATATTTTATTTTACAAGCTATAAGTTCTAAATTTCTTACAAATTTAAGAAAATCACTTTTTAGAACTTAAAACTTATTATTAAAAAGAACACAATTTTAAGTTATAACAACTCCCTTTTTGTTAAAAATCTCAGATTTAATGCTTAAAGCTAACCAAATTAGCAAACTATTTCTTATTAATGATTCGAATTAATGATCAAGAACTTTTAGTTTATTGTTTTAAATATCATAAGTTTGCCTTTTTAGTTAAAAATTGATAGGATGAGTTTTTATAATAAAAATGTTTCTTTTTCATAAATTAGAAAAACATGAGGTTTCAAGCTTTAATGTTACCAAAAGTTATTAATGTAGATTAAAACAACATGGTTAACAATATTTATAGATCAACTTAAAAGATTAAACATGTTATTTTAACTCATTTTAAACAAATTTTCAGGATTCCCAAGCTGTAATTTCAGTTTTTAGAACACTGCAATCCTAAAATTTTGATAAATAATTTGAAACTTTTGAAGTTGAGATTGAAAACATGTTCTAATACCATACTGTTCATTTAAACAAGGATTTATAAACTTAAAACCAATTTTAATCCCACATTCTACATAACCCAAAATTTAATTAACAACACAAATACTAACAATAATGCATTCTCAATCACAAAATTGGACATATTATTGAACTAGGATAGCTGTACTTACCCCAAATTGAAGCTTTGAAGCACTTTAACAAGAAATCCCCGAATTTGAGAAGCTAGGGTTCTTGAGCCTCAATTTCAGCTTCAATTATCGAGTACATTTCAGCTTCTACTTTCACCACATAACATGCACTACTTAATTATTAAATTAGAAATATGGTGGGGCATATTTTATTAACAAAATTAAAGACCTAAACAATTAAGCATAACGTGACATATAAAATCGAAATAAAAACATGCATAAAGCATAAATATGATAATATAGACTAACAAAAATAGATTATTATTATTTTTATTATTATTATTATTATTATTATTATTATTATTATTATTATATATATATATTTTTTTAAAGAACTGTGGTGGCAGAGAAATTGAGGATGATGACTGCGGTTGTGAGATTCAATAGAGAGAGGAATGTGAAAGAGAGAAAATGAGGGAGATGACTATTTTATTATTATTATTATTTTATTTTATTATTTTTTTAAGGTTTACATTAAATGGGTAGGTTTTTAAGCCCAATTAGAAGATCTATGATTAAATTTGAGCTAATTGGAGATGAATTAGAATGGACTTTTGTAAAAATTCAAGTTTGGCACAAACCCAACGATTCCATTTAATACTACATGTGGTGCTCAAACAAGTTTTTACGCATTATTAGTATGAATGAAACCCAAAATGCCTTGTTTGTGCTACTTTCGGTGCTTAACTGAGTTTTTGAAAACCATTTACGAAGAGTGGCATCTAAAACTCAGTATTTGTACAGACTTTGTAGCAAAAATAGGGTGTGATTTGTTTAAATGAAACCTAATATTCCATCCATATTCCTATTCATCTATTAAGAAATTTTACCCTAATTAGTTCTAATCATCCCCTATAAATATCTATGAAATTATGTTTATTTTCATCAATCCCTCTCATCAATTTATCTCAGCCTTTTCTCCTCTTTTATTTAAATCACCACAAAAATTGTTTCGATTATTGATCACTCTAATTCTTAAGAGTCACTCCAAAAGTACATATAATGAAAATCATGCAAGAATCATTTTTATATATAAATTTTTTTTTTTGCTTTTAGTTGTAAGTAAAACATATAAACTAAAATAAAAGAAAATCAAACATATTAAGCAAAAGACATAAATAACTATTACTAAGCATGCAAAAGCAGTATGCGAATTCCCTTTCAAAGACAAATGCACCATTTTCTAAATTAAAGGTCTAAATGGTGGGTGCACTTTCATGATCCTGTCATTCATGAGTTATAAGGTCAAATTGCACATCTTTATACAACAATTTAAATAAAGGTAATGCAATCATAAGAAAATTATTGATTAACATTCTAATATATCAGCATTCCCTCAAAAAAAACTCATTAAAGTTGTAATGTTGTCAAGAGGAGGAATTTAATCTCAAATTTTCTAGCATCCAATATCAACACTTGATGTAATGCATTTAATTAAAAGTAATCTAATTTATTGAGAAATACGTACCTCAAGTGTGGTGCTAATACCTTTAAATGAAGTGTAGGTGGCTTTTCAATCGAGGCTATCCACTTGAAATCCTCAATTATATATGCTGCATGCAACTCGCCGCCATTCTCACACTTGTTCTCTTGCAAATCTTCCTCTTTTTTAGATGAGAACTCAATATTCTTTCATCTTTCACGATCACACACTGATTTAGCATGATGCCCTTGCACGACATAGAATAGCAAAAAGTTATAACAATATTTAAAAAGTAGAAATAACATAAATATATTCAAATAAACTTAAAACAACATAATTTTCACAATAATTCCCCGGCAACGGCGCCAAAAACTTGATGGGCGATTTTCACCACTCATATTTTACCACAAGCAGATGGTTGTCATCAAGTAATAAAATCCGGTGAATACCGGGTCGAACCCAAGGGAATTCAGAATATTAATTCATTCTGGAGAAAACTTAGTCATTTTAAGTTCATTAATAATATATTTTATATTTTGAAAAGAGTTTGTTTAATTCTAATGGTGATTAAATTAAAATAATAGCATTAAATTTAAAAATAAAGCAAGTTAAAAATTTAAAATAATAAAAATAAAGATAAGATTTATGCTTGTAATGATTTAGAACATGCCATCTTTATATAAAAGTGAAATTGCATAATGATTTAGCATTTCCCAATGTCTAAAAAGATCAATTTCAGCAGAATTAATGATTTTATAAAGATTTAAAATATAACAATTTCCTAATTTTCATAATTTGTAAAAACAGACTTCATGGAAGCAAATTAAATTATCTAACATTCTGCAATCATCAGTCTAGGCATAAATTTGAGTCTTTCCCAAGCATACAAATTTTCCTATTGTGATCATACGACACATTTCATTTCCCAAATCAGCATGTACATGCCAGAATCATATTTTAATATGATTTATTCCCAAGACCGGTACTAAAATCTAATTTCCACTTTTTATCTCCCGATTTAGCAAAGCAGAAATCATACAGATTAGATTCTAACATTTAATTATGCAGAATAGTGTAAATAATCTAATAATTATGGTAAAATATTGATAAAACATGGTAAAATGGATTTTAATACTAAATTTAGAATGTGAACAGATTAGGATATTGCCAGATTACTGTAAATGGAATAATAGAAAAGATCGATCAATTCTAAATTGCAGATTAATGACATAGACATCATATTAAAGAGAATACAGAATCATCGATTCATTTTATGCAGTAAAACAACAATCCTAATTCAAATTCTAACATCATTACAGATTTATCCAAATTTAACATATAAACATCGATCATTATTATTGCTTCCATAAAAACATAGATTCGTACTTCAAAGTAATTCCGAACTCCCGTTCTAGAACACTTCTAACACGAAGAACATAGATATCCATTTACAAACATAAAAACAGTAGGAAATTATGTTTAAAAGCAAATCTTAAACATTACAAAGCAAGAAAAAGGAAAACAACACCTAGAATGCGAAGAACACAGTCAGAGAAGACACTCTGATCACTTTCTCCGGCATGGTTCGGTGTTATCGGTCTTCTTCTCCAAAGTTGCAGAGCTTTTCTGTCGATAGAATGTGTGTGGATTTCGAAAATGAGGAAGAAACGGGCTTTAAAACCGTGTTCGGGAGGTTAGAAAACCTCCAAACCGCGACTGTGGCGCATAAAGTGGCGCTCGGAAGGGGTTTCAGGCGCCACCAAGGAGAGCTGGCGCATGCGATGATTTTCCGAATTTTCCTCTGCGGTGCAAAAAGTGGCGCTCCAAGGTGGTTTTAGGCGCCACCAAGGAGGTGCGGCGCATTCTGACAATTTCCCAATTTTTAATTTAACAGCGGTGCATTTTGTGGCGCTCCGGAGCAGATTTCGGCACCACCAAGCTTATGCGGCGCATCCTAAAGCTTTTTTCCATCCGAAATTTTCCTAAGTGTTGATATGGCGCATAATGTGGCGCTCAAGCATGATTTTATGCGACGCCATGCCTATGTGGCGCATTCTGGGGACAGTCCAGTGTTGAAAATTCCGAATTTGACATCCTTTGTCCTCCGAACATCTTCTTTCTTCATTTTAATGCCTGAAACATCATTGCAATGTATTAGAATTGCCAAAGTCTTATTAAAAACACATAAAACATGGTAAATTTAACCTAAATAAGCCAAATCTAACCATGATCACTTGAAATATAAAAACACATGAAATACACCTAAAAGTGCAATGAATTAAGGTAAAATGCACTCATTTTGGACATATTGTGGTATAATTTAAGCTCATTTAAATGTGGTTTCACAGGGTGCATCACCCACCTCACAGACAAGTGTTCCTAAGCCAATCTTATATCCGAACCTAACTTCACAGCGAAACGATTGGTCGTGCAACTCTGTACCAGTCCTCGATACATCCTATTCCCATGGCATCTCACAGGCAGTTTCGACCAACATAGGAGGGCTCAATCCTGCATGACCAACACTCTCTACCTCTTAAACCTTAATTATCAACACAGTAGAAATCCCAACTACAACCAAATCGATAACATCAACCCTTAAAACCAGTCCTCTACCTTTTCCTCTCCCAAAGCCCCACGACTCGCCCAGTGATCAGCTAGACTATTCCGTTCCCTTAAAATATGCCGGATCTTGACGCACCCTGAATGTTTGAACAGGTTCATAATAAGGCCACATATATGAAATCTCCAAGGGATAGTGCCTGCATCGTTAAGCCACCTCACCACGTTTTGAGAGTCACATTCGAACACCAATTTTTGGAGTGGGAACCCCTGATCGCGAACCAATGCCAGACATATACGACTGATGGCGGTAATCTCTGCCTCTGTGGAGTCTGTGCATCCTATCGAATCTGATAAAACAAAGATCACCTCGCCACGGTCATTCCTAATTATCCCTCCAATCCCTGCCGGGCCCGGGTTACCTAGTGAAGATCCATCCGAGTTGATTTTCCACCACCCCACCTCCGGCCGTTCCCAATAGAGACCTGTCCGATTCATCTTCACCCTTGCTGTATATGAATGCTCTATTCCCGTTGGGAAACTGAGCTGCAGCCCTTGCAGACTGATTACGTTCTCCTTGTAGGCAGCTTTCCACCATAAAGACACCCGCCATTTTATAACCTCTACAACTACATTGATGTCTGTCCTCGTTCCCTTGAAAATCGTATCATTGCGTACCTTCCACACCGTCCAGCATATAGCCATACACACCAGTCTACATCCTTCCTTCCTACTTGACTTAACATTGCCATTGATCCACCATTCAACTAACTCCAAAATCTCTCCTGGTGTCGCTCCCACCTCACACGCCCAAGCTCTTCCTTGTTGCCACAGCCCACCTACGAAGTCACACTGGCAAAATAAATGTGCCACCGTTTCAGTTTCTTTTTCACACAAAGGGCAGAGAATATTATTTCCAATGTTACATCCTCTCCTAGCTAACAACTCTTTAACCGGCAATGCATTATTGATCATCTTCCACACTAGTAATTTGACCTTCGCCGGGCATTTTATATTCCATAGTAGAACCCACAGCCCCTTCGAACCCCCACCAGCCACTTCCCCTGTACGGTACCAGCACGATCTTGTAGAGAAACCCCCATCCACTTCTTTAGTCCACACCGTTCTATCTGCCATGAATCTGTTCAGGTTCTGTCCTCTAAGTACCGACATAAAATTTTCCCAAACTGCGATCTCCCACTCGAACAATTGCCTCCTCAATTGTATGTCCCATTCCCATTCCAATCCCTTCCACCTTCCATATTCTGCAATCAACCCCATTTTATTAGTAGCTAATGTGTAAATTCTTGGAAAAGACTCCTTCAGCATTCTCACTCCTTCCAGCCATGCATCCATCCAAAATCGAACTCTCTCACCATTTCCTACTTGAATAATAAGCCTACCCCCTATCCGTTCTTCGTTAAGGTCAGCCCATGCCTCACTAATTCTGTTCCATAGGGACCTGCCCGCCTTCACCACCGGAACCAATGGCGAAGCACCTCCAAATATTTTGAATCAATTACCTCTTTCCATAACATATGCTCTCTCCCAAAACGCCATTTCCATTTGTAAAGTAGTGCCGTATTGAGCTTCAATGTGTTCCAAATGCCAAGACCGCCTTCTTCTTTATGGCGACATATTTTTTCCCATCCCAAAGTATGTAATTTCCTAACTCCCTCCCATTCATTCCAGAGAAACTGTCTTTTGAGCTTCTCCAGCCTCTCCGCCACCATTTTTGGAACTTCAAAAATAGATAGGAAATAAATCGGTAAACTGCTCATGACAGATTTTATGAGACACACTCTTTCCGCCTGAGATAGCATTCTTCCTTTCCAACCGGCCAATCTTTTCTCTACTTTGTCAAGAATAGGCTGCCATAATCCCGAACAATTCCCCCTTCCACCTATCGGTACTCCCAAGTATTTCAGTGGTAAACAGCCTACCGAACAGCCCATTACATTCGCCGCCTCCCTGACTACCTCCTCTGGGCAGTTTAAACGCACAATGCTACTTTTGCTGTAGTTGATACTTAGTCCAGTTGTCAATGTCAGGCACACCAATAGACGTTTGATTAAGATTACCTGTTCGATGTCACCCTCGCAAAACATAATGGTATCATCCGCGTACTGCAGGTGAGATATAACAGGCCCGTCCTCGCTTGATTTCAATCCAGCATACAGGCCGAGATCGGCTGCCTTCTTCACCATTAGGTTCAGGATTTCTGCCAGCATAACAATAAGATATGGGGATAATGGATCCCCCTGCCTCAGTCCTTTATCTAGCTTAAAAAAATTTGTCGGTGATCCGTTCACTAGCACGGCTGCAGAAGCCGAACATGTACATCCTCTAATCCACTTTCTCCATTTATCACCAAATCCCATAGCTTCCAGAACTCGAAGTAGAGCCTCCCACGAGACGTTATCGTATGCTTTGGCGAAGTCTAGTTTAACGATAAAGCCCCTACGGCCATCCGCCAAAGTCGAATGGATTGTCTCAGCTGCAATCAACGCACCATCCATTATTTGTCTTCCTTTGATGAAGGCCATTTGGGAATTGCCAACCAATCCGCTCAACACTTCCTTTAATCGGCCAGATAATACTTTAGTGATCATCTTATATATGCTTCCCGCCAGGGAGATTGGTCGGAATCCACTAAACTCCACCCGTTCTCGGTTTTCGGTATAAGCGCAATAAAAGATCCTCTGGCCTCCTTTGGCAATTTACCATCCCTTTCGAAATGTCTAAACACATTCATCACTTCTCCTTTAACTACTTCCCAGAACCGTTTAAAGAATCCAAAATTAAACCCATCTGGCCCCAGGCCCTTATTTCCGTCACACCCCCAAATAGCCAAACGAACTTCTTCCTCTGTAAATTCCCTCTCCAACCACTGTGTATTCCAATTGTCTAGCCTGGGACATCCCAGATTAGAGATATCAAATACTTCCTCTTCCCCTTTAACAAATGCCTTTCGGAAATATTCAAATGCCAATTCCTTGATTTCCCTCGGATCTTCAATCATTACCCCCATCCTCCTTTATGGCTCCAATGAATCCCTTGCGTCGATTGAAAGCGGTGACTGCGTGAAAGAACCGCGTGTTCTGATCGCCTTCTCTTAGCCATCTAAGTCGCGACTTCTGGCACCATCTCTGTTCTTCTGCCAAAAAGAATTGTTTCAGTTCACCCTTTTTCCCCAACCAATCCCTCCTGGTCTCCTCCTGCAGCTCACCTCCATACAGCCCCTGTTCCAGTTCATTAATTTCTGTTATGCGGCGTTGTATTTTGTTTTCTAGATCTGCAGCCCCATACCCGTCCCACTCTTTGATTTTGGATTTTAAATGGCGCATCCTGTTAAACAGCCCCCTCCCCTCCCTAGCCGCTCTCACACTCACTTCCGCACCCCAGGCTTCTCTAACAATCTCCTAGAACCCTTTAACCTCCATCCAATAATTGTAGAACCTAAATGGTTTTGGACCCCAATTTTGATTGCCATATTCCAACACCACAGGATAATGATCGGATAGCACCGAGTCCCCTCGGTATTGTATGAAATCCCCCCTCCAAGACATAGCCACCCGGGCGATAACAGGTATCTATCTAACCTACTTCCAGCCCTGCCCCCTCTCCCGAACCATGTGAATTTCCTCCCTCCCATCGGAAAATCTAGCAACCCCATTTGATCCACAAAATCCCTGAATTCCCTCCTCGACCCTGCCTCCTCACATCCCCCCATTCTTTCTTCTTCCGTTAGCACTGCATTAAAGTCCCCCATAAGGCACCACAATTCTCCATTAGATATGTCGCATTTACTGATGATCATACTCCAGAATTCAGATCTGGCTCGCCGGTCATTAGGAGCGTGAACACTGATGATGTGCACCACACCTGGAATCGCACTGATTGAACCCTTTATCCACATGAGATGATGACTTTGCTCAACTAATCCAAAAGAACTATAATTAACATCCCAGATTGCCACCAACCCTCCTGCACTTCCATCCGCTGGTTGGAAAACAAACCTGCATCCATTCGATCCCCAAAGTCGGAACACCAAACGGTCTTTTATCTCCCCCATTTTAGTTTCTTGTATACATAAAACCGTCGGCTTATATTTCTTACACATCCTTGCCACTGCTCGCATCCTCACTCCCCCGTTCAATCCCCTCACGTTACAAGTAACAAGCTTCATCAGAGATTAATACTCACTCAATATCCCAATTCGACTAAACCCGCCCAAGCTCCTTTAAAATTCTACCCCCTGCCACTTCTCTATTCAACAGGCAGCCCAACCCCAAGGATTTAGCCAATTCTAGAATTGCTTCCACTTCCGAGTAATCAATTAATTTCACCCCATCGCTGGATCGGAATGTTCCGAATTGCAATTGAGCAAACCTTTCTTCCTTGTTGTTGCGCTCCCGTACCCGATTACCAGCCGCCCCTCCATTTGGGCGAACGATCCTCAACGTTTTTTTCCTGCCTTGGCGTGTCTGCGAACCCCTCCCCTTCATCACTCTCCTCAAGGCCTCTCCAATGGCTATGAGTTCTGGAGGTTCCCACCTAACTGTCTCCACCCCGCAATCCCCAACCTCCCTTTGCTGCGCTCCCTCCTCCCTCTCCGCCACCAAACTAGGATCTTGATTCTCCTCAAAACTAGCCATCACCTCACTTTCTGAAACCCCCCTCTCGCCATCCCCTCCCCCCCCCCCCCCATGTTCCTCCATTTCACCTGTCCTAACTCCCTCTCGAAGATCCCCAACACTCTGCGCATCCACCCCTCCCGATTTCGGCTTAGACACTCCCACTACAGAATCTGATTCGATAGGCCTAGTATGGCTTGGGTTGTTAATCTCTATTGTTTCCTTTTGTTTTGGGAGCAGGTTAGGCCCACTTTCACCATCAGCCCAACTAATCCCGCCCCCTAACACTATGGACGGCCCAATAATATTAGGCCCCATTATATTAAGCCCATTTTCTGATTCGGCCTGCCTGACCTTCCCAGAGATCCCATTACCGAAATTCTCTCCATCCATTGGCTCCACGATCACCGCCCTTTTCGCTCTCTCTCGATAATCCGACCTATTTTCTTTATCCCTACACACGTTGGTATCCGTGATAGAGCATGCCTCTTTACTTTTGTAATGATCATCCGCTGTCTTGCTCTCTATGTCCTCTTCCCCATGCATTTCTAACGGCGATTGTTCCAGATCTCCACAAACATGAGTCCTGGACTTCTCGTGAGCGGGCATCGCCGGCGACCCGTCGGAACTGGTCCGCCTCCCATACTCCTTCGTTAAACCAGTGTTCTTCCCACAATCTGAATCATCTGCAATTACCACTTCTTCGCAATAATTGGTTATGATCCGAATATGAGACACCCTGCCCCCTATCTTAATCCTCTGGACCGAAGGAATCGAAGCTTCTTCATGCAAAGCTACCAAAATCCGCACGCGATCAAATCTCTTTTGAGCTGCCGTCTCTCTATCGATGCTGATTATCCTCCCCCATGCCTTCACTATCCTATTCAAGTTTTCCTCATTCCATGCAGAGTATGGAATGCCAATTACATATACCCAAACCAATAATTTTTTAACTAGCACATCTTCGTCCCAAACCCTTTTCCATCTGATATACTGGGAATCACCTCTATCAGCTAAGAACTTCTCTTTATCTGCCTCCTCTTTGAAAACCGCCACGAACAAATGTCCACCCCCGTAAATTACCTCCTGACATTCATAGTCTCTACTATAAAACCAGTCCTGGAATGCAATCAGTGTGTTCAAACTTATCATCTCTACGACAGCTGATCTGTGCAGTCGATCCACGTCTTTTTGTTCTTCCATCAGCTCAATGGTCGCTTCTGCCCTATTTTTGCTTGGTTCAATATCAACCATTTGCTCTGATTTCAACACCTCCGCATATGACCGTTCATCCCGCCAAGATGCCAACCCTTTCTTAAGTCTGAACTGCTCCTCTCCCGTCCTCATCTCAGCACTATTCTTACCTGGTCTTAAGCCTGCTGCCTTTCTAGGGAGCGCCCAGTTAGCCCTTAATTTCCTCCCCATCCACTCTCTCCCATCCCACTGCCTAATAACCTTTAGTGCCTCATGTTTGTTACTAAAACGGAAAAAGGCAAATTTTGAGCCTCTCTCCGACCAGCTTCTTCTAGGGAAGAACCAGTCTTTCACCTCCACCACCTTGTCAATTGATCGAAATAGTTTACCATTTTCAGCATCAACTGGGATGTTTCCAATGAAAACCCCGATCAACTCCTTCCGAGAAATATCCTTTCCACCCCCTACGTCGTCTCCAGACAGGATCCTCTTAACCCTCCCCACATTCCCTACTTCGCTGTCTTCCCTTCTTCTCCACTGCCAGGTCGTCGGTCGATCCATCTCCGTCACTGCATGCTTCCCCCATCTGCTTATGTTCCCCGCTGCCGGAGTTCTCTGCCGGTGTACACCACGTTCCCCCATAGGATATGGTGACCTTGTCTCTTGTTGACCTTATCTCCTTTACTTCCCTCTTCTTCAATAATTACTTAATATCCATTGATCGTTACATTAATTGTGAATATAATATAATTAATGTTAATCAATCATTGATCGGGTTACTTTATATTATATTTTTTATACCTTTTTGGAATTATTGACTAAAAATTAGGGATCCATTGAGATAATAATCGAAAATAGAAATAATTTACCTTTTTGGAAAATTATTTCAATATGATTTCAATAATATGGAAAATGAATTTTTCATTAGTTCAACTTAAATAAAAAACTTATCTTACACAAAATATAGATTTTGGTGGTCATTGTCTTAAATTTGTATACACTAAGTTGAATGATGTAACCCCCCAAAAATTTTAAACCAATTTTTGTGACGTCACTGCCGCGTTATCTCCCTTAAACTGTTGGCCAATCAATTTAAATTTGATAACACGAAGCCTGGTAATCAGAAAATCCAACACAACATAATATCAGAGTAAGCAACAGCAACAAGTCCATCATATAATCATAACATCTCGGCTACAAGCCTCATATAATACCTCACCTCGGTACTCACATCTACTTGTCCAAAATATCAAGTACAAGGAGGAATGACAAATGATTGGTTCACAGACCAACTCCAATTCATAGTAATACTCAGAAATATCAGACAAGTCACAGAAAGATAACATAGGATCTAATACAACATGTTAGTCGACAACATAATAATGCAGTCCTACTAGATCACTCAGCCCCAAACCCATCACCATGATCATGCTCTGCGTCCTCCTCGGGAGTATCTATAAGAAAGACAAAATGCAAGGTGTCAGTACATAAAGTACTGAGTAAGAGTAGGAACAGCTGGGCAAACAGGGAACAAGATTTTAAAGGGTTATTAACAGTTTATATAATTGCATAATTTAAATAATTAAAACATCACACCATCCCATACCGGTGCTTCAACCACGTCATACAATGCAAAACAGATAAAAATATGAATGATGAATGAAATGCAATGACCTAAGTGTCTATCTATCCTAAATGCAGCACAGAAGATGTCTAGCGCGCATCCTAGTACCATGGCCGACATTCTTTCCCATTAAGGATCCACCTCTCCTTAATGGTCGAAAGAGATGCCTACAGTGCCCCCGCCGCTGACACTACATGCATAAAGGTGTAAGTGGACTTACGGAGTGGCATCCCCAAGGATCGAACCATAGACAAGCGAGTAGAGCCTTGAGCATCTCGCTCTCGAAAGCTTACATGCCCAGAACTAAGTTCTCGAAAGCATAAACACATAATCATCATAATAATATGCCCAAGATAATTAAATAATCAAGCTTGCGCAGTTAACACTCGAAAGCATATACATGATATTTGTATCCTCGAAAGCATAAGTCACAATTCACAATTATGTCAAACACATGCCCAATCTCACAACTAGGAAGCATACATCGCTTAATTCCCATGATCGTAATTCACATGCCCAATCACTAGATTTGAAAGAATACTAAAATAATTCCCAAGTCCAATGACTAATTTTAGCATTCGGGTCACCAACCCCACATATCAGCTAGCATATTCCACATGACACACCGTCATCAATTTAGGAGAAATGCAAGATCTCGTCCTAAGCTAAGGCATGGTAGATCTATCAAATCTGACATTAATAACCATGAATTTTGTTCCAATAATTCTTAAACAAGTTATAAACATTTTCCGACGCTTAAAAACGAATAAGAAACGATAAAATACGAAAGGGGAATGAAAAACGGAAGAAAACAGCAAATCGGGCGCGCATGTGACACCCCGCGCTACAAATTCCAATATTTTGACTTTTTAAAGAGTCATTATTTCTGAAATCTGATTGCATATTTGAAATCCTCATTTCGAGTAGGGTCAGATGTAACACCCCGGTTTTTGGTCACCCAGGTCGGGATGTCACCGCCACACCTCCCTAGTAAGACACAGTTTCTCCGGCTTACTAAAGAGATGCAAGGCTAGGTATTTCAACATTTAAAATATTTAAAACATTTGCAAACAGCCCATACAATATAAATTCGAAAATAATAATATAATAATGCAGCGGAAATAATATTTAAGTATAATATTGCAGCGGAAATGTAAATAAGACCGACATGGTCAAAACACGGGTTAAACAGGCCCGTTTATTCTATAGTCTAATGCAAGAATTTAAAAATAAAGTTTCACAAAAACATAATTTCCCCCATGCATGAAAGTGCTCATGTTCATTCCACATACTCTGTAAGGAAAAGGAAAAATAAACGGTTTGGTCAGCACAACTTGCTGAGTAAGTTAACACATGCATGATCGTAGGGTTTAAAAGCCAATAATTTAATATTTACATAGAACATGATAATAAACTATAAATAATTCAATTTAATTATCTAACCAATTTGCATAATTAATTCATGGCACTAGTCAATAATACATCTAGCACAATTTAAAATGAAAGCCATAATTAATTTAAATAAAGCATTTAACAATTTAAACGACAACGATAAATAATCTAATTTAATTTAAATTCCCCATTACATCCCCGATTTAGTAATTTCAAGTATTTCACGATTGCATCGCAATCTCGACAAGTTTAGCCGGTAGCCCGGCAGCCGCAATCGTATCTGCCATACCCAGTACCACTCCGGAGCCTCGGGAAATCCATGTGGACATTCTCGAGAGTGTAGGCCATATATCTCATGCCGTTTTGGCAATATCATATCTCAATTTTCGCGCGGGGTCACCATCGTCCATAAAGGCACGAAGTGAAGCAGTTAGGGGGCACCCTGCAGAGGACTCACCCCTAATTTTAATTTATCAAGTTTGTAAGGGGATTTATTTCATAAATTCTGATTTCACTTAATTTATTTAAAAAGAGATTTCGACTCGTTTCAACCCTAAAGGCTAATTCCATCTTTTCAACAAGATTTCAAGATTTGACTCCGGTAAACCGTTGTTTACTCTAAAATTAATTTAAAATCAATCTAAGTTCAAAAATTCTGAAAATTTACCACTAACTCGGAAACACCAAGATGAACAACTTTCGTGTTTTAACTTTTTCAATCCGAGATAGCAAAACAGGTCAAAAACATCAATTTTACTAGTAACATTAATCTGTCCGAATTCCATGTGCAGCAGTTTCAAGATTTTCAAGATCTACCATAGCAAATCCACTCCAAATTTAACAACATTTTACAGAGACCTTTTTAAGACATTTATCTACAACTTTCATGTTCGGCTAAAGATCTAAATCGGCCTAGAACCCTAGTCAAAAACGTCATCAAGTTCAGACCTGAGTTCTGTCAAGAAATTCAAGATTCAAATTTAAGCAGTTCGGTTCCGGGTTGATTTCAGATTTTTAAAGACTTTTAAGGGTTCGGAAAAATCGTACAAAGTCGCTGCGCCGGTAAAATCTCATGTTGACAGATTTTCGAAATTCTTGATTAAGCTTTTAGATTAATTGTTTTAATTACTCCCAAAACCATGTAAGTGTCAACTTAAAGATTTCCAGTCATCAGGGAACGTCGATTTCGGAGGCGTGGCTTCCAGTCCACCGTTTATCTCCTCGGTTCGTCGGGTTCTTGGTTCTAGATCCGATCGGGGCGTAGAGAGGAAAGAAACTAAATTAGAATCCGTTTTCGGATTGGGAACGTAAAAGATTGAATGGACCAGAACTTACCACGACGTTGGCGTCCCAAATTTCGTCCGTGACAGTCTCTTGCTCGGTTTTGGTGCCTCCGACGACTTTCGGATCTAGGGTTTGAAGTATAGAAAGTATGGAAAGTTTGAAAAGGGATTCGGGATCAAGTAAGACGTTTATTTATAGAGGTAAGGGACCTAGGGGACGTCCAAGGTCTGCCTCTAAGAGTCTTGAGCCGAAAGGAATGCAACCGAAGCCGAAAAATCCGGATTCGGGCGAGTGAATCTCGCAACCGGCGAATCTGTCCGTTGGCGCGGTCGTGGCGCGCCGTTTGGCCTTTCACCGCGCGGCCACCGTGCGGCCCACGCCTGAACTTCGGTCCGGGCGGGTCGTGCGATCCGTCGTGCTTTCCCTCCTCTCTTTCGGACTTCTATCCCTCTATGCTCCCGGATTCCGATTTCCGGGCTCTCTTCGGGTTCCTATTCCGTATCGTCATTGATCTAAATTTATGTTTGGACTCGAGTTTTCGAGTCCATTGGTGTCGGGTACACGTGTAACAATTTATTATCTTTATTTAATTCCTTTTATTTAATTAAATTCCTTTACTTCCTTTTTAAGTTAAATTTCATTTTTCATTTACTTACCTTTGTTTATTTATTTGCTGTATTTATTTATTTATTGTATTTATTTATTTATTGGACTTATTTATTTATTGTATTTATTTTATGTTGGAAAATTCTCGGGTATTACAGTCTACCCTCCTTAAGAATCAACTTCGTCCTCGAAGTTGTGTTTCGGCTTCTCCCGTGCTAAGGTCTTTTTTTGGTGGTTTTATTATTTTGTGACTGAACTTAGAGTTAAAACTTCTAAGCTGCCTACGTACCCTGTGAAGGGATCAAGCCATAACGTAGTTCAAAACAATTTGAATTTGTTTGCTTGTTTACAAAAAAATGCACGAAAAATACACGGTAAAATACGGATATCACACCGCGTATGACATCCTCTCCCCCTTAAGATTGCGGTTATGTCCCCATAACTGTGTCGGTGTCGGTTTGGAACAGTGTCGGATAGCATTCTCTCATGTCGGATTCTACCTCCCAAGTTGTCGTTTCACTTTCGTGGTTCGACCAAAGAACCTTGATCATTTTGACGGTTTTGTTCCTCGTTACTCGCTCCTTAACGTCTAGAATTCGCACTGGGACTTCTTTATAAGTCAGATCCTCATCGAGTTCGATTACTTCTGGTTGAAGTACATGTGTCGGGTCTGGCACATACTTCTTTAGTTGTGAGACATGGAAGACATTATGAACTCGATCTAGTTGTGGCGGTAAAGCCAGTCGGTAGGCCAAATTTCCGACTCGTTCTAGAATTTTGTAAGGTCCTATTTATCGAGGACTCAACTTTCCTCGTTTGCCAAAGCGCATCACCCCCTTCATGGGTGATATCTTTAGCATGACCCTATCTCCGACTTGAAATTCTAGGTCTCGTCGTCTCACGTCAGCGTAACTCTTCTGACGGTCTTGAGCGGCTCTCATTTTTTCTTGAATCACCTTGATTTGTTGAGCCATATCTTTGATAAGTTGTGGTCCCACTACCACAGACTTATCGCTTTCTTCCCAGCTTAGCGGGCTTCGGCACTTTCGTCCATACAACGCCTCGAATGGTGCCATGCCAATGCTAGCATGGTAGCTATTATTATAAGAAAATTCGATTAAGAGTAAATGGGATTCCCAATTTCCCTTAAATTCCAACACGCATGCTCTCAGCATGTCTTTTAATGTTTGGATTGTTCTCTCGGTTTGACCATCCGTCATCGAGTGGTGATAATGGCCAGAAATGACCATTATTTTCAATCCATTTCCGTGTCTTAAACGGGCATTTGATCGCATTCCGGTCTTACATTAAGTAAGAAAGCAGTCGAATTGGACTGATTTATGCATAATTGTAAAAATATTGAGCTGGTGTGAAAAAGGCATAAATATATAATTTTATTACATAATTGTGTTAGAAAAATCCAAAAACATGAGAAAAAGAAAACAAAGGAAAAAGGAATGAAAAGATGGGCAAAAGAATAAAGCAAGCCCACAAAATACAAAAAGATGGGAAAAAGAGAGAAAAGCCCACGAAAAGAACATCTTCGGCCCATCTGGCCCAATCCAGCAGGCTTAGGAAGACCTCTGTCGCGATGCCCTTTGTCGCGATGGCATGTTCCGCGACAAAGGCATGCTCCGCGACCAAGCAGCTCAGATGAAGAGGAGACCAGCCAAGCCCTTTGTCGCGATGGCATGCTCCGCGACAAAGGCATGCTCCGCGACCAAGACACCCAATTAGAGACACCAGACCCAGTCGAGAAGCCTTGCCACATGCAGTGTGTTCCGCGACCAACTTGATGCTCCGAGACAAAGCTGTGATGTGTGTGATGTCTTAAGACACAATGGGCTAGAATCAAGGCCCATGGGCTTAGGGTTACACTTCTATAAATATGAGGTGTCTCCCATAAGCTAGAAGGTCGGAATTTTTGTAAAAGCTTTCTTGAAGGCAAAGCAGTAGGAGTTCTCTCTTAGGTAGTGTAGCTTAGTTTTATTTTTCTTGTATTATTTAATTCTTGCTCTTAGTTTAGTTTAGTTGTGTTTTTACTGTTCACAGTGATTTAGATAGCCACTTTACACCATGTTTTGGTTTCTAAACTCTTGTTTTAGGGTTTGTAATACCCAAATCATGGGTATTAACAATACCCCTTCAATAATATGGGAAAACATTCATCATTTGTGTCCCAAATCATGAAATGGGTCTCACACCCCATGGATTTATGCTTTCTTTTTCATTTTGGGGTCACTTGACCCCCATTAAGCTATTTTATGTTTACTGTTAAGCATTTTATGGATAATGTTGTGTGTATGTGTGATCAAACCCTAGATTAGGATTCTTGCTTTATTTTTATTATTCTGTCCAGTTTTGCTTAAGCATGTTCTTCCTTATTTTAAATATTTCTTGTTTGTTTTTAGCTTAGAATAGCTTTTTGATCTGAAATAGGGTGAGATCACGCTGTTTGCATGCCACTGTTCATTTCTGCTTTTTCTGACTTTTGTCCTGAATCGCCTTTGTCGCCAACCGCCTTTTGTCGCGGAACCACGTTCCGCGACAAAATGGTCGTTCCGCGACAAAGGTGTCTTAAGACACCTGTCTCCATAAATTAAAACCCTTTGTCGCGGAACACCTTGTCGCGGAGCCACGTTCCGCGACAAAACTCTCCATGCATAGCGACAAAGGAGCCAAACTCTTGCATTTTGTCTGCATGGCTTTTTGTCGCGGAATCATCTTGTCGCGGAACCACGTTCCGCGACAAAATCCCATTCTGAGACAGGAAAATTATGCCATGTTCTTTATCATTTGGACACTTTGTCGCGGAACCACGTTCCGCGACAAAATTTCCATGCATAGCGACAAAGGTTCAAATGCTTTAAGAATTTTCTGAAAACTCTTTGTCGCGAAACACTCTTGTCGCGGAACCACGTTCCGCGACAAAATCTTGCATAGCGACAAAGAAGCGTTACGCTGCCAAAAATTCTAAAAACTTGTCGGGATACCCATGTCGCGGACCTCGGTCCGCGACAAAATTTATGATATCGCGACAAAGATTCCCTCCTATCTATTTAATCTCAAACAATCTTCATTCTCTTCCTATATTATATTGCAACACTCACATCATAACCCCGCGGGTTAGGGTGTAACATTCTGGAATTGCAATATAGGGTGTTATGCTGCCCAAATTTTGATTCTCCAATTGCATCGCTTAACTGATTGAACCCTTGATTCATTAATGATTAAAGACTGAGATTAGTAATAATCAAACATCAATAACCATCATGATTAAAGGACCTTTGTTCAATTGCCATTAAAACACTCCTCTATAAACAAAATCTTGATGGCTTAAACAGATAATCCGGACTGTAATTACTTATGGTAGGAAGGATTATTTAGGACCATCAAATGTGGACCCAATCCACAACCTTGCATGAGAAACCAATGTCTCTCATACAAGGAATTTTCTTTTATTTCTTGTTGATTTTGTCTTTGCGTGTTGTGTGCAACAATTAGTAAAGAATACATCAGATTAATGTTGGCAGGTATTCCCTCATGGATAACTCGCTCGTATTCTGGGTATTAATTACTAAGTGTTATTTTGCATGGTCTGGATGACTGTCAGTGGAAGCCTTGGCGGTTCGCCCATCCGGGGTTATAATAGCTGCTCGGCTGACTTCCATCCAGATACAGTTTTATTTTTCTTATCTTAATTTCCAAACCCAAATTCCAATCTGTAGTGGGAGTCAGTTGGCATCAGTCAATGCCAACTGACTGCCATTATAGAAGGGAAGCATGTAGGTTGTTGTCCGAATTCACAGATAGTGGAGACCCAACTGGTATTGACACTACCATTATAGGGTCTAAGCTGTCTAAATCCATTCCATCCGAGTAATTAGGAAATTGGACAGTAGATGTTTACAGTCCACCTGATTATTCTGCCATTACTTTGGTCTCTTGATCACTTCACATCTGTGTTTCACCTTCTGTCTAGACCCGCATCTATATTTTGGGTCAATTAATTTTACACTTCCCTATATCTTTATGCATGATAATATTATGTACTGTTCTGGTCTGTAATTATTTTGGGATCCTTCCCTTGGACAATAGAAGTCTAGATCTTAAAATAGATATTGCTTAATAAATTTCCAACAAAAATCTCTTTATAAAATCCGGATCTGAGTAAGGGATAAATTCCTCAGTTATGACTAATTCATATTCTGTCAAGGGTTTTATTTTGGGAAATTAGAAACAGATTCAGCGATTAGGTCTCGCCTAGACTGAAAGGGTCTGTGTTTTAACTGAGAGTCTAGTACTTGATAGGGAATGATTTTCAAATCCATTATTTTCCAAAATTGCTGGTTGTTGGAAATCTAAGATTGAATACTACACCGAGATGGGGCCCACTTGGACTCAAATACAGTGTAGTAAATAATCTCAGAGGAACATCATCCAGGCCTTGGTTATTTTCTAAGATAGGGTTGAGTTTTCTTTCAACTGCTATCCTCTCCTGCCAAAGCCGATTTTTGAGTCCTGAGTGAGTGCATCCGGAACAAACTAAATCATTAGTTCGTTTCATTAGTTTGTATCTCATAATCACCCGGAAGGAGTGAACACTGCGAGCATTTCACCAAGAGCCGGGAATTCTTGATCCATACCCAGTCATCTTGACTGGGTGCTGTTTTTTACCACCAGGGTCAGATTTTCAAAACCTCCGAGTGATAGGTTTTACATGTTTTCTTTACTGCTTTCTTTTAACCGCTTTTATTAGAGGTGACTCGGTTGTATTGAGAGTTGTGTAACTGCTACTAGGATTGACAGTTAAGGGATAGTTCAGAACTTGATTAGAATCTTTGGGTGTGACATGGGAGAATGATAGTAGTACTTGGCATTTCAATAAATGACATGTCGGGTGTTGCTTTTCCAACACAGATGAAGTAACACACCCAGGCCAGGGCAGTTACGAATCTGTGGTATCTTAGAATTTGCGGTCTTAAGAACATGTAAACTCATATTGTAAGTACCTGTCTGTTAAAGGGAAAGCATAGTTGAGAGCATGAGAATTAGCTATCTGATAGAATTATCCCAAACAAAGATCTGTGTATAAAAATGGAAGTTTAATATTGCCATATCTAAATCTTGTCCAAATTTCATTCTTTTCTCCTTGTCCCTTCTTTCTACATTGTGATTCAGCTTCACGGCTGGCACAATGTAAACTTTCTCTGCTTTCATAGATAATGTTCATCGCATTCTTAGAATAATCTTTACCCGCTTTCTAGAATAGATTTATTCGCTTTGTAGAGTAATTTAAATGCGTTTGTAATCTAGTTTAAATTCATGTCAGTAGTTATTAATCAATTTTCAAACCTATTGAACAATACGAATGGAAAATCTAGTAAAACGACGTGGGCCCTGCTTCTATCGCACATCCTCCAGTGAACGATCCGGTCTTACTATAAATTACTGCAATTTTTGACACCGTGCGCTTTCGGGCCACAGTTTCTTAAACACGAGCAATAAAAACATGACTACTTATAAATATATCCCTAATCACAACCCCGCCATCATAAATTGGTTTCATTAAATAAAACCTAAACCAGGATCATGATTTTTCGGAAAATACTCGTGTAGTGGGAGTCTGTCAAAAGTTTCATGGCAGGAAATCTCATGGCAAGAATTGATGAGAAGTATCATGGCATATTTGCCCGGGATCCTCAGTGTGACAGGCTGAAGGTCAACCTATCCCGGCTGTGCCATGAGATTTGTCAACATTTCATGACAGAGAGGACCACAGCACCATTTGAAACCAAAGCACCACACTTGAGTAATAAAAAGACTAATAATCTTGACTTATCCCTAAACCCTTTCCCGTGAATCATAACTCTTTTCTTTTAATAAATCTAACCTGGTATATTTTAGAAAATGCTCGTGTGGGAAATTGTCAAAAGTTTCATGGCGCCGTTGCCGGGGAGGATGCAGCGCCGTTTTATTTAGAGAATTACATTCCTCATTGCTCCTAGATTAGCTTATACATATAATTATAAATATTCACCTTCAGAACCAATTCTAACCTGGGGATTGTACAGGTACTGTCATCATTGAAGCCGTTGTTCTATGCAAAGGAGGAAGCAGACGCAAGCCGAGATCCCGTTTAATTCAGAGATAGAAAAGACAGCTCGACGTCTTAGGGCGGAGACTAAACGAAGAAGGGAACGGGAATGACAGGCACTACTTTCGCCAAGCACCAGCAGCGATATTTCCGAAATGGCAAACCCTGACATCCCACCAATCATTCAACCCAATCCCCCACTTCACAACATTGAGGAAGACCCCGAAGATGCTGATAATGATGATTTGGATGATCCCCCTCCCCAGATCATACAAGGAGGTGGGAACCCACCAAACATGGAGCAGCAGCACTTCGAGGCACCCCCTCCCAATCCGAACCATCAAAACCCACCAAACAACCAGAACCAACCAAATCTGCAAAATTTCCAAAACCAGCAAAATCAGCAATACCATAACCCCCATCAGAATCCCCCGAATCCGAATGATTTCAATGATCCGAGGAACTACTTCATGCCTCAGAACTACTACCCACAGCAGTACCAAGGCGGGCCTGAGAACAATCATCAAGCAGCAGCTGCTGCTGATTACATGCAGCCGATTTTAGAGCCATATCTGAATATTCCTGGACAAGCTCCATTCTTGGCTAGGAACTTCGAATTGAAACCGGCCCTAATCAATCTAGTCCAGAGCAACCAGTTTGCCGGAGCAAGCCATGAAGACCCCCATGATCACCTGCAAACCTTCCTAGAATTGTGTGACACGATCAAAAATCGTGATGTACCTGCAAACACTATTCGACTAAGGCTATTTCCCTTCTCTCTGACAAGCGGAGCACGAACATGGTACAAGTCACTGCCCGTAAATCAGAAGTCTACATGGGAAGATGTGATCAGAAACTTCCTAGCAAAATACTTCCCGGAGTCCAAGGTGGATGAATGCCGCTCCAAAATTGCGGAATTCAAAATGAAACCAGACGAGTCCTTGTATGATGCAAAGGAAAGATTCTTCAACCTGCTCAGAAAGTGTCCTCAACATGGCTTCCATGACTGGGAGAGACTGAGAAAGTTCTACAGTGGTCTGACCCCAGCATGGAAATCCATGCTCGATGCTGCTGGTGGTCAACATTTGCTCTACATACCGATGGACCAAGCCTGGGCAAAGATTGAAGCCATGAGTGTCAATCGTTCTG
This sequence comes from Hygrophila difformis, assembly GCA_030278955.1. Lineage (NCBI taxonomy): Eukaryota > Viridiplantae > Streptophyta > Magnoliopsida > Lamiales > Acanthaceae > Hygrophila > Hygrophila difformis. The sequence goes on along the minus strand of JAOANR010000007.1, from coordinate 42,742,295 downwards.
TTCTAACTGATGATGGTAATCTCACTCCCCCTCATGGTTTATGTGCTGTGAGTACAGTAGAGAAGTCAGACATTGAAAAGCTTCAAGAGCAAGTGGCAGCGTTGTCTGTAAATCAAGGAGTTGGAAGTTCTGCGCTGGGACAGCAAACTGATGTGATCTGTGGACTGTGTCAAGGTGCTCATGCAACTGACACATGCGAGCAAATCACAGCTGAGAGCTGTAAATATGCAGGAGCTTTTCCAAATAGACACCCGAATTTGTCTTACTCAAACAACAACGCCTTGAATTCACATCTCTTGAACAAGCCACAGCAACAGCAGTTCAACCCTCAGCAGAATCAGGGATTTGTTCAGAACAGGGGCCAACACTTTCAGAACCCAGGTTTCCAACCTCAAATCCAGCAGAGGCCGCCTCAGAATTTCCAGAACTTTCAGCCCAATCAGAGTTTCCAGCCTCAGTTTGTCCCAAACCAAGGCCAGTGGAATCAGAATCAGAATCAAAATCAGAATCAGAATCAAAAGCCTCCTTCAAGGCTTGAGAATTTGATGACTGATTTCATCACTAGTCAGAAAGAGATCAACAATCAACTGCAAGCCTCCATCAGAAATGTGGAGACCCAGGTTACACAGATGGCTAATGAGATGCAGAAAAGGGACAAAGGAACGTTGCCAAGCACCGCGGAAAAGAACCCGCAATGCAAGGCAATAACCTTGAAATCTGGAAGAGTACTAGCTGGACCAAAGGGAGCAGATACTGGAGCAGAATGTGAAGAAGATGATATTGTTGGCAATGCTGGTAAGGAAGCTGATAATGAGAACGAAGCGGAAAAAGAGACAGCCGAATTGCAGACTGAAGCTGCGCCTGAAACGGCTGAATCAGATAAGGGTACAGGTGAAGGTACAACTTCCTTCCCTTCACCACCAAAAATTGCTAATAACAAGTACATGCCCAGGATTCCTTATCCTGCACGTCTTAAAAATAAAGAACATGATCTTAAATTCAAGAAATTTCTGCAACGATTAAAGTCTGTAGAGATAACCATTCCTCTCACAGAAATGATTTCCGAAATGCCCATCTATGCTAAGTTCTTGAAAGAATTGATTTCAGGAAAAAGGCAGGTTGAGCAGGAAGAGGTAATTATTCTCAACAGCACATGCAGTGCCATCGTTCAGAGGAGAATGCCTGAAAAGAAAGAGGACCCCGAATGTTGCACACTTCCAGTACAATCCGGAAAGGCCAAAGTGAGTATGGGGCTTTGTGATTTAGGATCAAGCATCAATGTGATGCCACTAGCTATGGCTGTTCGCCTTAAGCTTGGAGAAATTCAGCCGATCAAGATGAGACTGCAACTTGCAGACAGATCGATCACTCAGCCCGTAGGAATCCTTAAGGATGTTGTGGTCAAAACCGGGCAGGTTCTTTTCCCGGTCGACTTCATCGTCCTCGATATTGAAGAAGATTCTGAAATGCCGCTTATCCTTGGACGCCCATTTCTAGCCACTGGTGGTGCACTGATTGACGCTAAATCCGGAAAAGTCACCTTAAGGGTCGATGGCGAGGAGATCATCTTTGATATGGAGAAATTGCAGAAATTTCCGAATGACAGTTCTTGTTTTTCTTTCGAAAATGTAATAGTTAGGGAAGAGCCAGACTCTGAACTTGATTGTGAAATGATGCTGGATGAACCATCAAAGCAGGTACTGAAGCCTGCTGGCGTGGAGCACAAAGGATGCAAAGCCGTTCACTTTGCCGATCCCGAAACAGGGGATCTGGAGGAGTTTGACGGCATCGAATTCCATGATGACGCCAACCAAGAGGAAGAAGAGGATCCTGTACTGATGCAGGATCCCGAAGGTAAATCTGTTCTCCCACTACCCATTTCTCGCAAACTACTCCCTTCCGTTGAATGCCCACCAGAGCTTGAACTTAAAACATTACCCGATCATCTCAAGTATGCGTTTCTCGCAGAACATAAAAAGTTACCCGTGATTGTTTCGGGTAAGCTCTCCCAAGAGCAAGAAAATGCTCTGGTGGTCATTCTTAAGAAACATGTACATGCAATAGGTTGGACCATTTCTGATATAAAAGGAATAAGCCCGTCTATTTGCATGCACAGGATTCCAATGGAAGAAGAGTTTAAACCCTCCCGTCAACCTCAGAGGCGATTGAATCCCCTTATGCAAGAAGTGGTAAGGAAAGAAGTTATCAAGCTCTTAGACGCTGGTATAATCTATCCTATCTCTGATAGCAAATGGGTTAGCCCAGTGCAGGTCGTACCCAAACGAGGAGGAATGTGCATAACCAAGAATGAGCAAGGAGAAGAGGTTGCAACCAGGCCAGTGACCGGATGGAGAGTTTGTATCGATTACCGGAAGCTGAACGAGGCCACACGCAAGGACCATTTTCCATTGCCATTCATTGATCAGATGCTTGAGAGGTTGGCAGGGAGAGAGTTTTATTGCTTTTTGGATGGTTATTCTGGTTATAATCAGATTGTTATTTCTAGTGAAGACCATGATAAAACCACTTTTACTTGCCCGTACGGCACTTTTGCCTATCGACGGATGCCTTTTGGTTTGTGCAATGCACCTGCTACTTTTCAAAGATGCATGATGTCTATTTTCTCTGAATTTATCGAAAAATGCATTGAGGTCTTCATGGATGACTTCTCTGTATATGGAGATACATTCGAAGATTGTTTGACCAATCTTGCCAAGATTTTAAAGAGGTGTGAGGACACTAACTTGGTTTTGAATTGGGAAAAGTGCCATTTTATGGTCACTGAGGGCATAGTGTTAGGTCATCGCATTTCTCGTGCAGGCATTGAAGTTGATCCAGCCAAAGTTTCCATCATTTCCAATCTCCCTCTTCCTAACTCGATCAAATCAGTTAGGAGCTTCTTAGGGCATGCCGGTTTCTACCGGCGTTTCATTAAGGATTTCTCTAAAATTGCCAAGCCGCTCACTAATCTGCTTTGTAAAGAAAATCCCTTCTTAATAAATGAAGCGTGTGTCCAAGCCTTTGACACGCTCAAGAAGATGTTGGTTTCTGCACCGATAGTGCAACCACCCGATTGGTCACTGCCTTTCGAGGTAATGTGCGATGCTAGTGGTCTCGCCGTAGGCGCAGTTCTTGGACAACATAAGGATGGGAGACACTGCGTAATTCATTACGCAAGTCATGCCTTGAATGAGGCCCAAGTTAACTACACCACAACGGAGAAAGAGATGTATGCTGTAGTCTTCGTGTTTGACAAGTTCAGACAGTATCTGATAGGTACGAAGACCATAGTATACACCGATCATACAGCATTGAGATACTTGTTTAGCAAACAAGATGCAAAACCTCAATTAATCAGGTGGGTACTTCTGTTGCAAGAATTCGACATCATAATAAAAGATAGGCGAGGTCGAGATAATGGTGCTGCTGACCACTTATCTCGATTAGATAATGATAAAAAGGAAAAAGCCGTCAATGAAGATTTTCCGGACGAACAGTTGTTCGCGTTGCATCTGCATAATCAAGCTTGTCCATGGTTTTCCGACATCGCTAACTTCTTGGCGTGCGGAATAACCCCACAGTTTTCGAACTATCATCAGAGGAATAAGTTCAAACGAGATGTATTAAGTTACTTCTGGGAAGAACCTTATCTCTTCAAACACTGCGCCGATTCAATAATCAGGCGATGTGTGACCGAGCATGAAGCTTATCAAATTGTCAAAAAATGCCATGAATCAGAATATGGAGGTCACCACGGTCCCGCTCGAACGGCCCACAAGGTCCTCGAATGTGGATTTTATTGGCCTCACATCTATGAGGATTGCAGGACATTTGTTAAGGGCTGTGACAGATGCCAAAGATTAAGAAACATCTCCAAGAGGGATGAGATGCCTCAAAAGGGGATTCTCACACTTGAGATCTTTGATGTATGGGGCATTGACTTCATGGGACCGTTTCCACCATCTGGTGGAAACTACTATATCTTGGTGGCTGTCGATTACGTATCCAAATGGGTCGAGGCTGTCGCATTACCGACCAATGATGGTAGCCAAGTCATCAAGTTCCTCAAGAACAACATTTTCAGTCGATTTGGCGTACCTAGGGTGGTGATATCGGATGGAGGAACACACTTTATTAATAAAGGTTTTGAAACTTTAATGAGTAAAAATGGGATCCTCCATAAGATAGGCACGCCTTACCATCCTCAGACTAGTGGTCAAGTCGAAGTATCCAATCGCGAAATCAAACATATACTCGAAGCCACTGTCGGGATAACCCGTAAGGATTGGGCACGTAAGCTCAATGATGCTCTATGGGCATACCGCACAGCATATAAGACTCCCATCGGGATGTCTCCATACAGGCTGGTCTTTGGAAAAGCCTGTCATTTGCCTGTAGAGCTAGAGCATAAAGCTTACTGGGCCGTTAAAACGCTTAACTTCGATCCGAAAGTTGCTCAGAGCAAACGTAAGTTGGACCTCAACGAAATTGAGGAAATACGAGCGCAAGCTTATGAAAGCTCTCGAATTTACAAGGAGCGGACCCAGAAGTTGCACGATCGCCGGATTAAACCTAAGTATTTCTATGTTGGTCAACATGTGTTATTGTTCAATACTAGGTTGAAGCTGTTCCCCGGAAAGCTCAGATCTAGATGGGAAGGACCACATGAAGTACTAGAGGTGTTCAAAAATGGAGCTGTCAGGATCCGAACTGATAGGGGCGATATAGTGGTGAATGGACAACGATTAAAAGAGTACCTCGGACAGTTCGATCCGGAGAAAGAAAGCCAAGCAGTGGCAGACCCGGCTCACATTCAATAAGAAACAGCATTTAAAAACATAAAAATTTCAGTTTATACATATATATATATATAGATGGTGTATAATTATAGTACTTATTTCACGACAAGAAAGTACCCAAAGATCAATTAAACATTTAGAGTACTAAGACTCTAAATGTGAGGATGTTGATATTTGGAGAAAATCTAATGCGTCTTGTTTGTCTGTCTTGCAGAAGTTCGGAACCATCAAAAAGAAGGAGCAGAAAAGAGTAACATGGAAAAACCAGGTTCTTGGTTGGATTAGTTCCATAAGTCTGAGAAAACGCTTTCGGAAATTGAAGAAATTCAATACCCGAGATAAAATTCACAGATAAATGGAACTAACCCAACCTAATTTTATGCAAGTGGATTGTTTAATTTTCAGCCCAGCATTTTGAATTTACTTAGACTGAATTTATTCAGCCCAAATCAAATAAACTGGACTCAGGCCCAACATCACACTCGGGCCCAGTCCAAGAAATTTGAAAATTCAAAATTCTTTGTCGCGGAAGGTCATTTGTCGCGATGTCATGCATCGCGACCAGGCCCTGTTCCGCGACAAACCCTCTTTTGTTCTTAACCCTCCCTCTGTTGATTGTCGCGATGCGCTCTATCGCGGAGCATGACTCCGCGACCAAGCCCTGCTCCGCGACACAACCTGCGTTGACCTTGTCTCCATACTGAACTTTGTCGCGATAGCCTTGTCGCGGAGCATGACTCCGCGACCAAACCCCTACTCCGCGACCTCTCTGATGTCGCTATGCCTTGTCGCGGAACCTTGTTCCGCGACAAAGTCTCGGATTCAGCGACAAAAGTTCTAGTATTTATACCCCCACCCCCTCCACTCTCTTTTCACTTTCACTTGTCATTTCAACTTCCTTCAGCTTCTCCATTTTCCTTTCCCCCATTTTTCTCTCATCCGAACGAACACCACGTGTTCTTCGCAACCTTTATCCTTTTTCTAAGGGGATACTATGGACCGATTTCACGGACTCCTCCCAAACCTTGGACCCGTGCCTAGACCCGAGGCAAGGAGGGCAGGGTAAACCCATTTTTCACCCCCCCTGTCCATGACTCTTTTGGACTTTCTTGTTCTTTATTTTAGATTTTGGTGTGTGAATCCTGCAGTGCAGTTGTTTGCATCTTTGTTTTCTGTTTTTGGAGGTTTTCAAAGTGCTCTCGGTTATGAGCACCATTTTGAAACGTTCGAAACCCCATTTTGAAACTGTTAATGGATATAGATTTTGAAGTTTAAAACTGGAAAGAACAAACTGATGAACATTTGGGTATTGTTTTGAATATCTTGATGTTATTGGTTTGATTGATCTTGATGTGACTTGCACAGTGTTGTGTTGGTGTAATAAAAGAGGTAAGATCTTTTTGGGCACATTTGTTCTCATGTTAGAAATCTCATGGGAATAAATGTTTGTTTGTTTATGGAAACATAGTACAAACACCCAATGAGAAACTTCCACTTTTAATAAAAGCAACCCTTTGGAAAAAGACAAAAAGAGTTATTTTTGTTTAATGTTTGACTTAAAGTCTTTTGTTCCCAATGGAACACTAGTGTGAGTAAGATAGCAGTATTTTTGTCACCCAACTGCTATCCTTTTCAAAATCCAAAATGGGACCATTCACATCCCACTTTTATTAAATAAAATAAGTCAACCATTTTAAAATTAAAAACAGTATTTGCAAATTTTTGGATGCTCTAACTGTCCAAACAATTCGAGCTATCCAGAAATAGCAGATCCGTTCCGCCACGTCTCCATTGCACATTCCAATATTCGAGCATTCCATTTCCATCTGTCCATCCCATTCCACTTCCAACAAGTGTCTCGGACTTGTTTAATAAAATTGAAAAACTTTTGGGCCCAATGGACCATTAAAAGATTTTAGGCCAATGACCAATTTCATTTTATTTGGGGCTCCTTAGCCCATTTAAAACCAAATATTATTTACATGTGCTTTTAATTAAAATTCAAGTCAGAAATTTAATAATCTCACATCTAGAGCAAAGCTCTAAATGTGAGGATGTTGGTTTCTGAACTTGAATAATTATATAAAAATTGGATTCATCACTTCTTATCATTTCAGGGGTAATCCTCCCATTCCAGATCCTGCACCAGAAGGAACCAAGCTGCTGGACTTACCGGTCGAACTCCTTGGTGAAATTCTCTCCCGAATAGGAGAGGATGAAATCAGGGAGGTGTTTGCCGCACAACGGATATGCCAGAAGCTCAGGGATGCTGGGAACCTCGCCATCGTGTACAAGCGATGCGAGGTTGACTCATCCACTGTGAAGAGAGGGCAAGAAAGGATCCGTTGGCAGAAGGAGAGATTCCTGCAAACATGCACAGCAGCAGGAAACTTCAACCTCCAGATCATTCCAGCACTCATGGCATTTGCAGAAGGGAATGAGAAGCAAGCCTGTGAACTGCTGCGCCCAGGAATTGAGGACAACCATAAGGCGTCAATCTTCACCCGCGGACTGATGCTCATGAGTAAGACGGATGAAGGCCAAGTTGAGCAAGGAATCAGAATGATCGACAGGATGGTGACAGATCGATCAGTTTTTCGGTATACGTCCACCAACGTCCTCGCTTGGATAACAGACAACCCAGACAACCCACAATTGTGGGCTGGCCAAGGAGTCAGAGTCTACTGCCCAAGATGGCATGCACCTCTGAGAAACCGCGATTGGTGCCTGCGTTGTGAGCTTTCCAGCTGCGTCCTCTGGCTCCGATACATGCCCTGAAGAAAGAAGAAGGAATCCTAATCCCAGTCTATTCTGCTTTGTTTCATTTCCGTTTTAGTAAGTAGTGATCTGCAAGGGATTCCTCTTTTTGTGTGTGCAGGTTCGTATCAACTGCACGAGAATCCCTTGCCTCGGATGTATTTATTTGCTTTCCCTAATTGGAACTCAGCTTTTGAGACCACTGAACAATTCTTTTGTTGCTTTCCCTTTGAAAAAGATGTCTGTACAGTCCGAGATGAATAAGTGACTGTCAGGCCAAAAATATGCTGTTGACATACCTAGTATGTCAGCAGTGCCTCTTTACTGCTTTCAATTGAGTAACCAGCAAAAATATGCATAAACTTGCTCTAAATTCACATGTTGAATTTAGGCTTGTGATTAAATTTTCAAACTTTTAAATTGGGATAATATAATTGAGACATGCATGAAATGAATTCCTAAGGTTTTGAGCTATAAAAATTTAATGATGCGATCAGCTTATTGGGTAATAAACCTGCATGTTAGAGATTTCGATTGAATAAATTGTTAGAATTAAGCTTTGATTAAATTTGAGAATACTGTATGACGTGAATCAACCCAACCTTGTGAGATTTGAGCCATGAGTCACTTTCACTCATTTATTTTCTTTGATGTGTGAATCATTTTGATTAAAGGAAACTAGAACTTGCAATTGGGACCGATTCAAGACCATGCCATATTCCAAAAATCGAGCATATGATCGAGGCACCTAGAAAACCCAAATTTTGGCCTTCGTTTGAAATCCAAACCCAAAAATATTTTCCCTCTAGGATTAACCACTTTGAGCCTTAAGCCTAATTTTTCTTTGAAACCCTCTGTAATTTCCTAGCCCTATAAAAAGACCAAGAAATTCAAACCCAAGTGTGCAAGAATGAATTCTATCAAAGACATTAAATTTGCGATCATCAGAAAAAGTATTAATCGGTGTTTCAATAAACCGAAAAAAAAAGAGAGAAAAATGTTGAGTTTCATTCAACAACAATAAATTGCAAATGACAAAGCAAATTGGACATAGTCTAATGTCATGCAAGAGAAAGAGAAAAGCAAAAGGAAAACATTGATGACCATAAATTTTTAAATAAAAATGCCAAGTTATGATAGAATGAGTTCTTACCACTTCAAGCCCAATAATTCCCTTTCCTACCAGATGTTACAACCGCATGCCCCATTATAACCCTTAAATAAGACCTCATGATCTCGATTTGAAGAAATGAGCCGGTGGCGAGTTGGTCTGATTGCAAGCTTATGGGATAATTTAATTAAATTTGATTTGGAGCGTTCATGATAAACCCAATTGAGAGTGAGTGAAATTTCCGATTCTCTTATATGTGAGGCTCTATCTTATTTCAAATGTTCATGTCATCCTCTAATTCTCATCCTTAATCTTCACATCTTTCAAACATGATATTCATGAAGGGTCGATAATAATGTTTGATTTGTAGGCCCGATATAGTGAGCAAGTATCATTTTATTAAACACTGCAATCAAGGGAGTTTAATACTTGTAGTTTTTGATTGTCTTATCCCACTCCAAAAAGGATGTGATTTATGAAGCCACGAAAATGAATTGAATATGTAGAGTCCGTGTTCTTACGAACATTGACTCTGACTGCTCGGGGACGATCAGTATTAAATGTGAGGATGTTGATAATGGCCAGAAATGACCATTATTTTCAATCCATTTTCGTGTCTTAAACGGGCATTTGATCGCATTCCGGTCTTACATTAAGTAAGAAAGCAGTCGAATTGGACTGATTTATGCATAATTGTAAAAATATTGAGCTGGTGTGAAAAAGGCATAAATATGTAATTTTATTACATAATTGTGTTAGAAAAATCCAAAAACATGAGAAAAAGAAAAGAAAGGAAAAAGGAATGAAAAGATGGGCAAAAGAATAAAGCAAGCCCACAAAATACAAAAAGATGGGAAAAAGAGAGAAAAGCCCACGAAAAGAACATCTTCGGCCCATCTGGCCCAATCCAGCAGGCTTAGGAAGACCTCTGTCGCGATGCCCTTTGTCGCGATGGCATGTTCCGCGACAAAGGCATGCTCCGCGACCAAGCAGCTCAGATGAAGAGGAGACCAGCCAAGCCCTTTGTCGCGATGGCATGCTCCGCGACAAAGGCATGCTCCGCGACCAAGACACCCAATTAGAGACACCAGACCCAGTCGAGAAGCCTTGCCACATGCAGTGTGTTCCGCGACCAACTTGATGCTCCGAGACAAAGCTGTGATGTGTGTGATGTCTTAAGACACAATGGGCTAGAATCAAGGCCCATGGGCTTAGGGTTACACTTCTATAAATATGAGGTGTCTCCCATAAGCTAGAAGGTCGGAATTTTTGTAAAAGCTTTCTTGAAGGCAAAGCAGTAGGAGTTCTCTCTTAGGTAGTGTAGCTTAGTTTTATTTTTCTTGTATTATTTAATTCTTGCTCTTAGTTTAGTTTAGTTTAGTGTTTTTACTGTTAACAGTGATTTAGATAGCCACTTTACACCATGTTTTGGTTTCTAAACTCTTGTTTTAGGGTTTGTAATACCCAAATCATGGGTATTAACAATACCCCTTCAATAATATGGGAAAACATTCATCATTTGTGTCCCAAATCATGAAATGGGTCTCACACCCCATGGATTTATGCTTTCTTTTTCATTTTGGGGTCACTTGACCCCCATTAAGCTATTTTATGTTTACTGTTAAGCATTTTATGGATAATGTTGTGTGTATGTGTGATCAAACCCTAGATTAGGATTCTTGCTTTATTTTTATTATTCTGTCCAGTTTTGCTTAAGCATGTTCTTCCTTATTTTAAATATTTCTTGTTTGTTTTTAGCTTAGAATAGCTTTTTGATCTGAAATAGGGTGAGATCACGCTGTTTGCATGCCACTGTTCATTTCTGCTTTTTCTGACTTTTGTCCTGAATCGCCTTTGTCGCCAACTGCCTTTTGTCGCGGAACCACGTTCCGCGACAAAATGGTCGTTCCGCGACAAAGGTGTCTTAAGACACCTGTCTCCATAAATTAAAACCCTTTGTCGCGGAACACCTTGTCGCGGAGCCACGTTCTGCGACAAAACTCTCCATGCATAGCGACAAAGGAGCCAAACTCTTGCATTTTGTCTGCATGGCTTTTTGTCGCGGAATCATCTTGTCGCGGAACCACGTTCCGCGACAAAATCCCATTCTGAGACAGGAAAATTATGCCATGTTCTTTATCCTTTGGACACTTTGTCGCGGAACCACTTTGTCGCGGAACCACGTTCCGCGACAAAATTTCCATGCATAGCGACAAAGGTTCAAATGCTTTAAGAATTTTCTGAAAACTCTTTGTCGCGAAACACTCTTGTCGCGGAACCACGTTCCGCGACAAAATCTTGCATAGCGACAAAGAAGCGTTATGCTGCCAAAAATTCTAAAAACTTGTCGGGATACCCATGTCGCGGACCTCGGTCCGCGACAAAATTTATGATATCGCGACAAAGATTCCCTCCTATCTATTTAATCTCAAACAATCTTCATTCTCTTCCTATATTATATTGCAACACTCACATCATAACCCCACGGGTTAGGGTGTAACATTCTGGAATTGCAATATAGGGTGTTATGCTGCCCAAATTTTGATTCTCCAATTGCATCGCTTAACTGATTGAACCCTTGATTCATTAATGATTAAAGACTGAGATTAGTAATAATCAAACATCAATAATCATCATGATTAAAGGACCTTTGTTCAATTGCCATTAAAACACTCCTCTATAAACAAAATCTTGATGGCTTAAACAGATAATCCGGACTGTAATTACTTATGGTAGGAAGGATTATTTAGGACCATCAAATGTGGACCCAATCCACAACCTTGCATGAGAAACCAATGTCTCTCATACAAGGAATTTTCTTTTATTTCTTGTTGATTTTATCTTTGCGTGTTGTGTGCAACAATTAGTAAAGAATACATCAGATTAATGTTGGCAGGTATTCCCTCATGGATAACTCGCTCGTATTCTGGGTATTAATTACTAAGTGTTATTTTGCATGGTCTGGATGACTGTCAGTGGAAGCCTTGGCGGTTCGCCCATCCGGGGTTATAATAGCTGCTCGGCTGACTTCCATCCAGATACAGTTTTATTTTTCTTATCTTAATTTCCAAACCCAAATTCCAATCTGTAGTGGGAGTCAGTTGGCATCAGTCAATGCCAACTGACTGCCATTATAGAAGGGAAGCATGTAGGTTGTTGTCCGAATTCACAGATAGTGGAGACCCAACTGGTATTGACACTACCATTATAGGGTCTAAGCTGTCTAAATCCATTCCATCCGAGTAATTAGGAAATTGGACAGTAGATGTTTACAGTCCACCTGATTATTCTGCCATTACTTTGGTCTCTTGATCACTTCACATCTGTGTTTCACCTTCTGTCTAGACCCGCATCTATATTTTGGGTCAATTAATTTTACACTTCCCTATATCTTTATGCATGATAATATTATGTACTGTTCTGGTCTGTAATTATTTTGGGATCCTTCCCTTGGACAATAGAAGTCTAGATCTTAAAATAGATATTGCTTAATAAATTTCCAACAAAAATCTCTTTATAAAATCCGGATCTGAGTAAGGGATAAATTCCTCAGTTATGACTAATTCATATTCTGTCAAGGGTTGTATTTTGGGAAATTAGAAACAGATTCAGCGATTAGGTCTCGCCTAGACTGAAAGGGTCTGTGTTTTAACTGAGAGTCTAGTACTTGATAGGGAATGATTTTCAAATCCATTATTTTCCAAAATTGCTGGTTGTTGGAAATCTAAGATTGAATACTACACCGAGATGGGGCCCACTTGGACTCAAATACAGTGTAGTAAATAATCTCAGAGGAACATCATCCAGGCCTTGGTTATTTTCTAAGATAGGGTTGAGTTTTCTTTCAACTGCTATCCTCTCCTGCCAAAGCCGATTTTTGAGTCCTGAGTGAGTGCATCCGGAACGAACTAAATCATTAGATCGTTTCATTAGTTTGTATCTCATAATCACCCGGAAGGAGTGAACACTGCGAGCATTTCACCAAGAGCCGGGAATTCTTGATCCATACCCAGTCATCTTGACTGGGTGCTGTCTTTTACCACCAGGGTCAGATTTTCAAAACCTCCGAGTGATAGGTTTTACATGTTTTCTTTACTGCTTTCTTTTAACCGCTTTCATTAGAGGTCACTCGGTTGTATTGAGAGTTGTGTAACTGCTACTAGGATTGACAGTTAAGGGATAGTTCAGAACTTGATTAGAATCTTTGGGTGTGACATGGGAGAATGATAGTAGTACTTGGCATTTCAATAAATGACATGTCGGGTGTTGCTTTTCCACCACAGATGAAGTAACACACCCAGACCAGGGCAGTTACGAATCTGTGGTATCTTAGAATTTGCGGTCTTAAGAACATGTAAACTCATATTGTAAGTACCTGTCTGTTAAAGGGAAAGCATAGTTGAGAGCATGAGAATTAGCTATCTGATAGAATTATCCCAAACAAAGATCTGTGTATAAAAATGGAAGTTTAATATTGCCATATCTAAATCTTGTCCAAATTTCATTCTTTTCTCCTTGTCCCTTCTTTCTACATTGTGATTCAGCTTCACGGCTGGCACAATGTAAACTTTCTCTGCTTTCATAGATAATGTTCATCGCATTCTTAGAATAATCTTTACCCGCTTTCTAGAATAGATTTATTCGCTTTGTAGAGTAATTTAAATGCGTTTATAATCTAGTTTAAATTCATGTCAGTAGTTATTAATCAATTTTCAAACCTATTGAGCAATACGAATGGAAAATCTAGTAAAACGACGTGGGCCCTGCTTCTATCGCACATCCTCCAGTGAACGATCCGGTCTTACTATAAATTACTGCAATTTTTGACACCGTGCGCTTTCGGGCCACAGTTTCTTAAACACGAGCAATAAAAACATGACTACTTATAAATATATCCCTAATCACAACCCCGCCATCATAAATTGGTTTCATTAAATAAAACCTAAACCAGGATCATGATTTTTCGGAAAATACTCGTGTAGTGGGAGTCTGTCAAAAGTTTCATGGCAGGAAATCTCATGGCAAGAATTGATGAGAAGT